>CH003228.1:1968823-2015984 GCA_000149265.1 Ciona savignyi | reverse complement strand
TTTTAAGTGGGGGAAACTTGTGTAAAATATGCCCATTTATGTTTTACGTACGAAGATTCTATATTTCCAGTCTAGATAACAGTCTTTAAAAGCTCCTGAACAATAATTCCTCGGCAAGTATGTCGAACCTATGTATATTGATAATGATTAGTAACTACACTTGTTAACATGGATGCCGATTCCGCTAAATACTGATACCCACATGCCTATTTTCTAACCAAGCTGTTATCACATGAATTAAATGTTTTTTAAAATTGGTATATGAATCTTAAAAAATTGCACAAACAGTACCAATTTTGACATTTTTAAGGTCTGACCATTTTCTTCCTCTATCCACAGGCTAATGAAATTATTAAATCAAAAAACAACAGCTTTCTATTTTGTTAAATATAAACAAATTTACAATGCAATAAAAACATCAATTCTATATATATAGAACTTTACTGGTACAGGTATATAGAATTCGGTACAACTTTATTCATGAAACTTATATTGTTGGTTACAGAGTCAGTGTGGAATCTGGTAGTAACCAAATGGAAGATTCAAACGAAGTAACATCAATGGTTGGAGATATAAATATCTATTTGCACGAAAACAACACAGCAGAGTTGTCGGTGATGATAGCAGAACCCACGAAACAAAGGAAAGGCTTGGGGTTCGAATCTTGTTTAATGATGATGCAATATGTTACATCTATGTTAGACGTGACAAACATCATTGCGAAAATTGATGCAGATAATCAACCAAGTATTCAATTGTTTCAAAATAAACTGCATTTCCATGTTTTATCAGAACGCAATATTTTTAATGAAATAACACTTCGACTATTGGTTAAAAATATAAACAAACATAAAGTAAATGTACTGCAATATGATCAATTTAGACATAAATATTGTACCTAACAAATATAATATCGACTATATAAAATGCACAATTTAAAATGGTAGAAATACACAGCAATAGTGGTACGTACTGTTGTATTTATTGTATTAACCATTGTGTTAAAGTGTAATATTGGGATTTTGTTTATCTAGTCCTGTTCCAACAAAAAATTAAAACCATAAATGCAGCTCGTCTGGAGGTGGGCTGACAAAATGCCAATGTGTTATTTAAAATTATTTTTTGTTCGAGTCCCAGTCATAGGTCAGATAATCCAACTTGTATGTATTGCTCTCTAGCAGTGCTGTTAAATCCTGTTTCTTCAAACCATTGGACATGTGTTCTTTCACCCAAACCCAAATACTTAAATATCAATTAACATTAAGACTACAATAAATACAATGAAAAATCTTCAGGAAGCTAAAAGGTAAATTGATCGAAATCAGCCATGGACTTAAATGTTTGTTTCCTTGGGTAAGGCACTTAGTGACCATTGCCTGAACCTGGTGGATTATTCGGTTGTAATAAAAAAAGGAACATGTAAATCAGATGAAATAGCTTATGCAACCCATAAGAGGTAATATGGTGGTTGCTTGTGTAAAACACCCATTGTGTTTTTCAATTCACAAAGATAAAACGGGTTACTGGCATCTTATCCTCGTAAAATGTATCCTTGTAAAATGTGCCACAGTGACCTTGAAGTATTATTTAAAATGTGGTTATTATTTAAAATGTGTGGTGCAATATTGGAAAGCATTGCTTACAAATCATATATATATGTGCGGTTGTGCCTTGTTACAGTACAATTCAAGTACCAGTACTAGAAACAGACCATTGCTTGAACCAAAAGATTAAGAATTTACCTCGGGTGGCGATTTCCCAAAGTCTTCTTTGTACCATTTAAAAATCCTACTTAAACCAATTAAACCCTGTGGTTTATCCACACGGCATCCATCATCCCCATCTATAAATGATGCAGCGGCCAATTTCAGCTGAGCTTCTATGTTCTGTGATGTTGTGGAGGTGTGAAAATAATGTTTAACATGGGTGACCAGACAACTAAACTCCTGTACTTATAATCCTCTTCTTAGTAACAAAATGTGATTAAACAAACACACCGTTATAGTCACATGAGATAATCTGGTGTTAGAATGACTCGGACCACTTATAAAAATGAGCACTGTTTGTAATAACTATGGGTACTTTTAACCAAGGAAATGGCTATGGTTTAAGCTGACAACTAAAATAAATACTTCCATAAGTTTTAGTAGTGATTGCTTTTAGTTAACTTTAAGATAAACCAATGGGTTGTCATAAAACCAAAATGATGGTATTGTGTTGAAATTGTCTTCCGCATCAAGCCATAGTGAAAAAACACATTAAAAATATTCTATTCTAGCAGAACCCTATTATCATTGTGGCATAGATGTACAGCTGGAAAAAAGACGATTTACAGAAATGCAGCATCTTTTTCTACTTACCTCTGGGGAATAGGTTTTAATTGGAGGGCAACTCTTTGCACCACAAACCAATGCAAAGTGAATTAGTGGCTCATTCGTTTCCAAAATAAATTGTATTCTCGGGTCAGATTTGGAAAATGGTTTGCTCAGCATCCCAACACCCTGGGGTTACAGAAAGTTCTTGTAAATTAGAATGCAGACAATAAATTGACACAATGCATGCAACAAGCTTTATAGGCTTGTGAAGAACATTTTAGGGTTAATTAACAAAAATTACTATAAACAGAAAATTTAATACAGATTTATAGACATAAGTGTATGAAAATCACATAAATAAAAATTGCAACATGACTAGGTTGAATAAAAGTTAACATAAAATACAAACTTTCAACTCCACAGACTTGTTGTACTGGTAAGTTAAAATTATAAATATAGGATTATAAAAATTTAAAAAAAAGATAACTAATATTACCTTTCGGTTTGATCTTAAAATGCCATTCTCAATTTCTTGCAAATTAAACTCATGGCCACCAATAATATAGCTAGCATTATTGAAAAACTGAAAAAATAGGTGAATAAGATAAAGATTATGTAAGAAATATACACGTAACTTAAAACAATTGAATGGAACGTAAACTAATTTAGCTTATTTCTTTTTACAAGACCTGATTTTTAAAATACAATTTTTCTAATGTATAACTCCCATTGAAGCATGGTATGCTGTTTTAGCATAATTTATTAATGTATCTTAAATTAAATATTTTGTCAGTGGGCACTTCAAGTAAATTAGAACCGACAGTTTAATAATTTAGTGTTGACTTAAGCCCAAGTTTATATATAAACTGAAAAGAAATAAACAACATATTACAAAAGAAGTTATGTTACACTTACTCTGATAATTCAATTTTATTGTGTTAAAATGAGGTATAATTGGTAGTTACACTGCACAAAATCAAATTATGTTACTGTTCGTCCATCATTTTTATTGGCTTTAAAATACCTTAAATCTCTTCCATGCAGATTCAGGAAAGCCAAATTTGATGTTGGCATGAATGACAAGGGCATTGTAGATGTTGATGTAAAAAGCAAGCTTCTCTTGTCGGCTTAATTCGTCTATCTGTGACAGTAAATAAGAAGTGTAATCAAGTTGACTGTGGAATGGTATTGCTAATATAAGTGAGGAAAAAATGTCCATTAAATGTGACACTGGTCATAAACAAAATACAAATTTTGGTTGTAATGTGTGTTGCTGTCTTGCAATATACTAGTCAGACAATTTGCTTAATAGAAAAGTCCTGTTTAAAAAAAAATCTGATTAATGTACAGTGGAGCCCCGCTTACCTGACCACCTATGGGACCGTCATCAAGCGGTCGCGTTGGCGGGGTGGTCTTGTCAGTGAATTTTGCTTTAAAGCAAGTTGTCGTCTTATGCAGCCAAAGTGTTTGCCTTTTTACTAAATTTTTACTAAATGCCATTATTTTTTGCAAAAAGATTTTAAACAACTGTTAGTTCTGAAATTTATCTTATAAAATTTATTCATGTTTGCCACAATTTTCTTTGTGTGTGCGTACGCGCTCATGTAATCCTATTGTTTTGATCACAAAAGAAATTTAAACTTATTATTTTGGTGACAAAATCACATTATTGAGCACATGTGGTCGCTTTAGCGAAGTTAAATTTAAAGTTTTGGACTAAAAAATGGCGGTCCTGGTCTGGAAACCGGGGTAGTCGCATTATTAAAACAGAATGCAATGCATTACCATAGTAAATTATTTGAGACAGCACTAAAGTGGTCCTGATAATGAGGTGGTCGTGTTATCGCGGTCAAGCGGGGTTCCACTGTATTTACTAAAAAAGAGTCTAAACACGATTGCTCTTTATTTAAAGTAAATTAGTTGTAGTGATGTGGATGTCCATTGTCCATTCTAGAATTAAGATTTGAGTTCGATTAGAATAATAATTGTTCTAGTTAAATATAATTTTGATTCTTAGAAAAAATAGAAAAAGGAGGTAAAATTTGTTATAGAAAAACCCCTTTCAAACTTTTTATTATTTTTAATCTTAAATGTAAAAAAGTCTATATTTTTATGGCTGGTTTGCCACCTCTTTTAACCACTGTTGTCTACATTTTACTTCACATTTACCTGAGCTCTTTGCAATTGAGCCACTTGCTCAATATAATCTTTGAATCCTTTGCTTTCACCGATTCCTTTATAATCAACATGCTTGCCATCCTTTGATAGGAAATCTCCATAAAGATTCAATATCGTTTTTCGAATCAGTAATGACAACTCTGAAGCTGAGGAGAAAGAACACCAGATACTGTTAAATGGTCCACAAGTTGAGGTGTAAGATGTTTTAGTCACAAATAAACAAATATTATTAGACTACTGTTAAAAAAACAACCAAGACTTCTGGGAAAAGTAATATTTTTTTTAAATAAAAGTCAGGCCGATTAAGCTTTATCTAAATGCCCATAAAAATTAAAAAAAATAAAACTAAATGCCCATAAAAAACGTTTTAAGGGAGATTAATAAGAAATCTTACCATAGCAGAATAGTTTGAGTTATACACTTACAGTGATTTATTTATATATATAAATTATGCTGGAAAAGAAAATATTTATCTCCATGACTGAGACAACGAATGGCATTTTAACATGGGTTATTCTCAAAGTTTTCTTGTGCCTTCTGCCAAGTTATTGTTGCTATTGTAGTGAATTATATATGCTGGGGACATTTCTGTAGATATTGTTTAACCAAGTCTGGATTCAATCAACATCTAAAATATGCCTTGTCAATTAACACAACCTTCTTGGTAGGCTTGCTGTAATATTTCAAATCCCCAATCTCATGGCTTATGCTCTGACACAAAATCACACAAGCTACTCTGAGCTACTAACTTCGGTTTTATATGTACTGTACAATTTGTTTTTTTTAACCAAAAAAAACGATTTTCTTGTGGAGGATTTTGCTTGTAAGCATTTATTCTGTCCAGTGTCGATACGTGATTAAAAATGTAATTTAATTAATAATTATTTGTACCTGATGTTAAGGCTTTGTATGCAGGCAGACCAGCATTCAATGCATTAGATGGTGAGTCTTGTAGAAGTCTGTATAATGTACTATCATCTTTTAAAGGTTGGCCTTTATTGACAGAAGCAATAAACTTCTTGGCAATAAGTTGTTGACCAATTTCTTGCGCGTTGACTCGATCTTCAACATAATGTGCATCAGTAATTAAATTTATTTTATGAATGTCAAATATAAAAAACAGAACAACTTTACACAATTATTAATCAAACTGATGAGGTGTATGAAAATGAGACATTGTATATCGTTTTGCCGTCTTTTCCCGTTCCTGTATCGTGATTATATTCGTTTGCCATTTTTAAAAACTGGGGCAAAAATGAATAAACTAAACTAAACTAATAATATGTGTGTATGAACATAATTGTTACCGGTACTTAACTTGCTATTTGAATATAAACATACCTGTGTCCTTTTCATGTGCAATAAAAGTAATCAAGTCATCACCAGTAAAGCTTTTTGGCTTGCTTATAAAAAATCGTCTAAAATAAAAACAAGAATAAGAAAACAACATCAACAAATTACACCAAACTGACGGAAAACTGATAAATGGGGAATCTCAGTGCCTATTTAACAAGTAGGCTTTTGATATTTGATGACTTAATTTAGGTCATAATTTTTAGGTACCTGTGATCATATACAATTTCTTTTTGTTTACTTAAATCCTCAACAAGTGTTGACATTTCATCCTTTTCGGACGGAAGTACTGCAAGAAAAATATTCATTTATGAATAGAGTTGTTGTGCACCGGACATACCCAAAAAGACACTTCGCAGTTTTCTTGACAACAAATCGTTCGACATTGAGATATTTAAGCACGCTCTAACAGGCCTGCACAAAACCTCCACATTCCTAAGTTCTATTTATATGCGGAGCACTACTTATTTGCATCAATTTATACAGAAAACAACCCAAACATAAGCTTGTACGGATGTTTAATAGTGATTTTTGGAAAACTACAACTTCAACAGCAATGTTGGTAAATCAATATATCATTATATAAGCTATGCATAAAATATAGGTTTTATCAATAATAAATATTACGCGTTTAACAAATATATGGCTGCAGGCAAAAGTTTACAATCCTATCCATTTCAAATGACACTACCAGACAAAATTGAGCAATCAATTTCAAATTATGACAGTTGCATTCAAGTATAAATTAGATAATGGTAGTTCATAGGCTATCAATAAATGCTTTTCATATCATATTTCTTAGATTTTTTTACAGGAAAGAAAAAAAACTTTAACCAGAAACCATACGCTTGTATGGTCACATATTTTTATACACAAAAATAATGAAAAAACCTTAACTTTGACCACTTTACTACAAAGCTACTAATACATCAGCCAAGCTGAAATGCCTTAAGGGTTAGTATGTCACTGCTCAATTTAAGGATTGTAGTCAAAATTGGTTGGTAGCTAGTTGGTTGTGACATTGTGCATGGCCCGTAGCGGACATCGCCATAACTTAGTGAATTAATGAGTTCTTCTACAATTAAAGGAACATCTTAATTATATACAACACACTGCAATAACTCTAGTAACACAATGGTGGTAATTGTAATTTGACAATTACCTGTGTGAGAACGCTCCCCTAGATATTCGCAATGTACTCTGACAATTTTGCGTGTGGTAATGTCATTAGGTTTTCCCATGTCCAGAAATAATACACAAGTAAATATATACCTATCACAATGAATGTAAGACTGTCAGATGAAGTTAAATAATATTTATATAATGCCTACCTGGAACATCAGGTTGGTTGCTTTCACTAACAGGCTGTGGAGCGTTTGGCGGCGACTCTGTGTTTTTCACCATTTCTATCAGTTTATTTAATTGTTCTTCGGCCTGGGTGGAAAAACACATTAAGCTACACAGTACAATAATATAATACAATTATTTAATAGATTAGGAGTCGGCAACCACTGGCACACATGACGCAAGTGACATGCGAGAGGTTTTTTCATGGCACGCCACATGATTTGAATTTATACCATGAGCATGTGTGCAAACTCAAACTGTCGACATTGCACAAAATCAACAGTCTTAAAATTCGTAAAGCATGCAAGATGCAAATAAAGAGTCTTAATTACTAATGTTCAAATTAGGAAGTTGACTATGCAAACCGTACACAACAATGGTTGGCACCTGATTATGATATTAATTTTATTATGATATTAATTATAAAATGGCACACTGCATTCAAAAGGATACCGATCCCTGTATTAGATCACAAAATCAACAACTATGTTCATGAGCAAGGCCTTTGATGATCATAGCTTCACTCCCCAATATTATAAATTTTTTAGACTCATTATAATCTAAGCTAACTAAAAAATAAAATTCAGACGTTCCGAATATATTATCTTTAAAAATAAAAAAGCCTTGACTTTGATAATAACCAAAGTTTGGCAATTAGCATCTGATTATATCATGTGTTTCAAAACTGATCTTTCCCCTTATTGCTGAACCGTAGAAAAGTGGGGTGTGTACCAAATGTCCTGAATTTAGCTTAAATTTCCGAAATATATGTACACGGTATAGCTTTTATTTAAATGAAATGAATGGAGAATGTCTTCAGCAAAATATCATACAACCCTATATGGTTCTAATCCATACAGATACAACAAATTTGCAAAAAAGTTACCAATGCTTGAAATTCAGCGTTTCCCCCAACATGTTTTTCATTAAAGAATATTTGAGGAACACTTGATTGGTTGGTTAACGTCATCATGCTATCCCTGTTTATAAATTAAGGTTAATCTAACCCTAATACATCTGTGTACATTTGTATTGTTTTATTTCTGATGGAGCAAAAATATTTCTCTAAATTTTTTTATTTTTAAAAGCTTGATAAAATGTAGCAATGTATGACATGTTTTTTGCTCTAGATAGTATGATGTTTTTAATTTAAAATGATCTATCATATTTCATATGATGAAACCAAGCAAGGTCTAATCAAATGTGCAAATGATTGAAATGATCCACAAAAGCAACAAATCTTCACCTTTGATCAGGGTGGTTGTCCAGGTTTACATCACTGTAAGGCAGGTTGAGTGAAGTAAGTTTTTCTTTGGCAGCCTTACAGTGCCTACATCCAGATATTGAATATATCAAAATTCTACCCTTGAATTCCATTCTATATTCTGAAACATAATTATTTGTTAATTTAACGTATTCATGTGCTAACTGGTATCTAACTCAAGATCACAGCACCCGATATAAACTAGTTTAACTGGTGGGTAGATTTTTACTAGCCACATAGTAGATTGATAAAAAAAACATAAGCAACAAAGTGTTATATCAACTAATATTCATAGCATATGGAACCACAGAAGATTTTTAATAGGTTCGTATGGGTTTGGTTTTTTACAGACATTAGACCTTTTAGGGAACCTGTTGTTAGTAAGTACAATACAAAAGAGAACCTGTTCTTAAATTTTGAATTCCATCACTGTATGGAATAATTTTAAAACTACTAAAGTTATTAAAACTTTAATAGAAACATAAAGCCTCACATCCTGACATGTGAAAATAGTTAGAAAATAACTAATTATACACAAATTTGCTCTGTAAAATAAAACGAATCATTGACCACTCAATCATTGTTAGTCATACCGAATACTGCATTTATGGATGGTGTTATGGCAACAGTAAATTACTTATTAAAATGCAACATATATGCAACAAGCACATACGTATGGATATAAACTTGGAACTAAAAAACACAGTCAAAATTAAGCATGAACAGAGTCTTCTAACTAGAAATGTGTGCACACGCTTCTGCGTATTGACAGCCGAGAGAGCAGGACAGACGGTTTTCAGCGTTTACGCAAACGAGAAAGTATCTTAATCTCATAATTACTACTTTACTATGACGTACAGTGGCAATTTTGAATCACAGTCGAGGTGGTACAGTATTTGTAATCTCTTCCCAGAAAATTATGATGTTATCTTGAAAACACGCTGTGACGTACGGGTTTAAGACGAATTCAAAAAATTGTATATCGAAAAAAGGAAATTGTAAATAAAATAGAATAAATTTTCTCTGTCATAGAAACGTCAAGATTATGCAAACCAGCAGTGTTCCGAAATTAATACTTTTACCATAAAAAATGATAGAAACGATCATTTTGTTGGGTAATATTTATTTTCTCGCATGAATTTCGATAGTAACGTTTAAAATCAGGGTTGGTTATTTTCTTTAGGTTTAAATTCTATAAAATGCGCTATTTTATTTCGTAATGAGAAACACATAAGTTATTGTTAAAGGGGGCTTCCCATCAGCAAAACCGTCAAAAAGACGAGAGTGGCAACCATGTGTTAATAATCACTACTGGAATTATATTCGAATTGTAATCTCTATGTTTCGAAAAGCAGAAATTGTGGCTTCCCAGGTTACCTAAATAAAATCGGTATATTATGACATGGTTTTTGTGGTCTTATGTCAGGGGAAGAATAATGATTTATCACATCATTAATACATCAGAAAGTTCTTACACTGGTTACCGTCGGATGAACAGTTGTTTTGGTGTTTGAGTGATTAAAAAGTTCCCTTAGTTTTATGTGTTTTGCCAAGGACATAATCCACTAGCTAGTTACCTGTTTCAATTCTTTAGCTGAAAGGAGACACACTAACCCACCCAGCTGTTTAAAACATATATTCCTTATATTCAGCTTAACAGACTTTAACCAATCCGGAGAAGAATTTGTTTATTAAATTAAGGCCTATTTTTTATACATATGCTTCCTTTTCCTTTTGAAACAAAGCTGGTCGGTCGTGTCTTTGTGTAAGGCACTGTAAGCTTTAAATCTTAATAAATTTCAAAGTGTTAAAATATTTCATATATGCAAGAGAAAAATCATTTATTTATTAGAACTATTGTGTAAAATAACCGGTGTACAAAATGCTCTCATTTTTATTTATTAGCTTGTAAACATTATTTCTAAAGCAACAGAGCACGATTATAATCATATACCATTAGTTGATTGGTACCGATAAAAAATCTATTTAGTTCCACATGACCACAGTGGTGGTAAGATGACATTTTTTCTAGGGATCACGCGTCATGGGAACCAAACCTTGGTTCGTCGCGATCTACCTGCCCCTAATACATTGGAATACCTTGACGGCAGAGTAATTAAGGCCCCCGCTATCCAAAACCTCACTACCTTATATTCTCTAGGTTTGAAGCTATTCAACCAGTTGTCTATGAAAGAAGGATAAAGTTTCACATTTTGCTGGAAGATATTAAGGTAGACAAAGTGTAACATTGCCATTTATTACATACAAGTAAATCCTCGATGTTAAATTGTTAAGACTGTGTTGCACAGCATTTGCTAATTTTGTATAACCTATTTGAATACAGTGAATCAATGCAACATGCCGAAGCCACCACTATGGTCATGAACATCATTCCTAACCATTAGACTAATTGAATTTAGGTAATTAGTCATGAATAGCATTACTTTACACTATATTTTATTTGTCATGTTTTTCTTCTGTTTTTTTTCGGCTAAAATCAATTATAATAGTTGAATTAAGTTTGGACCATTTACTTTAAATTTGAATATAAGATAATTTACAAAACCAAGTTGTTTGTCATTGAATATGATTTGGCATATTTAATAATAAAATTGTTTAAACAGAATGGTAAACAACTCAGTGGCAATATTTTCAGGTTTATTGCAACATTAACCTAACTTCTTCAACTACACACTAATAAGACCAAGATGGTAATCATGTTGGAAACCACTTCATTTTCATTAAAGTGAGAGAGGACTGAATACAGACAACACAAAAAGGATCTCGAACATGGCCAAACAGCACAACCTTGATAAATATCAACCTGAAGAGCTGGGACATTCAGAGGTTGAACTTACTCCTGAATTACAGCAAAAACGAATCCTGATGTGGCAACATATTTGCAAGAAATATGCTGATTGTCTAAGTGATTATCTTGAGTTGTTTCTAAGGCAGCCACTCAAATTGAAGGAAATAGCTATCAGAGATATGTATGAAATTAAACAAAATGTACATCAAAAAAATTTAAGACTTTAATTGCCATACATTAAAAGTCTATGAAATCTTTGTAATGTCAAAAATTATAGAACTGACAAGTTGGTTATTGGTCCCATTATTTACTTAAAACGTGTATGCAGGCTAATCAACATTATGTTTTGAGTAAGTAATGAAATCATTAACCAACTTCATGCTTTAAAGGTGATTACAAAAGGTGAATTGGGTAGAACAATAAACAATTCTTAATGTCTTTAACAGATTATGCCTGCATTGTGCCCGAGGTTGGAATTAAATGTGGTGTCGTCATGTAAAACCATCATTGAGACTGTCCAATACTCGATTGTATGCTTACACAAGGCACTTAACAGACTGTCTCAATCCAGTTTTTTATTGGTTTAACCAGAAAATCAAGGAATGTATTTTCAGTGATTTATTGACCGCATTAGCCTAACTGTTAAGGTCATCATCTTTTACCATGCTCCTGCCTAGATTTACTGGATACTGCAATAATAAAAAGTGTGTTAGATGAACCCACTACAAGAGTTTAAAACCATTAACTTATTAAACAGGAAACAGCGTTAAATATGCTTACCATTGCGCCGGGAGTGTAACATTAGCGTTGTGTTACTCCATTAAGAAATAACACAATAGACAGTAAAAAAAGAAAACAACTTTAATATCATACGTAATGTTGTTGGCCACATGTTTTCTTGCGATCGACGATAGCGCAAATACCACGATGGCACGTACACACATATTTTTATTGCTAAACAAATTTGCTGGCGCAGTAGCATCTTACCAGCTTCTCCAGGAAGCTTGGGTATTCATTCTCATCCATGCTTCCTGCTTATCAGCCCTCATTTCCTTATTACCATGCGGCCAGGCAGTACTCTGTACTGTGGATTTAGTAAGTTCGCAAAGTGGTAAAGTCATCGTAAGTAAACTAAAGCATTTTTTTGATTGCAGAGACAAGGTTTTGACTGAATGAATAATTAACATTAAACTATATTGTAATTAAGTGCAGAAACGTAGATTATGAAGCGTATGCAGTGAACTTAAGTATTTATTACCAGCCTATTTAAAACATATTTATAAATATACAACTATTTTAATTAGTTTTGTCAGGTCCTCAATCAAAATGTGGTTGAAAGTGGTAGTGTTTGTGTTAGTTTCCATGTTAAATGCATTGGTTGCGCATGGAAGAAATGGCAAACAAACAATTGATTATTATTCTGAAAATCTACTTGAATCAGAATTTTTGAAATCGCACATCTCAGCAGAATATACATCAAAAACTGGACGTAAAGTATGTTGTGTAGTTAAAATATTTTATAAAATATGAATTTAATGCTTGATTCAGATACATTTGTATTGATTTGTATCAAAAGTTTTACCCTAAAAGAGTTAAAACATGAAAATATTACGGTAATTTGATTAAAAAATATGTAAAATATAAGACAAGGTAAGCAAGCACATTATACCAGGGGGTAGGAGGAGAATATAGGGTTCTTTTTAACACTGGCAATTTTCCAACAATCGGGCTACCTTTAAACATATAATAAAGACCTGTAATTGAGATAACATTACATAAATTTTAAATAATTAAGGTTTTAAAAATCATTTATGTTTTCCAGGTTTACGTATTTGATGGTGTCATCCCATATGCACTGATGTCAGCGACTCGTCAATACTTCAGTATGGACGATCACTGGCGTTTTGTTCAATTTGACGAACATATAAAAGATCCAAATGCAAAATACGACAATGGAAATGGTGTGCCATGGAAGTCGTGGCAGGATCCAACCCTAATGAGCACTACAAGAATAGGGCGGGTATTCAAAGCAATGGTGGATACTGTAGCAGCTAATGCAACTGGTGTGACTGACAAACTGAATATCGATCAGTAAGTGTATTTTTTCAGTTGAACCAATTCCTAAATCAAAAAACCGTAAACTACATTTACAGAAGTTTTGGTGTCAAAAGTACGCACTTTTAGCAGTTTTGAATGTCATATATTAAACAAAATTGAAACTTTGCAGGGGATTCAAGATGACGGAGATTTATTCAGGGGTTGTGCGTCGTGGTGACCAAACCTTGGTCCATAGTGATCTTCCTGCTCCTAATGATACTTCGGTTGTGGATGGATATTCATGTGTTATGTACACAAATACTTTGTGGAGGAAGAACAGTTACGGGGAGATGTTGTTCTATGAGGATAACTTGGAAGACCTTGATATTTTTGCAGCTGTGAGCTCACGTCACAGCAGAGTAATTGTGTGGGACTCTGCCATTCAATACATTACCCGACCACCAGGTATTGCTGAGCTAGCCGGGCAATACCTCATATTCTCCAGGTTCGAAGCTAGTCAACCAGTTGTCTATGAAAGGAGAACAAAGTTTCACAATTTACTAGAAGATATCAAGGTATGCAAGCATTAAAACTAAAAATATATAATGGTACTGGTACATATGTGTTGTAGGTTGTAGCTCTGTTAAATTGCTTGTGATTTTGTAACATATCTTTGTTTTTTTTTGTGTTTTTCCACAGTTCTGATAACCTAATGCTTATCATATAGGTACTACAGATATATTCTTATAATGCACAATTATATTATTATGAAATGTATTAATTACATTAAACTTCATTAGACTTTCAACACTGAACCATTTGTATGTTCTGAAAACCTGGATTCTGTTCCAACATTGGACCTAGACAAACATCTAACACTTCACAGAACAAGCAAGGCTGGAGAGTTTGTAAGTAACAAGTTGTTGTACAAGTCTAATTATAAAAAAAATGTTATACATAACATGTATAAACCAACTGGTATTTCATAAATTTAAAAAGTATAATTATTTATAAATCTCTGATGGGTTACCGTCTAACTCATACACACTAACTAGCGATACCACTTACAAATGTGTTAAATCATGCTACAATAATATTGAAAATGTATATTACAGGTATATGTTTTCGATGGTTTGTTTACCCAAGCTGATTTGGATGCACTTCGAACATACTCTATAAAATACGGGAGATATTATTACGACGACCACCTTGACATGAGCAGTGATAATGTTCAATGGATAGCTGGATTCAATGTCAACAAATTTGCCAACAGCCGATTCTGGCCAGTTATAAACCAAGTTGCAACATATGTTTCTGGTGTGTTTAAAGCTACTACTTAAACTGTTTTTAAACTTAATGTTGAGTATATGTATAGTAAATAAAACTCTTTGGTTTAACAACCTAGGTTTTCCAAACAGTCAGTAATAAAAAGTAATTAAATCTTTTTTAGTTAAACAGTTCTATTTCCTCCATTAAAGGTAATGATACATGGTACCCATACGATGTTGCTTGCAATCTGATTAGGAGCGCAGACCACACACGTTTTCACCTTGACACTAGTCATCATATGGAGAAAGAAATGACTTTCTTGCTTTATTTGAGCCCAAATTGGACTGCTGCTGATTACGGTAAATTCAGTGCAAGTTTTAAGTAACATTAAAACTTATTTATTAAAGCTTTGTATATTGCAGCAAAGGTATGACATGTGAAACCAAATTATGTGTGTAATATACAGCACTTACTTAAAGTTAGGTTCCTCAGTGCCGTTTATAGTCAATATTTGTGACGATTAAACAATAAAATGGGAAAAGCAAACATTCTTAGGAATGTTGCAGGTTCCTATTAAATTGGTTAATACAAGCGAAACATTAAGTATTTTATGTGATATTCAGGTTTTATTAACTTGCATCCAAAATCTTAACACAGGTGAAACAGCATTCATGGAACACAACTACGATTCTCCTGATAACGATTACGTCGCCGAGGTTGTTCCAATGTACGGCAGAGCAGTGATTTTCAGCGGAAACTTTCCCCACTCTGCACGCCCTCCAGCGCCATACCATGCAGGACCACGCTACACATTCGCTGTGAAAATGTCCTTCACTAAATGGGAAGCAGTGGTAAAAACCTTTCATGAGGAAGGAAGGCACAGTATGCTGTCAACGAAAGATAATATTATGTAATACAGTTTTAGTCTTTTTAAGCATAGGTACAATTACAAACAAATAAGTGTGTTAAAATAAGGTGTTTTAAAACATGAACATTTTGCTTTTTTACAACAATTAAATTCATATCATTCTATCTTATTAAATAAAACCATTTTCCAGGCAAATTGTTACAAATCCTGCCATGTACGCTGCCCAAAAGAAAGTCTCAGTTGTGGCAAACTATTTGCAAACAAAGGCAGTTCAGCAAGCACTGGACCATGCAAGTGGAATGCGTGACGTAAACGCAGATAATGAACAAGAGGTAATGCTATCACAACTAAATACTATATTATGTGAATGTTGATGTTTTATTGTAAGTGATGGACACTAAGTAAACGAGCATTGGTATGCTGATGCTAAGACCATGTCCATGTGAAGACAAAAAATTGTGGAAAGTTAATTCGATTAGATGGATGTAAAGTCTCCACTAATATAGTTAAATACATTAATTTAATTATCTACAGTGAACAGTTTTAGCTATTATTGGTATTTTTATCCTTCTAATTTTGGTCATTGGATTGGATAGCTCTATCGTCCAGAATGGGTGGGAGGGTGTAGATTGAATATGGTACGGCTTATGCAATAGACATAGGTTTGGAACTGTAGATTACTTAGAGACATGGAATGTATGGTTTGGTTTGAATTGTTAAGTTTCCAACTGCCAACTAATAAGTATGCTGAAGTTAGGAATTTAATTATTTGTGTTGTCGCGTTTAGCTTGGCTGTGGAAACAGGCTGAAACCTTTTATATTTTGTAGATGCAGAATAGACAGGCTATGCAAGGAGGAGGACAACCAGAGAATGAGGAAAATGAGGAGGGAGAAGGTGAAGATGAGAACGACCAAGAAGAACCCATGGGTGGACTTTCTCAATTAAGTGAAGAAGACCAGATGTTGCTCCGCACCATCATTAATGATGAAAGTGAGATTGGGATGAACGCAGACAACACAAAAAGGATCTTGAATATGGCCAAGCACTACAACCTTGATAAATACCAACCTGCAGAAGTGGAACATTCAGAGGATGAACTTACTCCGGAATTGCAGCAAAAACGAATCCTAATGTGGCAACATATTTGTAAGAAAGATGCTGATTGTCTAAGTGATTATCTCGAGTTGTTTCTGAAGCAGCAACTCAAATTGAAGGAGATAGCAACTAGAGATATGTATGCTATTCTATAAACTAAAATAATTTGGACCATCTAAAGAATTTATAGTGCCAAACAAAGCATGATTGTTGCAATAATATGAAATTTATCAGTTCGCCGCAATTTGTACTAAATAATGTGGAACACTGTATAGTTATCGTTGCCGCAAGAGATTAGTTACCGTGGATTGCGGTTTAATTATTTTTCTTTTAAACCGTTCGTGTTTGTGTACGTCTTAGCCGTTAGAGATTAAACTTTTAAATACCGGATTATTGCTTAGTCTTCGCAGCTGCAGAGGAAACGATTTAACTGTGGTGATATCCATATGGAACATAATGTGATTGCCTACGTGACCCAGTCCACGAGTGTCACGTGTGTCGCATGCAAAAATTATTTCTAGGTACGCCAGTCCTTAAACACTGCAATTTACACAGGTTGGCATAATCTTTAAAACTTACATAAACACGAGGGTAGACCGGTGGGTTAACAACTATAACATCTGTATATTCATACGCGGTTAAGTGATATAATACTCATACCAGTATAATACTAAATAATACTTTCTGCGTACTCCTGGCGTTCTCGGATTCTGTTTGAACTTCGGCAAATCGGAGAAAGGGAAGCCTCAATCAGAAATTAATTCAGTAGTCGCCAGACAACTACCACGGTTAAAATTAAAACGCTTATTCAGTCTAATCAATCCCCCACAAGCCTTCAACACAAAACAATGGTGTTCTAGTAAGTTTTAATAGAATATTTATGGTAGGCTTGTGTTACGAACAAAATGGTGCCTTTGTGTGAACTGCGAACTCTTTATCAAAAACACAAGAAATGCAAAGAAATGTATGTACAAAAAAACACAAACATACGCTCGTTAGATGTCTAGATCATGGACCACATTTTTTAAAGCACCAGGAATTTTACCAAAAGTTTGTTAACAGTGATAAAAAACCTAGGTTCATTTGGAAACTGGGAATCGCAAAACCGCTTTCTGGTTTTCACCATGCCATTGAAAAAATTAATATACTGCCATTTGGCGACAACGTCTTCTATTAACTCAAAATAAATTTTGAAAGAAAATATTAAAAATGAAAAATATTTATGAAAATGCGACTCTGCATTTGATCTGTACCAAAAATAGAAGGCTGTACAAAAGTATTATTAAAGTACAAATACCGCAAGAATTGTATAAAAAATACTTCGATATTACGAATCATGGCTCCATACGCTGGTAAGGCAATCAAAAGTTGCATTTCATTCTCTCTTACCAACGCTCTACGCACACAAATACAGGCAGGATAATCCACATACGCTCCACAGCCGTTCGCAAACAAACCACGATTAAACTTGTTAAAATAGATCAAGGGCAGGTCGCACAAGTTAGTACCCAGAAAAATGAAAAATAAGTCACAAAAGGAGACTATAATGTCAAATTTTAAACAACGTGAATAAAAATATTGTATCGATTTTATTTTGTAGTGGAAAGTTAGATTTATGGTTACTGTTACTAAACATAACATTCAACTAAATTAAAGCAAGCTTTTATATAAAAAATTAACGTATGAAAACACACGAAATAAATACTTTGCGTATAGTTAGTGTAAACTAATAGACTAATAGGACAGCTGCTCGGTCCTCGGATTATGCAACTCTTGACGTTGTAAGCGTTCACGTGATAATGCCGTCACGAGAAGAAATAATGGCGTCATCTTCCCATTTCACCGGCAAAGGTTGAACGCGAGAACAATTACGAGGACTCTGTTTTGCAAGGATCAAAGAATATTAAATATAAAACATAAAATACATCTTCTATGAGTACCAAAATTGCATTAAAGTTGAATTGCTTATAAAAAAAGATTTAAGCACCCATGCCGTTATCACAGACAACAATGTTAGTCAGCATTCCAAATTAACAAGAAAATAAGGTAATGTCAACGAAACAAGCAACACTAAACTCTTAAACAACATTGAACGAAATGTTACGAGGATTCTCCGGTTCCGGTTCTTCGTATTCGTAATCTTGTTCGCTGGATTGTTCGATTTTTTGCTCTGTTTTAATAGTATCGTTTTCACTTGGGGAGCCGCTTTGAGGAGGTTTCGTTGTGGCTGGTTCCTGCGTTGGTTCTTCCGCGGCTGGTTCCTGCGTTGGTTCTTCCGCGGCTGGTTCCTGCGTTGGTTCCTCTGCAGCTGGTTTCTGCGTTGATTCTTCCTTCTGCGTTGGTTCTTCCGCAGCTGGTTTCTGCGTTGGTTCTTCCGCGGCTGGTTCCTGCGTTGGTTCCTCTTCAGCTGATTTCTGCGTTGGTTCTTCCGCAGCTGGTTTCTGCGTTGGTTCTTCCGCAGCTGGTTTCTGCTTTGGTTCCTCCGCAGCTGGTTCCTGCTTTGGTTCCTCCGCAGCTGGTTCCTGCTTTGGTTCCTCCGCAGCTGGTTCCTGCGTTGGTTCCTCTGCAGCTGGTGCCTGCGTTGGTTCCTCTGCAGCTGGTGCCTGCGTTGGTTCCTCTGCAGCTGGTGCCTGCGTTGGTTCCTCTGCAGCTGGTGCTTGCCTTGGTTCCTCTGCAGCTGGTTGCTGCGTTGGTTCCTCTGCAGGTGGTTGCTGCGTTGGTTCATCCGCAGCTGGTTCCTGCGTTGGTTCCTCTGCAGCTGGTTCCTGCGTTGGTTCCTCTGCAGCTGGTTCCTGCGTTGGTTCCTCTGCATCTGGTTCCTGCGTTGGTTCCTCTGCATCTGGTTCCTGCGTTGGTTCCTCTGCAGCTGGTTCCTGCGTTGGTTCCTCTGCAGCTGGTTCCTGCGTTGGTTCCTCTGCAGCTGGTTCCTGCTTTGGTTCCTCTGCAGCTGGTGCTTGCGTTGGTTCCTCTGCAGCTGGGTACTGCTTTGGTTCCTCTGCAGCTGGGTACTGCTTTGGTTCCTCTGCAGCTGGTTCCTGCTTTGGTTCCTCTGCAGCTGGTTCCTGCTTTGGTTCCGCTGCAGCTGGTTCCTGCTTTGGTTCCGCTGCAGCTGGTTCCTGCTTTGGTTCCGCTGCAGCTGGTTCCTGCTTTGGTTCCTCTGCAGCTGGTTCCTGCTTTGGTTCCGCTGCAGCTGGTTCCTGCTTTGGTTCCTCTGCAGCTGGTTCCTGCTTTGGTTCTTCTGCGGCTGGTTCCTGCTTTGGTTCTTCTGCGGCTGGTTCCTGCTTTGGTTCTTCTGCGGCTGGTTCCTGCGTTGGTTCTTCCGCGGCTGGTTCCTGCGTTGGTTCTTCTGCGGCTGGTTCCTGCGTTGGTTCTTCCGCGGCTGGTTCCTGCGTTGGTTCTTCCGCGGCTGGTTCCTGCGTTGGTTCTTCTGCAGCTGGTTCCTGCTTTGGTTCTTCTGCAGCTGGTTCCTGCGTTGGTTCTTCTGCAGCTGGTTCCTGCTTTGGTTCTTCTGCAGCTGGTTCCTGCTTTGGTTCTTCTGCAGCTGGTTCCTGCTTTGGTTCTTCTGCAGCTGGTTCTACCGCGGCCGGTTCCTGCTTTGGTTCTTCCGCGGCTGGTTCCTGCTTTGGTTCTTCCGCGGCTGGTTCCTGCTTTGGTTCTTCCGCGGCTGGTTCCTGCTTTGGTTCTTCTGCGGCTGGTTCCTGCTTTGGTTCTTCTGCAGCTGGTTCCTGCTTTGGTTCTTCCGCGGCTGGTTCCTGCGTTGGTTTTTCAGCGGTTGGTTCTTCCGCGGCCGGTTCCGGCTTTGGTTCCTCCGCAGCTGGGGTCTGCTTTGGTTCCTCTGGTGCAGGTTCCTGCGTTGGTTCTTCCTCTACAACAGGGACAGGAGCTGAAACTAAAAACACCTTAGTTTATTGAGGAAATACCGAACGTTAGTGCCACAATTGGAAGTAACCGGTATGACATGAATTATGCTGACGTTAAGCTAAGTTCATGAAGATTAAGCTTAACGTCCGGGATATTCAAGGTGCAAATGGTGAGGGGGTGATTTCAACTGGTCTTAAAAAGTCAAACAAACCAGCACAGTAGCAGGAAACCCATAAACAAATTTTGAAACCGCTCATAAGATACTTGTTATGCTACGTGCTTTCACCAGGTTGAATTGCATTTTTTCAGTTCTAAATGTCATGCAAATTACATTTGAAACCGACTTTAACTAAAGGCGGACTTGTATAGTATATCAGTAAATATATAGGCGTATAGGAATTTGAAGGCGCTAAGAAGCAGAGAAGCTCTCACCTGCGCTCGTTCCTGTTATATCGTTGTTGGTCACCATTTGTTTCAGCGTTCTACGGCGTCTGCATGCTTTAGTGCCGCATACATGCAATGTTCCCAGTGATGGAACGATGTTAAACGTGCTACTATACATGAGCATACCACAGTTTGGGAATAAATGCAAAATAATACGCGGAAAAAGGACACATACACAATCATCATTTGATAATTCAAAACACTACGAATTATACAGAATTGCGCTATTTACTTTAAAAATGTAATGACAATTTTCATGCATTAGCATGCAAATGATTGTAATAGTTCTATTTTAAATAAACATGCGTAAATTCTTATTTCAATTTTAAGTATTCTAACCTTTCGCCTGCTGTTCTTCATCCTTCGTTTGTTCAGTAGGAGCTGTTTCTGGTTCAGTAGATTGACTTTGTGGTTCTTGCTCGGGTTCGGCTGCAGGAGCAACTTCTGACGTAGGTTCCGGCACTGACGATACAGGCTCGGGTTCCGAGGCTTTGGCGGGTTCCGTTTCCGGTTCTTGGGAAGCTTCTGGCTCTGGTTCTGGTGTTTGTACCGGCTCTTCTGGTGCTACATCCGACTCCGTAGGCTTCTCCGGTTCGGCGTCCTGTTGAAGTAAAACAGAAGTTCAATTTTTTTGTATTTACCTGCGGAAAACAATACTAATATAATGGAATATTTATAGATAAATGGTTTGTTTAAATCAAAGGGAATTTTAATCAAACAAGAAACAAACCCAATTGTGTGTCGTCGACCTTACCTGTTCTACGACGGGTTCAGTTTCTGTGGTCGTAGTTGCTGCTACTGCTTCTTCTTCTGTTATACATTACGAGTTTAGTGAAATACATCAAACATTTAATAGGAAATGATGCAAAGAGACCAAATGTTTGTTTATATACCTTGTTTTTGTGTTTCACTTTCATTCTCCGGTTGCTCTTTAGCACTTTCATCGGCTACAACTATAAATTTAAACCGTCGTTAGTTGGCAGTAATGAGAAATAGGTCGCCTGTTCCATAAAAAAAGTAGGGGCCTGTAAAAAGTATCAGCCAGTGCGCATGTTTATAATTAGTCGCCTTGTGTAAAACGCAGGCGTAAATAGAATATTGGAATGTGGCGATTGATTTCCATCATAATTGTTTTGTGATTGGCCCTGGAATCAAGTCATAGATAACGTTGGCTCTTCTATAGTGTTATTACAAGATAACGTGATTAATCCGGGTATATGGTAACATAATATTGTAGTTTCGGCCATAAAAGGAACAATAAACTAAATATATCAATCCGAAATTCGAAATTTTAAAGCAACGCATGACACTAATGTTTAAATCTTATCTGATACAGCTCAAGTGCTCGTGCAAAGAAATGCGCTGATCGAGAATCAGGTCATATTTGCAGCCATGGTACACATAAAAACAAAGAGCGTTTTTCGGCTACAATGAAAATCTAAACCGACAATGGAATGTTGGCATGGACTGCCTGGGGCGATGCAGCGGATCTGGCCTTTGTACGCAACCTAAATTTGTTTCAACAGGAAACACGAACACAAAGCGGACCTTCTTAATCTGAATGGTGGTTTGAAACAAAGCGCAATATCTCTTATATAGCCTACTTATTAAGATGCATAGGCAATTTAAACACATTGCTACTGATGCAAAAATGGTTTCATTAAACTAGAAGATTCAAGATTTCGCAGTATTAATGCATTTCGCAATGTCAAAATAAATTTGGATTTTTGTATTATTTACAAGCGTTGCGTGTAATTATTTGGTTTGCGATCTATCGCGCAGCTAAGGAGGTTTTATCCCTAGTTTCAGTAAGCTTCTTAAGAGAACTTAAGCGCTTCATTCTTCGCTTTAAGATGATCAGCATTGGAATTTGCCCAAAGGATATTAATAACTGTGTAAGATTCAAACATTTTTCCCTTTAACTTATCGGAAGCTTGGTCAACTGGCGATTCGTGCTAATAATAATCAGTGTTGACCAATACAAAAATATTAGTGACAATTGTGGCACTAAACGGACACAATTTTTTTAATTTATTTACGGGTTTGGTGTTTGTAATTATGCTATATTTTAATTATGTAAGAAAGTAAACCGAACTATTATTTCTAATGTTCAATTGGTCTGAGAAGTTCTGCATTTTTCTCTTGGGCGTTGTAACACGAGTAGAATTTAAGGAGAAGAAACCGATTTGCTGGAACGCCATGCAGTCTTCCGTCTCGCAAAGAGCGGTCGGAATTCAAATAATTTGGGCCGTTTTTATGACAACGAGCCTGGTAGATGCAATTCGGCTAAGATTAGCATCAGCACTTTTAAACTGGAACAAATTGAACGCTTAAATAACCATCCGAACTGGCTTTACCCACGATTACAAGTTAAACGATTGCGTACTTGTTTATACACGGGATTCCTTCCGCTATTGCTAATGAAATCAAGCCTTAATTTCAGTTACCTGCGGCCTCTGTTTCGACTTCTTTTTCAGCTGATTGTTCGTCGGCAGCAGGAACTTCTTCTTTTGATTCTTCTTCATCGGCTTTTTCTTCATCTTGAACAGGAGTTTCGTCCTAGAGGAAAATATATAGACACCATGCGCATTAAGCTTTGAAGAGTAAGCGATAGCGACTAATATAATGTAGATTTCCATTAAAATGCCTGCCATAAATTATCGGGAGATTGGGTGTAATTTGAAAAAAAGCTAGTTGTTCGGCCTTTTTTTATTTTCTTCAGGTGAATTAGATGATAAAATAACAAACTAAAAAAGGAATCGCATAGTTCTTGGTAAAATTGACCAGCACGTCGAATTTATTTTACGAGTAAAAGCTATTAATTTAAATACTCGGTAAACTTACAGCAGCAGGGGCATCTTCTTTTGCTGCTTCCTCTTCTACTTTCTCCTCCGGCTCATCCTGGAGTAAAAACATCTCTTATTGAAATGAAATTCAAACGATATCAGTATGCCTTATGTTAAGTAACCATCAAACGTAGCTCAGGGTATACCATTACGGGACAAAATAATCCATACCATACTGAAGTTATTTTAATTATATTGAATCGTGTGTTGTGTGTTATAGAGAAATATTGGAAGTAGTACATTATGCAATCACTACAGCTTCTAGCCTTGTGGGTTGGGTTGGGGAAACAAAAGGGTTGTGTTTGAGCGGTAGACCGTGATGAGCTCGATCAAGCAAATCATCCCATAACGGACTGTACTACTAGGCCTGTATCTTGTCCCAACAACGTAGTTTGTGAAAACAATAGACATATTTCAAGCGTTTTGTACTTAAACATGCGTGTGCAAGGGACAATATTTATAACAAACCCAAAGAACCACCACACAAATATGCAAAGGTGTATATGTACATACTAGAACGATTAAGTAATAGAACAGCTAAATAAATCGTTCTATTAAATAGAGTTATACACTGGCAACAAAAATGATGTCAAGTTCTGAACATTTTCGATTTTAAATTAATCCGAGATACGTCACTAAAAATTCCACCAACCAATCAATCAAAACTGTAATCTTTGGAGTGACCTAACACAACGAGAACATTAGCACATATGACGTAAGGGGCATAGTTAAAACACGCGCGAAGTATTGAACGAGTTCTTGGAATAATTCTCAGGATTTGAAGCGGAACGAAGAAAAGAAACAAACAGCCAGTCGGATTACGTGTGGTTTGGGATTTGCGTCCAAGTTTTTCATCATTTTCACTTTCGACAGCTCTCGATGTTAAGCAAACGAACAACTCGCGCATTTATGGTTAAAACTCGAAACGTTGTTGCATTGGTCTTATGAAGGAGAAAATAAATGTAAGCTGCTTTCTTTGCAATGGTGTCATTCTAGGAAGTGTGAACTATACCCAACTGGAAAACTAGGCCGACACAGAAATGTCCGATAAGATTGGAATTTACAACTTACAAACAAATATCGCAAGTTTGCGTGACGACAAGAGCAATAAAAATCCATTTTATCTGGTTTTCTAAAATACAGAGAAACCTTCCCCAAATCCTAGTAAAAAGCAGTTAATCATGTTACTGGTTAAACGGTTTATGTCAGTTAAATTTTAGATGCGTTTGTGGGAACACTGGAACGTCGACATATGCCAGACAGCGCTCGACAGGACCTACTTTAGAACTTACAAACGAGAGATAAGTTTAAAGGTCCCCTTTAAACGACCACGATAAAAAAACGAGGACGAGTGTTCACAACGGGGGGTAAAAGTAAAACTGCTTCGAAGACGTCGCGCGAGCAAATAGTAATGCTTTTAAGATCCATCCACAAATATTTAAACTTAATCAAAACATCCGTATGTACAAGGATCGTCAAGAATCGTAAACAAAATTCGCCATAAGGAACTGTACCTGTTTGAGTTAATCCGGAACAATCCGGACTTTTTAAACAAATAGATTAACACTGAAGGTAATGTTGGGTTTATACTGGCGTAGGTTAGGTACTACAGCCATCGTAATTAAAATTCGTATCGCGTAAAATCACAACGAAAGATTCTTTCCATGCATTCTACACGCATTCTTTCCATGCATTCTACACATTCAGGTAGTGCACAATCCAGTTATATGTGTCAAATGGTCTTGGTAAATATTTGCGAAACCCACCATTCATGAAGTGGGATTACATTCCAGCGTCTTAGTGCTGTACTATTAACATTGATAAAGGATTCCTTGCTCGGTTTAATTACCTCCAACGACAGATGATTACAACTTTATATTTGACGGCAAATATTATAGTGAGTTTTAAAGCTGCCAAGAGAAACGAACCAGTCGTAGAAACGCGTCAGTGCCGGCACAAAAGCTTACAAATGTTTCTGTACTCCCATACCATATATATCAATACCAAGAATGCTTGGAAAAGAAAAACGAAACGAACTTCGATTTGACTAAGTAGCTTGTTTGTAAAAACAAAATAAAACTACGAAACACTATCCCGAGATTACTTCTATAAAAGAAACTACCTATTAAGAGACGTGTTGGTTTAAAGCATTAGATCGACGTATACGAGAGCACAGTGAAGCCATCTATACAAATTGCAAAATGGATAAACAATTATCTTATTAGTGCGTGTAATTGTTTTATTGTATTTTCTTTATTCCAAAGTGGATCGTACCGTGGAGTTATCCCAAATTTTGATCGGATAATCGAACAGATTACCAAACGATCATGGAATTATGGCGTAGAGTTCAAAATAACGGGGTAAGAAAATCAACTAATCGGACTAGTCACTAGGAGCTTAGGGGGGAATAGTGTTCAGTGGAGTGAACAAAGCAAAACTATTTTTACACAAAATAAATATGGATTGCGAATTTCGCTAACTCATGTATTCGCACTGGTACTGAATCGTAAATTGAACACCAGGCGTTGTTAGCGAAACTGGTTTATTCTCAAATTGACTAGCTGTTTTACGAACTCAAGTTTTTTAACTGATAATATTTAAATTCTAAGTGCGCTTTAAAACACAAACAGTTTAAGCGAAATATTTTCGAGTTAATCTAGAGCTTTAGTTACAAATTATATTATAGGCTAAGCATTATCATCTGGCAAATAAGTCCTAATACATCGGCTTAAAAACTAAAATAATCCTACATACATGTGGTTAAAAATTATAGTGCACCTTTTTTCTGCGACTAAATAATGATCCCATTTCCATCTGTATCTGATTGTAAGTAAAATTGAATACGGTAAGTCTAATCGAAGTGGTATTCTCCAGGGATAATTCCGCATGTGTTGTCTTCGGTGACTGGGTAATTCGCGATTGGGAAGGTCTATATAGGCCACCACATGCATGTGATTATGACGTAAGAGTTATTAAAAGGCTATTGACATCACAAACCGCACTGCTGCCGAATATAGATTGGGAAACCGTCTTGGGTGACGCTTACGAGTTTTACGGCCTCATTTATCTCGTATAATTTGAGTTGTTTGAAATTTTGGGATCAGGCACAATTGTGTACCTTAAATGTTGAATCCCTTTTTTAATTTTTTAAATGCAGTACAATATATATTTATTAACACCGTTGTATGAAATGATCATTTCCGGGTAATGCTTTATATAGATATCCATGTGAATCAATAACTGGATCAGAACAGAACAACATGTCGAAAGTAATGCTTTGGCGCGTTATCAAAGCACGAACGCACGCATGTGTGGCCGAACTTTAACTTGCGCTCGTGGTGACATTGGCAATATTTTATGGTTTATTTTTGTTCTTAAATGCTTGTAATGTACATTGATAAATCTGGAATTAAACTACACGCATATGCTGACGAAGACTACACAAAAAAAACTAAAAAACTACACGACGCTTCAATGTTCATGGCGTAAAACAGAAGTCCCAGTGCCCAATTATTGTGGACAATTTTTCGATAAGGATAATATTAATAAAACGTACGCTATCGCGGCTAATGAAAGTGGGGAATAATACTCCCTTATGCAAGTGTGATTTACCGGTAAGCCCAACTATTACTTGGAAATACAATTTGTTCAGTATCCGAATCCGGGCGTGATATTCCCAGCTAAACATCATTTAGAAAACATTAATAACATGGCGATAAGATGTGCTATATTACCTTCGACTTCTTGCTGTTCTTTCGTCCAATACTGCCAAAGAAGTTTCTCACCGAGTTTATGATGCTCGGTGATTTTGATGGAGATGCTGAAGAACAAAATTGTTTAAATACAGTATAAAATTGAAAAAAGTAGCAAATCATACCTTCCGCTTCTTCGTCTTTTTCGTTGGTAGCCTCATCTTTGGCATCTTCAGTTTTGTCGTCGTCGGCTTTAGGAGATTCATCAGTGGCAGCTTCTGCTTGTTCGTCATTCGCAGACTCGGCTTGTGCTGGTTCTTCTGTTTTTGGTTCATCTTGTTTGGCTTCTTCTTGTTTGGCTTCTTCTTCAGGGGTTTCAGCGGCCTTTGGTTCATCTTCGTTTTCTCCTTCGTTTTTCTCTTCTTCCCCGGAAGGACTTTCATCAGGTTTTACTTCTTCTACTTTTTCATCGACGCTTTCTTTTCTAGTTTTCTTGTTTGATGTTCTTCGTTTGATGGATGCAAAGGTACCAGTCAATATCTTCTTTAAACTCTTTCCACTTTTTTTCGTGTCTTCTTTTGATTCTTCATTTGGAGTTTCTTTGATATCTTCTTCTTCTACTACTTGTGGTACATCAGCCTGAGCTTCGTCAGAAGGTTTTTCCTCCTCTTCCTTGGCTTGATCGTTTTCCTCACTCGGAGCAACTTCTTCAGTGGACGGGGCAACAGCTTCCGCGGCGGCTTCATCAGCAGGCGCTTCTTCCTGGGTTGCACTTGCATCGTTCGGTGTCTCCTCTTTCGAAGTCTCGTCTTTCGGAGCCTCTTCCTCTTGCTTTGCAGGCTCCTCAGGTGCGGATGCTGCAGCTTCTTCTTTTGGTGCCTCCGGAGTTTCATCTTTTTTCTCATCTTTTGCGATTTCCGCGTTTTCATTCGCTGGCTCTTCTGTTTTCACCTCGACAACTTTATCGTCTTCGGTCGGTGGACTTTTAGGTGAAGACCTAAACGATGAAAATCCTTTTGGAAGTTTGAATTTGATGGGTGACTTTGCTTTCTTGTTGCCGCCGTTCTTTGCAGCAGTTCCGTTTCCGTTCACAACCTCAACTTCGACATCGGTGTGGCCATTGGTACCACTTTCTCCAACTCCACCGTTTGTTTTTTGTTCCAATTCCTACCAAAGAATATTACGAGCATAAGTTAAATCTTAATCAGTTTTAGTTATTACCAAAGTTTGCCGCAGTTAAAACGCGCGATACAAATCCAGACATGATAACTTACTTTAATTTCAATGTCAGACTAAATATTGTCTCTTTGATTTTAAATCATAAATCGTGTATATTATAGAACCTGGTCGTATTGTTTCAGTTCCCAGAGTTTCGCAATTACACATCATAACAGATGCGAGTCCCCATGGGAAATGAAACAAACAGCAGACAACGCCGTCAGTCCCCGAGCGGGGAAGCCACAGGAAGGACGGCGTACACCAAGAAGCTGGGAGTGCAAGGCTTCATCAATATTTTATGGTGTTGTTAAAACGAATGACGGTGCTAGCTTTTCTATTAAGTATTCCAGTGCATTTCCTCGATATCAAACGGTAAAATGCTTTAGTCAAATCGCGTTGTACATATGTCACAGACGAAATTCACGCCGGGAATGTGAAATTTTTGTTTAACAAAAAAGCGAAAATAATTACGTAGTAAATTTGTATAGGGCGTTGCATCGCGTCGGTTGCTTCATGCGATACAATTAACATTCTGACGTTTTGTTATCAAGGTAACGTGCTAAACTGCTAATGTTAGAAAATCTCGAGGGAATCTTCCTTATTTAAACTAACACATTTCTCCATACCGATGAAATGCACACGGTAAGAGCATTTTAAATCAATCAACAATCAATCAAAGGAAACGCGGGAATGATATTTGCATAAGCGAACAGAATCACCGCTCAAATCGGAACAAATACGAATAATTTGAGCTATCGGACATAATGGAAAAATAAGAGCGTCATTTATTAACGAAGCATAATAACTTGAGGAGTAAATGATCCATTTTGTGCATAACATAACTTTTGGGAGTAAAGTCACCTCGCTGGGATAATTAGTTGTGAGATAATTATATTTAATTTTACCTTGTTTTTTTACAAAATCAAAGATAAGAAACGTTGTATATTTTATTTTAAAAGTATTTTTGAAATTAACACGCAATCAAAATTTAGATTAGAAAAGACAAAATCCACTTGCAATAATTCTTAAAAAGTCTTTAAATGTTATTTTAACGGGTTTTTATACATTTAATACTGATGGGGTTTCTATACGAAAATCGGTTTTTAATAAATTCAAAACTTCTAGGAAAATGACAGCTAATGCCACACATGTGATGTATTTCCTCTTACGCACGAAACAAATCAATATCGGAAGTTCGCTATAATGAAAGCAATGAAGACACTGCACATCTTGAGCCGTGGAAGAAAATTAGAGCAGGAGAACGCTTCTTTTTACATAATGAATGATTTTTACATAACCAAAAATAAAGCAAATGTTTCGAGACTCTTACCACTGGTTTAACGGAATTGTCGACGGCAACAACAGCCTCATCCTTATTGGCGGCCCCTTCATTCACATTATACTTCCTCTTACTTCCGACGTTTCCCATCTTGAGTTTGGTATGATGAGTCAAAGTTTCTTTTCAACAATTAAGTTTCTATCGATCGACTCGAGTATTAGCACGAGTTGAAAATAATTATCTTACCAGCCTTTTCGGTAAAAAATGATTTAACTTATTATTACTCTGCAGGATATTTGGTTATTTTTTCCAATATATTGGATTAGGTATAAATAAAAAAAGCAGTGTAACCATATAGGTAACACTTCCTATAAAAACCTTTCAGCAGCTTATTTATTGCCTGTGGTACTCTTTGCCCTTCTCTAAATACAAAAACAAAATTATGCTTGATAAGGTCTGCGGGAAGTTTTTACAGCCTGTAATGGCATGCAAGATGCGTAACGTAACTGGAGGTTTTGAGAGTGTGTAAAACCGCGGATGCAAATGAGCTCAACAGGCAAGCATGTGAAGAATGTCGTGCTACGGTTTTGATTACCGGGCTGGGCATTTTAAACCAGTGATTCACAATGGCAATGGGACCTTTCAGGCGGTAAGCTTTAAATTGCGAGTTACGCAATCTGGAATATGGTAAGCGAACATTTTCTTGCTAATCTTTTATATTGGTATTAAAACGTTTTGCATAATCTTAAAATAAAAATGACAGGAAAACCTGCAAAATGAGAAAATAGACAAACCTCGAATCTATAATATGTAACCGGTACTAAGTTGAATCTGGTATACGTATGCGGAATTAACAACGCTGCTAAATTTTGAAATACGTGAATTTTAAATGCTCATGAAACAACAACTAACCCAAGGTATATTTTAATTATACAACAATACCAATATTTAAAATCTATAAAACAAACTTACAAACAAAATTTAACCGGTTATACAACGTTCAATAGTGGTTCGTAGATTTAGGACAATTTACTAAAACTTCTCGTTTTTATTAATAGCTGTATGCTCCTGACAGAATATGCTGTAAAATTTAGTTGATAACGCCACACGTTTCCAAGTTAACAGAAAACTTCTGTTTAGTATGGGAGAAAAGTAATTTTCAAGTGTCCCCTCTTACTATTAGGGCCACTTCTAAAGCAGCAATTATGACGTGTTGACGCTATTTGGTCCATTACATCATAGAAATGTTTATCCGATGCAAAAACAAAATATCCAACTAACAGGCTTTATAAACTACTTTACCTTTCGTGAAACATACTAAGTACTTGCGAAAAATGTAATCAATAATTGGAAAATGAGAGGCAGGTGCGCTAGGCAGGATTTACAACGTTATCAATATTGCAGAAGCAAGACGTTGAAAGCAGACGATTTTAAACGCGAGGCAAAATAATGTAGACGTACATGTATTATTTCACAAATTCAGTGTGTAAACCGGTATACGTCGCAATAAGCGGAAATGTTTTGTTGGTAAATGTACCTGTTTCTATCATCAACATTATTACGAAATATTTAAAATTTATAGATTTAAATATCAAAAAAATCAACAAAATAAGCTTATACAAAGTAACTCATTATACAAACTCTTAAAATAATGGGAAAATAAACAAAAATCAAAGTCTAACCCGATTGCTGCTTCTGTTCTAGTATAATCGCAAAATAAAGCATACGATCTATCAGACGGTGAATCTAATTTCCCTATTAATTCTACCAGTGAAACGAAACATTCATTACCACAAAAAAATTATAGTTTTTAAACAAAATAAATATTCAAATAAATATTCTTCAACAATAAACCTATTTGCTAGTAAAAACAGCGGTTCGTATAATCTGAAGGCAACTGCACACGCTGTGTGCTGCGGAGAGCGTTCAACAGTGTTAGCCACCGCCCCGCTCCAAGCAGCTAATTACGAGGGGCGGGGAGAGAGCTGCTCGCCTTTTTCTCTCGCACCTGCTCAGCAACAACATGACCCACTTATTACAGTGTTCACAGGCCAAAACCGATCGATTTAAACCCCGGACGGATTCCCATGCTTGTAAAAGAATTTAGTGATTTCTATATTAAATTTGTAACTAATTCCATGAAATAAGTATTAGGGCACGTAAAAGTTTATCAAAGCTTTACCCGTTTTATACACATACCTACTACGCAATACTACACAAAGCAGATATGCTAAAATACTAGAAAGGAGTTTTGGATGGTTTGATTTGAGCAGTTTGTTTCAAGTTAAGTTCTACAGCGAATCAGTGGCCCATGAAAGCTGCGCTTGTCTTCGAACGAAAATTCCTGACATGCCTAACTGCGAAGATACTTCTTGTTCGTTCAACCATGTTGCGCATGTTCGCATGCACCACGCGCACGCACATACAAACCCACGAGGCACGCATACCCTCCAAAAGATTCAGGCTTAAGGCAAAAATTGCTCTCGTAAAATCGCCTTTGTTGTGCAACAAGTGGTTCAGAAATGAAACAATCGCGTCTGTTGCCGTTGATCCCAGCCACAGGATTGCGCAATTTCATTCATAAAGCGCCGTCCACTCCAGTATGGAACAAGACAATAGGTTTATAGCAGCGATGCTCGTCAATGACGTCACCACCCTTAATTACCCACCTAGTGCTACATTTTTCAAGAAGCAATAAAAGTAACATGAACTTGCACAACTAGAATTGAATCTAAAATTTTGCTGCTTAAAGTAAAATTCAAACCAAAGCAAATAAGTTAAAGCGACCGTAACTAAAACCTCAAAAATTGTATCCATAATGTATTAATGGAATAGTAATAATAAACAACGGGGGCAGCGCACGAGCCATCGTTTAATATTCGTCACCACGGGCGGTGGTGACAGATGCGGACAGCGAATCCAAGTAATTTATTGTGAACTCGTTTTTATAAGATTCTATACATGCTGCCGCGTATAGTTTATGTTGCAAAAGCGTTAAAAATATTTTAAATTAATAACAAGCTCAACCTGTTAAAGTATTCCTCTAAACTGCCCAAACATCACATCAGCATTGCACGAAAAGTGAACTTTGGTCAGTTTCTTTGAATGCTGATGAGCGAAACACAAGGAGATGAGTGAAACGATGTTTTACATGATCAAAGCATGCTTAACAAGGTTGTTTGCCGCGATGGGACAGTCCTACTCCAAAAGAAAAAGTGCACTTTGCACAATGTCTATATATTTATATACATCGCAATTGTATACGGTTTTCGAAAAATTTCTTTCTAGAAGAAAAACGTTGAGTATCAAATAAAATAGATTTTCTTGAACAATGAACACAGTCAACGATTCTTACCTAACGGTCCCCATTATAGAAAAAACAAAAACCTGACCACAGACAAACAAGATAAACGCGGTTTTCTTTGGTCAAAGTTTTGCCAACATTCGCTATTGTATAGAAGATGTATATAGTTTGAAACTTTCAACGATCGGTGCCTGTAATGGCGTTGTTCAATTATCCCCGACGTATCCGCAAATCCCATTGCTATTTGTGATGATACTGCGTGGATACAACAGACATTTATATCTCACTGGGGAAGGACGACCGAACTTTATACACTGTTAAACAATCAACTGTCGGACTACAAGGCTATACGAATATTTTGAAACTAATATATTTCTGGATACTAGCAATGCATTTCAATGTGTCTCTCTAACATACATCCAGATAATTTTAGACAGCATATATGATTTATATGATTTAAATGTATACCACATAAATGAATATATTATAATTAGTTGTTAGGATAAAACACGCCAATAGATTTTGAACACGTTTAGGGCTTTTAATGCTTATTCTAAAAACTATGATTTCAAACAAGGCGTCGCAAGAGTATTTGTAATGATCATATTGATTATTGTGAGTTATAATATTGCACACGTAGAACATTACCAACCAGAAATCGGCATTGCCAAAAAATCAAGTTACCCAGTAGATTAGTTATAGCGCGTTGTCGTTAGTCGAAGGGTGGTAAGTCGAAGGGTGGATTGTTAGTCGAAGGGTGGATCGAAACCAGCTACTAGCTATAAGTTGTGTCCTTAGATAATACATCAAGCAGACGTTTCCTAAACCAAGCTGTGATATATTTGGTAACTGCGGCAAAGTCCCCATCAAAATTAACACACTGCAATGACTGTGCGTTAACACAACTATTGGCAAAAGGTAAATCTAACGATTACTATGTGATAACGATGATACGATTTTTGATTCCCTGGAACAAATCTAAGTATTCTATCATAATCGAAGTAATACCGAGAACTTAAATTGCCAAATACTAGTCAATTATTTTGTGAAAATGGCAACAGCTCGGCAGATATTAACACCGCCAAGCCATAAGCTAAAAAAATTAAATGATCGTCTAAAACCAGAACAAGATTTGTAAAATAACGCAACAGTTTACCAAGTATTTGTGAGCCAACAGTTTTGGTGTTCACGAATTTTAAGAAAGCACAGCAACATTAACTGAGAAATGACTGGTCCCTTTTAGAAAAATTATGACACACTGCTGAAATCACCGAGAAGGAATTAGATACGACTGGACCTCAAATATGTGTTTTTGCAATTTGATCTTTTCCAAGACTCGCGAAATATAAATGAAACTATTTTTTTTCTAGCGATCATAGCGTCCAACATAATTGTCGCATTTTAACAAAATTTTGGTCGATGTTGGTGTTCAAACAAAAAAATGTTAAAACTATCCAGCATAGTTATCAATTATGCTGATGCTTAATGCCAAATAAATTTTCTAAGATTTTAGTCCAATAATATAAGGCAGATGCTTAAAATATAAACTAATCTAAACAATGTGCATGTTGTTTATTTTGCCAAGCGCATTATAGGTGTGTCTTATCCTTGTAACATTGACAAGAAGGGTTTGTCGATTTATTAACGATTTTAAGCCAATATCCGCAGTTATATTGTAAGAAATTTACCCAAGCGATACCAATCAAGTTATTGGTATTTTTTAATCGTGATAACAAAACAAATTTAATTGAGTTGAAACCCTAGGAGATGTTTTCTGTTATTCTATTTTATTGTTATAAACCTATAATAATACACTTCGCTTTCATACCATTTAAATCTAATTTGGATCGATTGGTAACTCAGAGACCAATTAAGTCTGAAACTGCAGAAAGAAAATATATACTAAATGTATCATATATAGCCTACCTAGTAAGATTATGTAATTATGCAGCCAGAACGTCCCTAATTGCAAAAATACATACCATACAGGCGAAATATATTGTAGTTATGCAGAAAAAATTTAGTACGGATTTATATCACGCGTATTTTCGAAGTAATTTTTTTTGATTTCGAAAAGGTTTGGTACTACATATATGTTTTTATATCAATCATATTGTATGTAATGAATATCATAATTTTAAACATCTCAGACTCGCGCAAGGTGTCTCAACTAATGGAGAATTCTAAAACAGCAAAATTATTATATTATCTGGGGACCTGTTTGACAACATAAGACAAAATGTATACTAAATTTGGTCCATGTTACAGTTACAACCTAATCCAACGCGCTGCTTTATAATTCGGCCGCGTTCGCATTTAAAATCGTAACCGAGAAATGGAAAATAAAGGCCAAGGACATTTCACAGAAATCGGAAATACTCCACAATTTTGTCAGTGACTGGAACCCGAGCGTACAGAGCACACCCCGGGGAATATTTAAATCCTAAATCTCTGCTAGTACAATGTTATACAGCTTGTTTATCGCTTTGGGTTTGAACCACAAAAACAGGTCAGTCAAAATGGACGTGCTTTAAATCCGGCCAAACAAAATGCTCTCATCGTGACCAAGCAAACAGATTTCGTCGATAAATATGTATATACATTGGTGGGAGTGTATAACTGTAAACGATTCAGCCGCGATAACAGCATTGAGTCAGTACGAAAGAATGAACGGTCAAAGAGCTGGTGTGTTGCTGGTGTATTTTGTGTAGATGACGTATTTAAAACAATGAAAGTGAGCACCTGAAAATAAACTACATTACACGGTACGTGGCTTGCAGGAATGCGGTGTTAAGATGTATCTAAAGATTATTTTTTTATTTCTCAAAACACATTTTAAAATGAAAGTAACACTTGTATAATAAAAAAGAGCAAAAGCTAAAATGGAGAAAGAAACACTCTTGTAATGAATAATTAAACAAAACATCGATTACCAAACGACAAAATTTATGTAAACAGTAAAAGATCTCAAACAAAAAAACATAAATTCCGAACCGAAATTCAAATGGTTAGCGTTACTGATTAATAAACAACATCCCATTTAAAAACATGCCTGGTGACGAGCCCATTATTGGCCCGATATTTAGCCGGTTAAATACAAGGTCTAAAAAGCCATCGTTTACCAGCAGCGGGGCAAAACAAAATTCAGCAAGATCTTAACTTGCTGTACTAAACTCTGTATGTTTTACTCCCGTTAATGTAGTTAAAATTCCCGAATTTGGGGCGTTCTTATCATATTACCGGATTATTTATTTATAGCACAGATCATGCCTTTAACAAAAATAGTGCATGTTCACAGCAAAGTCACCAAGTACATAAAGAGGGAAGATTCTTAAAATCATTTCGAAAGGACATATTATTACTACAATTTGTAAAGGGGCTGCGGGCCAGTACATTTTGTATTCCGAGCCGGATCCGACCTACAAACAATAGATTGTCGACCCCTTGTCCACTCTCTATTATATCAAACGTGATGATGAATCATTCACTTTTCAACGAGAAACTCAATCTCGGCTGATTAAATCTGAGTCACACCGGTATATACAAGTATAAATGCGCCATCTGTGGTAGCGCAACCTGTAGTTAAAGTTTGATGTAAGTGGAACCAGCTGAACTCCCTAAGGAACCGGGATCCACGAGTTTTGTTGGAATGGCGGCATTGCGCCTCATGGGAATTTCCATTGCAAATCCGGGCAAACGTATTGGTTTCCTCTGCTTGGTAACTTTGTGCTACCCGAAGTAAGCGAAATTTAACACTGAAGTAAGCGAAATTTGGGACCTTGCGATGGATATAGTTTTGAATGCGAAGCAACTTTAAATAGATTAACGCGCCATAACATTAATTTGACTGTAGACCTACAAAGAACAAACACGTTGAAAATATTTACACGATATCTTAAAATGGGTATCTAAAAGTACTTTGGAATAATATGTAATTTGAATACCCTTTTTGTCATAATAAGTGTTTAATTAATTATTTTTTTATCATTGTCGCCACGTAATATTGGTTGCACAAATAATGCGAATACTAAACCTATATACTGTAAAAATAACTTGTTAAACAAAATGGTTAAACTGTATCAAGGAAGAATAACATTACATAGTTATAGAGAGTAGGTTCAGTGTCGCCTTATACTCAACAGCGCCATCGTATGTAAGCGATATTATAGAGAGAATGCCATTAGCAAACCCACAGCATTTTTGATAATATATCTTATGCAACACTAAACTTAAAACGCCCTCTATAGTTGAATAAAGTATTGATGCAGAATTGCATATCAATTTCCACTCTAACCTTTAATATGTCGGAATCAAACAGCTGAGAAGGCTAAAGTATTAAAGAAAATTTTGCGACACAGCACCTTATTGTAATGCAAAAAAAATCACCTGGGTTGGGAAACTCTTGTAATTCGGTCCTGTAATTCAACTCCGCGATTTGATTTGGCATTGAAAGAACTACTTGGTCCAAGGAATCCATTCATTTTTTCACGATTATCACTGCTGTATATTCGGAAATAATCGCTAGTCGATCGGTTGCTACCTTGGCCGAAGAATTTAACAGATAGTGCCTGAACCCAGTGGTTTGATAGTTTATCTTTATACCAATATTGAAGATACGAGTCAATCATACAAAAACTTACTGCAATATGTCCAGTAGTCAGGCGATGGAATAAGTTATCAGTTTACTCGCGAGAACGCTATGTAATCTGGTGATGGGCAGTGTAATAAGGTAGTTTGCGTTTCCCATCCACGTGAATGCATAAATACCCTATTTAATCCTTGCTGGAGCATAGGAGAAAATACACTCTACAAAATGCTTCAGTTACAAAATGCTATTTAAAGCAATCATGTCTGTTCATTTCGTTATTTGAAGGACCGCAAGCAAAGACGTTTAAGTAACACAAAATGAAACACTTATGTTGTTTCCCCGTCATCATATATCCAAAGATTCTTTGAAATTTGTTTTAATGATCATAAAAGAGAAAAGAGTTAGAAATTAAGATGTACAAAACCTTTTTCTCGGATTGAAAAACTGGATTGGCAAATTTGGTAAAATTATAGAGCAAGTGTTTAAAAACGTGCATTAAGTATTAGATAAGCCAGTAGAATATAAAAAAATGTTTTTTTTTGCAACCGAAGGACCATTTTGAACCAACCACTATATATCATGTTCACACGGCGCACCAGTAAAACAGAGCAGCGTCAGAAAAAGTCACTAATGATAGATAATAACTGCTAAAAAAAGTAAGCTCAATTCAAGAGTTTGAAAGTGGGAAAATGAGCTCTGCATTCTGAAAGAGTAAAGATAAATAAGACGCAGAGATGAATTGTACACAATATGAAAAGAAAATGTTTTGTTAGCTCATCTAAAAGAACTGAAAAGAAATATTGAAAATATGGAACTGTAAAACACTGTACTTTGTTCATTGGATAATAAACGCACTGGATGCAAAAAGAGAACCATTACCAGAAATTGTGTAGAAATTGTGGTGGTTGCATTTTTTACTAATGTTAGTTAAGGGTTAGATATACAAAAAAGGCAAAAAGGCAACATAAGTTTGTTTGTAGATTATATCAAAGAACGGGTTCCTCCTCCGTCACATTTCCTTTAGATGTGGCATCATCTCGCCCAATACGATCCACCATCACTTCCATGCATGTGGATATCATTCCATACCAAACGTGCTGGTCTCCTCAATCGCTATCACTAGTTTCTCCCACAACTGATTGAATGTTTCATAAGCTGGGAGGTCCAGTCGATTGAAGCAAGTATGTGTTCTGTGGAACCGGCAAAACATTTAGTGACACTGAATGCTAAATTAAGGATAGGATAGGATATTAAGGTTTATTCCCTAGAATGGGAATACCAAGGGGGTTAACACACGGGTAATCGTCAGATCACCCCGCGGCCATCGTCGGGTTATTATTGCAGTGTGTTGTATATGATAAATATGTTCCTTTAATTAGGTAGAATCCATTAATCCGCTGGGTTCAGGCAATGTCCGTTCAGTGCCTCGCCAAGGCACAACCGACTAGTTAGCGACCACTTTCAAACCTGCAAGTAGCTGCTAAACTACTACACTAACCGGTTGGACAAAAATTTACTAGGTAACCATCTATGTAATTAACAAGTTTTACATTTTATAATAGTAAAACTTGACTGCTTTCTTTACCATCGTAAAAGCTTTATTCTGATTACAATTACAGACCAAGTGGAGATACTGTGCACATTTAAAACTAAAACATTTGTAATTCTTCACATGCATTTCTATAGCATTAGTTATAATAAAATGCAATTGTGCCACAGAGATTTAGAATTGAAAATACTACATATCCAAGTACAAACATATCTATTTACCTCGGCAGGGAATCGGAAGTTCCCCATTTTTCAATACAGAATCGTTTGGGGCCATTGGGACCACGAAGAGCAGCGAAACCCTCGTATGGAATGCTGCTTGTTCCAGTGACGAACTGCAGCAAACGCAGACGACGCTCGTTGTCAAACTGACCGAGTGCATCCCAGAAGTTAACGATTGCCGGGTGAAGGTCGTAGTAGCCTGGGTGGTATGACTTGATAATGGAATGTAAAACATAACACAATATTTCATCAAATTGTCTTCAAATAAAAACTAAGGCATACCTATAAGTGCCACACAATTTTCCTGTGGTAAACAGAAAATCCGATTTCAATGCTCCTTATATTTATTTATTGAAATAAATAGATTCACTCCATTTGGCACATGTCTCTCAAAAACGATTATTGCGAATCGCAAACAAACTATATATCCGTTATACCTCCTCTGTACTCTGTATGTTGCCTCCAATCATTGAGATCAATATCAGCAGTTCCACATATAACCAGCTCGAGCTCATTGGCGTCGAACACCGACACCAACCGCAAGTCGATCACCTCATTGAATCCTCTGAAATAACTTTGATGGTAACAAAAGTGGCAGATATAGATGGTGCGCTATCCCTACACCTCTCTTTCTGCAGCTAATGACTCAGGATGCTGGTTGTCACAACCAATTGTGGTGTGATACCAACTCTTACTACTTTAGTACAAAGACATAAACATTAATAATTCTTTATATACCATAAAACACAGTCTGGCAACATTGTAAGATTTATAAATAAAGCTTGAATATGATAAAACAATTATTGGCGTTGTATTTGCGAAGTATCTTATAAATTTTATTAAATATGGCATCTATGTTTTGAACAAACATTCGCAGTGGAATGAGACGCTAGACTTGTGAGAAAGACCTCACACATGTTTACGTGGGTGAATACCTTATCAACATGTTGGTTTGTTCCCTCGTGCCACGTACAACCCTCCATTTCACCATCTTCTCAATGTATTCCTTCTTATTCTTCTCAGTGACTGCTATGTTTTTACCATTGGGTTTCAGCTCTCGCTCCTCAATCTGGGCAACACGACTGGGTTAGCTATGCAGGTGTGTCTAATCGTTTAAATTACGTTTTTACAGGTTATCAACTAAGCCAGGGATGTCCAACCTTATATTGTAATGGGCCGCATTGTCACTTGAAATAATTCAATGGGCCGCAGAACCTATTAAATTTTAATAAAAATGGCAGGGTTCGATATAATGGTTTTGAAAGGATTTGCGAAATGTGTTGGTAGGGAGAAAATAGTTTTCGCGCGTAAGCGCTCAAAAAATGTTTGGTTATGATAAATTGCCTTAAACAACCAGAAAGAATTTTATTACATAAAGCAGACAGTACCGTTTATTAGAAGTATGATAATCTGCAATAAACGTAAATTCAAAAGGGGTGTTCCGGTGTGCCGCATGTCGCCAATCATAAATAAGGGAATCGAGGTATATGAACGCATAATGGCCATTGTTGCGTTGTGATAGAAATGCTTATTATACGCCAATAATGCAAAGTAAAGGTAAATAAAAAATGTTACGTTGAAGGCAAAAACTTGTTATATTAACGTTTTGAGGATTTATTATTGAAAGTTCGCGAAATCATTACCGGTAATTTATATTTTCGCGATTTTGTTAAATTTTGTAATTCGCGAACTTTAGAAAACGGTTCGCGAATAGCGATTCGCGATCCCTTAATTCCAACCCTGAATGAGTACATAAAGAAACAATTAAAAGACATTAATTTCACTTTTGAAAATAGGAACAAATAACACACATATAGAAAGAAACAAAAACTTATTTCTGCAATACAAAGTCAATGAGATAAGGGTTTGTCGTCAGTATGTTTTTTTCTGCAATTTTGATTCTTAATGCGCCCCTAAAAGCTGACTGATACATTTTAATTAGGCTAAGATTTAAAGTTCAAAATACTACTTGGAGTCAAAATGACTAGCGGGCCGCACAAAAATCTCAGGTGGGCCGCACTGCGGCCCGCGGGCCGCAGGTTGGACATCCCTGAACTAAGCAATGTATTCAATATGTTGAAAAATGAGTTTTGCAAGAATATAATTAAATAGATTTGCAAAGTATACCAGCAATCTTGACCGTAGAATAAGTTTTTTAAAAATAAGTTAACCCAAACAACATGCTATTGAATGGTTCTTTCTTTTCATGACCCAAACTTCATAAAAAGCCCATCCACACCCACCTTTCCAAACATTTCCTCATCAATGCTGAATGTGAGGTCGAGGATGTCCGTGATGTCGTTGTCTTTGATCCAGATGAGCGATTGATAGAACTGTTCATCCTCGTAGCGGAGATCAGAGAGGTCGCACTTGGATCGAAGAAGCATCTTGTACAAGGGCCGAGTGAAGAAGGCATCGAGCAGGCAGTGATGTATCAGCGCAAGTCCGATTATACGACCCGCGAAACGAAACCTGGTGTGGAGAAAGGTGGACTATTTAACTCAATTTTAACAAATACCATATTTAAAAATTACTAATGAAAGCTGTGATACCATCGAATGTTTATAATTTATGTGCCCATGGCAAGGTTAACAGCATAATTACATGTGCATATACATATAATTAAAAGGTTGACCCGAGTAGACGATACTTCAAAATTTTTTCATAAATTCGACTCTACTTGGATTATGTTGGAAAATTTAATTAGATTTGACTCTATTATTCAATTAGTTGGAGTGCTATAAGCCGGGATACCAGCAAGTTTTACTAAAAACTGATTTTATTGGTACCTTTGTATAACAGCTGCAGATTTTAAAAATCTATTTAAAGCATGTTAAACTATGGTCACTTAAAATCAACATAACTTCATTTAAAAACAACATAAAAGAGAGTAGGTCTTTCGGGACCGAGAAATTTTAAAAATATTTACCATAAGTTATATCTTTGAACATTATCAAAGTGCTTACCATTCATGTGGGCTGTCAACGTAGGTTGACAGTGGACTAATCTGGACCGTGTATGTGTCAACTGCCGAATACTCAAACAATCCGTAATATGGATTGAACAGCTCACGTGAGATGAGAAAGAAAAACTCTCGGGAAGGACCACTGTGGAAGGCTTGTCATGTGACTTCATGTGAAGATATAGGGTGATACTGCTATTTAACTTTTTTGGTCATTTTTAGGTATTTTTTTCTTGTGTACATTTGCCAAAATATAAAATTACAGCCGAGATTGTGGCGCCCATAAAGCAACCCAGCTACATCTTTGCTGAAAGGTGGATGTTGTAAAGGATACTTGAAAATAGAACACAAACACGAACCTGTAGTCGAGGCCTTCCTCCCCCGCAAACGAAACGTAGAGCTTGCTGCGTTGTAGTTGTTTCCGTGGTAACAGCATTACTTTACGGAAAGCATCTTCCAGAAGATTATCGCGGTTCACTGTGAGTCTGAGGAAATAGTGGTGGATTTTAATGTGAGCAGTTATGCATGGTCTCACTAGTAAGTTTGTACCCAGGAGACAACAGTTGGAATGTCAAAAACAATTATCAAAATAACACATGCCTACTGTCGAGGCTGCCATAGCTATTGATGTGTTTTCAGTAATTTGTTTAAGTAATCAGTACAATTGGTCAACCTTTTGGTCAATTACAAACATCGAGCAAACCCCTTATTTTCACTGAGTTGTAGCAATGTGTTAAGTGTTTTGCACAGGGACACAAAACGAAAAGTTGGTGAAAGGTTTTGGACATGAAACCTTTTGAGTGCTATCATTAAAGTGTATCGTCTAAGTTGATTTAAATTGGATTTTAAAAGTCTTAAAAAAATATTCAAATTACTTGATCTTGCCAGGTCCTTGTCCATAGCCCTTCTGCTCCAGTTTCCTGTAGAAGCTTCGCAGTTTGGAGTCGAAGTTGCGGAGGAGGGGAGTGGAGGTCCGGGATCGGTTGGTGGCTGGAGGGGGAAGATGGAGGAGTCATTGCATCACATGATACACAATCATAACAGTGAGTGTTAGAAACATCACAGCTCTTATTATTGGACAAAAAATATGATGCTGCTCCCAACATATCAAAACATATTATATCATGCTGGATGGTTGAATAGACTGATGAGAGTTGGTTTATTTAGTAAAACAAACATTTAATAAAAAAAATGTTCTCCTATTCAGTAACAAGGAAGTAACTTTTATACTTTAATGCAGAAAGGTTACCACATGAATTTTCAGGTATTTTCATTTAATGTTGGATATAGAATGTAACATAACATAATGTTTTTTTATTGACACATAAATAGTTGGCAACATACCTGGAGAAGCGCTGGGTGATGCCGCCGTCCGATTCACCACCGAATCGACTGCAGACCTCGGGCGTTCAGCTAATACTGGTGCTGCTTCAGGCTGAAGACATAAAGTTTATTTATGTGGGATACTCTGAACATTTGTGGTCGATTTAAATTTATATTTTACAAATGCGATGCTTTATTTGGATAGGTGAAGTGTTTCAAAATAAATAAGCCATGAACATCAAAATACATCTTCTGCTGACCTGAACATGAAAACTCATGATTTCTTCTTCAAATAAGCTAAGCATCATCGTCAACTGCATGCTGTTGCCATACCTGAAAAAAACACCATTAGACTTTGTTATATTGGTTTTAAAGAAAAAAGCAATATTGTTTTAAAAATTTTTAATTCAAAACCTACATATCAGTATATAGTACAAAAAAGGTACAATATTTTTTAATTATAAATAAACATATCACTCGAAAGGGGATCTTAATTTAAATGAAATATCTGCTGTCCCATGAAGTAATATTACAACGCATATGAAAGGCTACATAATACAAACCTTTCCAGAGCAGCCATGCCCTCATTTTTAATGCTGTTAACCCTTTCACCAAGCACAGATGAAGTGGATATTACGGGATACCTCTCTTTTAGAATGTCGATAATATTGGGCTGTTTCAAAAAAGCCACCTGAAAGAGAAGGTACAACCAACTGTGTGAGGGAGGCATTTAACATCAAATTAAAGCTTCTAACTTAGGATATATTTTCTACAGACCAGTAATAAGATATTTAAACAAAACCTACTCACCACTTTCTCATTATATGAGACTGGGACTTCTATGACTTGGGGTTGAACGCGAGTCGGGACTGGGGTATGGCGCGGGGTTATGACGGGAGATCCCCTTTGTGTTTGGGTCGGTTGCTGAGGTGAGAAAGTGGTGACGGGGCGCGGAGCAATGACTGGGGGTTCGGTGGATATCGGGGATTGAACCTCCAATCTATCGTCGTTGCCATCTGTGTTTGTTGATTCGTTCTGAAAAGAAACCAACAAGTCGGATTATATTCCGATTTGGGAGTCATTAGTGCATGAACTGAACACAATAGGTAGAGCCACCATCAGTTGCATCATTGTCAAATTGCGCAGTGGTGGGTGGAAACGAACATAATACAACTTAAAACATTCACTGTGTACTATACTTGCTCACATATCCCTCTAACATGATGCTACTACGAATTTTAGTTTTAAGTCGTTCACTGACCAGGCTTGGGGTGTTGTGGCAAATAACATAACTTAAATGTGGAACTAACCTGAGTGGGAGCTGTTGTTGCTGGGGAAGAGCTATTAGTGCTTGTTTCAACTGTATCTTGCCCGGGTAGTCTAAATGTGAATATGATTGGTTAGTGATACAAAGGTGGGAATGGTTGTAGAAGGTTGTATTAAACATAACGCAAGCTTCTAGAAGGAACAATTCAATAAACAGATTACAATCTTTTAAATACGATTAAACTTTCAAAAACTACTTATTTTACACTCAGTAGAAACAGTATTTTTCTTCAACAACTAAAGTTAATAAATTTTGGTGCGATACATTTTATTCCTTATTTTATTGCTTTCTATATATGATAAAGATAAAATTGTGAGGTGAACACTAAAGCAAGTGCCAATGAGATTCACAGCATTCGTAAACAAAGTTACACATATGACTGATTATTTACCTCGGATCAAAGAAGGTGGTTGATCTACGGTTGTGGTCGATGAAGAAAGGCTTCTGATGTCCCTTTATTGTCTTCTCCCATCCACTCGGGAGTGGTTTGTTGGTGTCAGCAAAACTGTTGCATGAAGGAAAAGTTATTAACAGTTTAGTAGCAAATAAAAAAAAAACAAATTGAGATTTATTCTATACTTTCCTTACGTTGGTGCCAAATAAAGGGAAAATGTAAATCTTTGCAAATAGTAAAAAAAACACCCCCTACACATGTCTCAACTCATTTTTTTAGTATTCTAGCAAAAATACATTGAGAAAACTACAATCTACAATTATAAGAAAGATCAAAATTAGTAAGGTATAATAGAAATACAACTTTGGTAAAATTAACAGAGAAACAGGTTAACTAGTTTCGCAGGAAATATGGTGTAAATTCCCACAAAGGAACGTACCAGTTAACAAATTTGACAAGCTCCTTGTTATGTTGGTATTCCTTGAAGTGATGTGGATCTCGGTTGATCTTGGTGAGCATGTACTTCACGCTTGAGCTCTGACTGTATACATTGTAAGCCTCCTGTTGTGGGTTGATATCGTGAATAAATTTGACATTTGCACAAATATTTAATGACCTTTTGTAGAAATATTAAATTTGTTTTAAATTGTAAAAGAATAGCTGTGTGGGCTTAAATTACACCTCAGACTGCATTGTATTCAACCAAATATGTTAGGTGTTTTTTTTATTACACATAAAAGTCTATGCTGTGTTCCCAAACTCTATTTACTTAACATAGGTTGTTTGTGTCTTGTGTGAATATTTGAGCTACAAACACTGCTGTTAACAACTACAAACCTACACGATTGTGTTTTAAAATGGTGGTATGAACCAATGTAAATATGACAAATCAATCAGTTCATACAATAAATGGATTAGACATTATACGAACTGATTACCAATGGCTCTTTATTTTCTTTTTGTCATAGAAAAACAAACTACTTATTAATTGAATCCCACATACCGGTGAAGTGCTGAGTAGTCTTGTAAAGTCAGGTTGGGTGATGAATCTGAACGCAGGATTTTTATCAAAATCATCTGTATCTTCTGCCTCGTCGATTCTAGACATGTGTGGTCGACCTTCGGATGATGCAACCGGCCTCGGTTGATCGGTTTCTAAATCATAATGTAAACAAGGTTATAAATAGCTGTATTAGACCATGTTCTGATAGACTACTGGTAAAATAGCTCCAAATAAAATCAACATAAGGTAAATTCTAATACAATAATTTACAGCAGAAGCTGTTAAGAAACTAAGTTTAATAGACTGACTGCAAAGTACATTTCTTAAAAAATTTAAAAATAAACCATTTTGTTTAAACTGGAGACAGAAAAACCTCCTTTATTTCGATTGCATAGACATATGTTCATTTTGCGTCATCAAAAGAAATAAATATGTCATGTAACAATTGTGATATTGTTTTTAACCTGTCACATTAGTTGCAATTATGGATGCAGGAGTTTCCTCTTTAATCAGAGAGCTAGGATCTTCCGGGGTCTCCTGGCTTGGTGATCCAGGATTGGAGGATACGGGCTCCTCGGGAATAGTGGTTTGCCGCATCACTCGCTTTATGCTCG
>CH003228.1:1843589-1968632 GCA_000149265.1 Ciona savignyi | reverse complement strand
CATACTTTTTAATACTGTTTTACTTTTATACACAAATTTCTGTGTTACATTTACAAAAAAAAGTATTTTTTTAAATATCATTGGAGAGTAAACATATGAACTATAAAATAGGAAGAAAGCAGTCCATGTACCTGCTGATAAGGTGTTTTCCACTCTTACTGGCATCTCCAACAGAATCAGGTGATATTGGTGGCACAACTGAGTTGGTGGGGTGCAAATAAGACAGGGGGCTGATTTGGGGTGTGGGGGATTTTTTCAGCTCATCTTCAATGAAAGCTTGAGTCGAACGTGAAGGGAAGGTTTTTAAAACACCTGGATTATATCGTAGGAGGTTGACATAACCTTAATCATGAGAATTTAATCTTGGGCTTTTAAAATGAATAATGTAGCTCATTATATACTTTTTGCTTTACATGAAACAACTTATGATCGAACATTTTGTCCAATTCAATAAACTAATAGTAATAATAAAACTTTGTTTCAAAAAAACAATTTTTAAAGCATTTTAGGACATTTTTTATTACGATTTTAAAAATGTAGTGACCAATAATTTGAGTCCAAAATCATATATGGCTATTATAAATAAAGAGTTTATGCACACAATTAATGCGGGGCACGAGCAGAGTAATACAACCAGACACTAGAAGGAGATAATAAATGCCAAGGTACATTGTTGATTAAAAATGCATGACTTTGCTTCAATTATTCATATTACTAATAAAGCAATGAACACGTAAAGTTTTAAATGCCAAGAAAAGCATTTTTGATTAAAAAATATGAAACCAGCATATTTTTAAATAAAACAACATCTTAAATGGTTGAAATTAGGGGTGCGAAAAATTAACGGTTAACCACGGTTAACCGTTTTTATGGTTAACCGTCACGTCAAATTTGAACCGTTTAACCGTTTTTTAACAACTCTTTTTTTAACTCTTATCCGTTCGTTAATTGCTACGATGCACGCTTTTCTGACGTGAAATAGCTGTCTGACAACTGTAGTTTGCTTTAATGCTATGCATAGAGCTGGGCATAATTACGAAATTATGTTCAGTTACGTAAATACGGACATCGGAATTGCGTTATGGACGTTAAATCGAAATTACGTAATTACGCATTTCTCCGTAATTATTCAAACGGGATATGCACGTCATTGTTAATATACTTTCTGAGCAATTCGTTGTTTTAGCCGTAGCAAATCAAGTTAGGTAAATACACGTGATCTTGGATTCGCGCCAATTTTCTTATCAGTAATCAGCGCGGCAAGACAAAAGGCAACACCGCCACGATCTGCGGCTTGTTTACTCGGCGAACGCTATGTATCGACGAACGGCTACCTGACCTATAACTTTCTTTGCCAAAAACGGGGCCGATTTGACAGTAGCCTAAAGAAAATCGGTTAACGGTTAACCGATTATTGTTACATCAGTTAACCGTTTTTCAAATTAACCGTTAGATCGCAGCCCTAGTTGAAATTTAAAATAAATGCTTTAAAATAAACAGTAAGAGCAATATTTATATTTTAAAGTCAAAAACACTGCGATTTTTCTATTGGATGAAATACTAGAATAATATAAATAATGGTGAACTTAATCAAATCACCAACGTATTAATACACAAATCCAAACTTATTAATCAAAATAAATTAATATTAAATAGTTAGAAGATGTTGGGGTTACACAGGGTCGGTAGTAATGGGGTGAGAGGAATTGAATTAAATTGTAAAATTGTCTGTTTTTAAATGAGAAGCCTCAACTAGCTAAATGGTTGTGTCATTGGGCAGGCATTTTGCATTAACCCATTAAATCAATAGGTTCTATCAAATTGAACAAAAGTATCAGTTTACACGTTGAAATACCTCCGGTAACAAGACGGTGGCCGCAAAGTAATCAGCCTGTAAGGTAACGCCCACTGCGTTTTTTCCATTCTTAGGGAATAAACATAAATATCCTATCTTATCCTAAGTAAAAGGCATAATTGATGAAGTTTACATGAAACACCAACTTATTTCACATTTGAGTGAGATCCTCACCTGGTGTCACTGATTTCGACGAGGGTGAAGCGTGCAGAAGAGATCTGTGTTTTCGCGAGGTCAGTGAGAGTGGCAGAGATGCTCTCCGCTGAATATTAGTAGCTGGTTGTTGGACCGGGGAGGTCTGGAATGAGGTATATCAAAGCTGTATTTTTGTATATCATGTGCAGTATACTTCTGTATGAAACATTTTAAATGCACTGGTACAAGCGTGTAAACTGAAATGTAACCTTAGCTGGGGCTTGCACTCTTTTAATAAAAGTAGAATGTTACAGGTTGTTTTACATTGAAACCATTTTATTGTATAGTTTTAGTAGAAAGGTAGAAATCCAGTTTTAAAGTAAGATTTGCAACTGATTGATGTGGTTTCCATAGAATGCATTACACTTGTATTATACTATTATATTATATCCAAGCACAATTTGTACAAAACGGATGTAATCTAACACCATGATTACAACTGACATTCTATTTTAATTTGCAATAACAATACACCAAGTTACTACTTAAAGCTGTAAGTTTTAAGATCGTCATGTAAAATAAAATTTAAATTTCCTTAAAACCACAGAGATCCTATTTGTCATCACTAAGTATAGACTGCATGTTTTATCACGATATTCTACTTAAAAGGTAGCCTATGAGGTTACTCACTTCATGCCCATTTACATACAGAATAGGTGTTTAGACTCTATGGTATAGGGAGCAAACAGTTGACTTTACAATTGTTTAAAAAAATGTATGTTCTTAAAACGTATAAGCTTGACTTTAAGTATATAAGCTTTACTGTAAGATTTATCTACATTACTATTCAATACATTATTTATGTGGAACTTTTTGTTTGCCTACAATCGGTTTTCCGAGGTTGTGTCTTATGTTTAACATTGAGTTTGTTGTGTGACCTGATGTTTTCTTTAGCAGAAGAGATGCATATCTAACACAACTGACTTTGCCCGAGTTAGTCTTTATAACTTAACAATAAAGTTATTTTAACACTATCAGCATCAAACCTTTTGGGTGATGAAACTTACATGTTCAGATGTCGATTGATTGAAAGAACTCTTCCTCCGTTCCACCACGATTTCCACATCGGATCCTGCGTTCTTTAACTCAGTAACAGCTGCCGTGTGCGATGAGTTTCGAACCGAGATGCCGTTGACGGATATCAACCGATCGTGCAGTTTCACCCCTGCTTGCTCTGCGGGGCTTGAAAACTCGACGCGAGTTACAAAAATACCCTGAAACAGAAGTCTTTTATTCAACTACAAAACAAAGTAAACTAAATCACTTTAACTGACACAAAAAAATCTTAAACGCACAAAACAAAAGAAGAGTACAGGTTGCCACAACTTTTTGATATAACTTGTTATATGTTTTAACCCTTATTGAGATCAACACATAGTGTATGTTTAATAGGTTTGTTGGTGTGTAATCACTAACATATTGCACAATAACTTTATCGCATGTGTCGATTTCACTTAGTTATCAAAATATTTTAGTTTTACAGCCTACAGATATCGCCTATGGTGTACTAATACATCTATGACATAAGTGCTGATGTCATCTGCATGGGAAGAGTTGATGAAATTAAAATCTAAAACAGGATGCGAGTGTTGTGTCCCCAAAGTGATTATATTTAATAGGCTTTGTGGCATTGATGTATTAGGGCAAAAGAAAATTTTTCGTTACAGCTTTGCGATCAATTACACTCAAATCCCTAAGCGAGTAAGAAGAACAGCCACCAATTCACTAACTTTACATTACGTGGTGGTAAGATAGGATATTGATGTTTATTCTGAAGGATAAGCAAATAAAGGAAGTCTTAATGACACGGGCTATGTACTTGACCAACATTGGGTTAAAACTTGAGCTATTGCATTGTGTTAAATAGTAGGTTGAGACATTGCTACGATATGTTTAACCCATGTGTAAGAATCTTGTGCAAATACAATGAACTACCTTGTAATAATTTCTATCTCTACGGGCGAACAACAACTTTGCCATCTGGCACGGTAATTTGTGAGAGACAAAATAATTTATCTCTATGAAACTCACCATTTTCCTTAGTATCTGGTGTTTAGACTCTGCACCTCCCATTATATTGAAACCAAGATGGCTCTCCGCTGAACTTCTGTGTATGGTGAGAGTAACCTGAAACAAAAGCTGATTTAAAGAAGGTATTGGTGAAATGATTATGTCTTACCATGTTTCCATCTGTTGACTCATTTGTGATTGCAGCAAAATGAAGAAGATTAAGCAACTTTTCACGCTCTGCCGGTTTGTGTTTCGCTTTTGGTTTTTGAATTGTATCGTTTAATATGGGTTGGGCAGTACTCAAGGTCACCGGGGTTTTCGTATTTGAACCACTGTTAACTTCATCATTGTGTGTGGCTACTAAAAGAGGGCTATTTCTTGTAACCTGGCTGGAAGTTTCTAATGAAGCATTATCCACTATTGATCTTGACGGCTCTTCATCTAAAGTTAGAACATCAATAAGTGCAGTTTTATGTGTAGTGTTTGGTGAAGTGCTAGTTGGTGCATGGACTTCCTCAGTCCCAGTTTCCGACTCAAGTTCAACGCCTCCTACAACATCTGCACAATTAAGCTTTATATCCAATTCGCTGAGCACATTGGTGCTAGTGCATCCGGGTACAAGGGACTCGTGCGCTATGCCATTTATTGCTTCATTTAATTGGCCACAGATTGCTGCGTCTGCGATGGCAACAGAAGTGGATTCGTTTTCAGAGGCACCGACATTCTCACTCGGGCCGGTGTTTTCCGTGGAGGAAGCAATCGTGAGCTCGTCACAACTTTCACCAATTATCGAGTCAATGGTTGGCACCGGTGGTTCATTGGAACTGTTGCCATTATGGTTGTGCATGACACTGACAGGGGCTTGAGGATCTCTGTGAAAAATCATATAAACTTAAGCTACACATGCGCTAAACATAGAATAAATATTTATAAATAAACATGGTAAATGGGCTTAATATGTCGTCCTGTTGTGAATATATATATATGAGAGTAAATATACTACCATAGGGCAAATTTACAAAATTTTCACAAAAAACACAACTGTGACATTTAGCCTATCATATTAAAATGCAGCAGTTATTTATACAACAAACCAAGAATAAAACAATAACCAATAAATATTATTTTTATATTTAAATTCAAAATATTTGACTAACTCCAAGTTATTTTGCGTATTTTCTAAATTTGGTTGATCTTCAATGGTTGGTGATGCCTCATGGTCCGATGATGTCCCATTTGTGGTCGGACTGCTTTCATTAACATTTTCTGTGGGGGTTGTTCGAACAGATTATGCAAGGTTTAAGTCTTGATGAGTGGAATATGATTTGCTATATTAGTTTTTTTCAGGTAGATAAATGTTAAAACGCTTTTTAAATTTGCGAATTAAGCTTATTCATTGCATACTGATGCTGATGGTAGTAAAAGTGAAAACGTTTGTGTAAATAATTAGATTTCTAATAAGTTTATTGCTGTAGTTTTTTCTAATAAAATATCAAGTCTCCCCTTGGTTAGTGTTCCATTATAAATAAATACACATTTATTATTGGTATTTGCACTTTAACAATTAATGTATGAAAGACCGTTGAATGACCCCAATGGTTTCTTGTGGATGCTTTCATTTTGAGTGCAAAGATATTGACATACAATTACATACGATGTTCTAAAATTAGGCATAATACCCTGAGGGCTAATAGTACTAGAGAATGCTTATCTGCCGTGCAACAGCAATTGTGTAGGAGGTACTAGTGTGGCTTTATGATAAGAAACGGGAAAACTCTTGTGTTGTTTACACGTTCAAGGAATGCCTTGCTAAACACACATACACAATATTACTATGATATGCATACATTTTAAGTACGCGAGTGTGAGATCCATGCTTGTAAAGTCAGAAATAAACTGTGATTCTCATTTCATTTCGCCAAACTCGAGCAAAATTTTGATAAGGTGAGTGAACATCAATTGTAACTATTTTTACAGAAGATACATCACAAAAGCAAAAATAGAGATTGCTTATAAATAGCCATTATGTAGCACCAACGAATCATAGTTATGTATAAATGACATTGGAAAATTTTAGAAACTCAAATCACACTACAATAATATATTAAATAAACATGTTGACCAAATACAGTTAAAAAGAATGCAATTACCATGTAATCTAATGTATTGTACATTTTAAGTATTAAATTGCAAAAAAAGTAAATAAATTTTAAAAATATTCGTGTCCTGGTAAAACAATTTGGGTATTTTTGCTGTCTTACAGGTGGTATCAATTCAATTTTGATTAATTACATATTTAGATTTTAAAAGTGTATATATGAAGTATAAACATACTAATTTTAACTCAACAGGCCTCTACTATTACAACTGCTATAGGTCAAGATTCAAATAATAGATTTACCACATTTTACAATGTATCCAGTGCAGTGAAAAAAATAATTACTACAATGGTGGTTAGTGTCTGCTATAAATGTTATGTACTTTAATTAAAAGTTTACTTTACAAGCATTTACTGTTATAAAATAGTCATAGTAAAATAATATCATGCCAGGGCTCGACATACACGCTTGTCCACCTGTCCGGGACAGGTGATTTGTTGCGTGGGACAAGTAAATGTTGCGCGGCGCTTGTCCGACGGGACAAGTTAAAAATGCAAACTAAACGCTTTTTTCACTATCATTCACCGCCGTGTATATCTCCGTGCGCGAATAAGTTTCGTACTATTTCGTTGGTTTTGTTACAATAAGGATTTGTTAGCGGTGAGACGAGTTGAAAAGAGCTAAAACCTTAAAATTTCGTTACTATCTCCGTTAGTGCGAATATATGATAGTGACTAACACTTGGTCGCTTTGAGCGGCGAATATGATAAAGACTGATAAGCAATCTTCGCATCGGGTGATAATAAAGTCGTAAAATAAATTAGGCTTATAAAACTTTTAAAAATAGAATTAGTCCAAAAGCGTGTGGATCTTTTGTCAACGCGCAGACAAACATCTTAAAATAATGCGACATAATTTTTATCTGTAAATTAAATTAAAGTCAAACGCGAAGTAAACGTGACATACCAATCCGGGGTTTTGTCTCTGCTTGAATTGGTTAGGTAATTTTCGAAACCAATTTACTTATTGGCTATTAATTCTTGGTATTATTAAATGATAATTATTACAATTTGCAAACTCAAAAGTCGATTTCGAACGACAGAGTAGCCCATGTTGTTTGTTAATACCTATCTCACGCGCATCTTCATGTAAACCGCAACGAACCAAGAAAGGCAATTCCCGATTCCATAATAAGCAGTGCCAAAAATCCATTAAATTTCGGACGAGTAAAAATTCACTCACGTGTGGATGCTCACACGAGTAACAAAAGTAAATCTTTCACGCGAGTAACACAAGTAAACATGGCTCGCAACTGTGGTTTGTATGACGTAACAACTGTTCAGTTTTCGGACGCGCCATGTGTAAAATAAAAACGTTATACTCCAATTGAATAGAAAACGGTCGCGGTAAACGTCAATTTGTTTTTTTTTATATGCGAGAGTAATTATTACTCGCACGGCGTGCCTCACGCGAGTATTACTCGCGCGGATTTTTGGCCCTGATAAGGAATATCTTTTGGTGAGTGATTACGTAATCGTTTTATGGTGTGTTAATCACATGGTCCTGAACGGTGGAATCGGGAAATTAATGTGTAATTTTTTTATGGGACAAAGGTAAGCCAAATGGGACAGGTCAATTTGGTACTGAACTTGTCCTACATGACAAGTGCTTTTAAATCTTTATGTAGAGCCCTGCATGCTAAGAGGTAAATATGATGATGTCAAATTCTATTTATTTAAACACTTGGCCAAAGCATACCGGTAAATTGTCTATTCAAGCAGGCGTCCAGTGCTTCTGAAACATCATTTGTAAATGAGCTGATGCTGGCACTGCTGAGGGAGAAGTTCAGTTCGCTGTTTGAACTTGAACTCGCTCGGTGACTCCTTCCGTTGTTTAGGTTGTATTGGTAAGAACCAAACAGACTAGACTGACCTGAGGAATTTCATCATCAATGCTTTAAATATAAAACTATGTTAACCATTATTATAATGTTACAATACATATATACCGCGTATTTATAAAATTTATACCCAATTATTCTGTATATAAAATATACCGCACCGCCAACCTTCCCCCCCATAATATGTCATGTTTATATTCATTCATTATTAGTACCAGTACCATGCAAGGTTTTAGAGACAAATCAGTCAACTGAATTAAAAATAATTCCTTGTTAATATTTCTTATACCGAGTTAAACATGTGTAGATTGAGAAAATACTAATTTTATTCCTATGTTTTGCCTATTTCCATTGACCTAACTAACTAGGTATTGATTAATTACAAATATAATGAACAATGTATTGGTCAATTATATTATATGGCTTATTAATTCAGAACAATGTTTTATAAACAACGCTGATGGGTGTGTGCATTGATGACATTAAAAAAGCAAGAATTTTACCAAACTTAAGGTGACGTTAATCATTTAACTAAGAATAAACAAATTCTAGCAGATCCGCTTTGACCTTACAAACACTAATATCTTGACATTGTTTGGAGAAAAGAGTAATAAACGCGCCTGTCAAGGTTAATCCAGTACAGTGGTGTTGTCAAACTTATCCAAAGCACATTTACTGTCACATACCATCAGCAATAACAAAAGATAGACTTCCACTGGTATGATCAAGGGGTGTTCTTTTCGTCAAAGCACCCGTGTACCTTTGTTCACTGCCAAAAAAAGTTAATCTTAAAACCATTTCAGACATATTTTTAATTCGAAATTTAAGGTTGAGAAGATAATTCATGAGATTGTAAGACAGTACAAAAAAAAGCATAAAGCCAACACGATACATTATATTTAGAGTTTAGGATTGATACTTAATTTCAATTTCACTTAAACATGAGATAACTAGTTTTGTGTTTTTTGCTTAGACTCGTGTAAGGTTACAGACAATTAAATGAGCACAATTATTAGATAAATGAGTGTATGTATATGTAAATAACTCGTCATACTTACCTGTCATTGTCAATAGTACTTAACAACAACCAATAATTGCAAACCTACAGTAAATACTAGTTTGTAAATTTTGTTTAAAAATGTATGATGGTATTACCAGGTAGCAGGTACCAGTATTATTATTTCTATCACCTTTAAATTGTCACAGATTAGTTACCTGCAATTTAGTCTGTCCAGGATCTCTCCTACCGGGACCTCTAGTTTTCCAAGAAATCTCCGTAACACAGGCCTTCCTTTATCAAACCTGTCTTTTACTTCCAACTCAATAACATCAGATGAAAGAACTTGGATGTAAAACTGTTTAAAAAATGAGAAAATTAACAAATCGAATAGCAATATTGAAGTCAAATTAATGTATATCGAAACATCCTGTGAGATGGGATGTTTATTCCCAGGGGAATACAAACAAAGGAAAGGAGATAGAGAACAACTGAATAAGGTCTCTCTTAGTCAAGTTCTGAGACTTCTTTCAATTGATGTTTAAAAGCTTGATATAAATTAATGTATAAACATCCTTTGTGAGTCAATTACAACAAAGACAATCACAATATGCCTATGGGCATTGTTACTTAATGGGTACAATATTAATCTATAAAACCACATTATGATACGTTTATACTGGTCCAACACAGTAAACATACAGTTCATATATTTAACTCAAATTTTTGATCTAAAATGTAAACAAACTTTAAGAAATAAAATGTGGCTGCCTACTTGTTCTTTCCATGTTGGATTGGTTGTGTCTTCTACTTGCTTGGTACGATGTCGTTGCTTATGGTGAGCTCGTTTTCCACAATTTGGACCTGGTACGATTCTCAACTTCACATAGGGGTCCGGATTAAAAAATACTCCTTTCTTTAGATTGTAACCACTGAGCCCTGAAAACAATAATAAAGATGTTTAAATCAATAGTGGTAGAGGGGTATATATCGACCGAAGTAAATTTAGACAGCACATAGTAGAAATAAGGGGAGAAAGAGTAACATATATATTTTAAGTTCATGATTTAAAAAAAATTCAGTTTAATTTCAGGTTGCCAAATTAAGTGTTGTATACAATCTATATAATTTAGATATAGATTATTTAGAACACAATATTTTCATGTGATGATACAATCTATGGTTGGTTTTAAATCAATAAAATTAAATCTTTATCTGACCAAATTGCTTAGTGGGTTAGTGTGTTGCTCTTTAGTCGAAGAATTGCAAGCTTAAAGGCATTTAGCATACATTGCCTGAATCCATCGAATTAATAGGTTATTAGGGCCAAAAAAGTAAAAATTTACTCTTGCATATTAAAAACGTATTAACGTTTACCGTGGCAGTTTTTTATTTAACTTGAGTATAACCTTTTTATTGTACATACAGCTCGTTCAAATACTGGAGTATACAGCATCATAATGTAAAATTGCTATAATAACACATTTAAATTGTTGTTACGTCATACAAACCATGGTTGCGCGCTATGTTTACTACTGTTACTTGCATGCCGATTTACTCGCGTGAGCTTCCACACGCGAGTAAATTCTTACTCGCCCGAAATTTGATGGATTTTTGGCCCTCGGTTATACCACAATTAAAGAAGCATTTCAATCATAAACAACACACTGCAAGAGCACCGCAACGAGGTAACATAACAATTGCCTGTGTGATAACGCCCATTGCTTTTTTTCAATCACAGGGATAAACATTAATATTATATATTAAAACAATACCAACAATATTCTATCAACAATAAGTACCGTAAAGTTAGGTCCACATTTTACAAAATAACAAACAAAAGTTTTTTCACATAGCAGGTGGAATCAGGTAGATTAATCATTAAACATGACCGAAGATGATTATAAAGTGTAGGAAAGATGTGGTAAGACAGCTTTGGTGCTTAGCCTCACTTTTATTATTAGAATGTTTTTTGTCTTTATGAGGCATAACAGTCCTTTGTTGAAATCATGCACTTTTGTTGTGAGATGTTTGTTAAAAAGCAATGACATTTAAATGTTAATTATTTGTGATATTATATTACACCATGCTTTCCAAACTGGGTTATAAATATAAGCATATTAACATTAAAATCTTTGGTTTTCACAAAAACAGACTTAATCTTGACAGTTTATCGGAAAATGTATACCGGGTACTGTTACTAAAACACCAAACTAAAAAGGCCTCTTTAAATGTATGGTATTGCTATAATTTATGTTGAACATACATTTGACAGATACATCAATGTTAAGCTGCTCATCTAGTATGAGAAGAAAGGTTAATTTCAACGAGAAATTGTGCATGCCTAAGGTGCAAAGCAAAAAATATTGGCTAGGTATAAAAATTATTTGATAGGCATGACATGTGGCACAAGTTACAAAACAACATAGCTGCATATATTTATTAGAAAAACTGTGCAGTCTACCGATATGGTTTTGTTTATTTCATAGCAAGTTAATTGGTATTGCTGGTGTGGCTCAAATTTTGGGTAAAAAAGTTTGCTTGAAATTGTGCAATAACTATCTAGAGCAGGGGTTCCCAAGCTTTTCTCAGGACGACCCCAAAGACAACTTTCAAGTGTCCAGTGCGACCCAAGGTCAATATATATTTTTTCACGAAACTTATTTTGATTGAAAACTGAAAAGCCTAACCTACTCTTTCACTGCTATTCCAAATTTAAATTAAATATTAGTTCCCAATACTTGTCAGCCTACTGATAGCAAACTATCTTTGCTGCAAAGTACATACAAACAATTCAACTCTGCAAATCAACAACGTGTCATTCCATTATGAACAATCAAACAGTGATGTCACAATAAGCACCTACATTTTCGATAGCATAAGTACAGACTTAGGTAGAGTGATGCCTATAAGCCTGTTTTACAGTAAGCCATGGTACAAACTGCTAAATTTAACATGGTTTGTCAAATCTTAGATGTTTTGTACATCCATTATTACCATACCTCACTGACCCCACCGACCCCATGACCTGTTTGCGACCCCACCTACTTATCACTCCGACCCCATTTTGGGTCGCGACCCCTGGTTTGGGAACCCCTGATCTAGAGACATGCAGACTTTTGTCGTGAAGTAAATCTTGTTTCTATTTTTTTACAGAAAATTTGTTACAGGTATGAGCAAGAAAAGTCATTAAAAGGTTGACCCTAAACTAACCTCCAGCCATAAAATAACCATAACTCTAACTGCAACTTTAACATTAAACATGACTCTTTAATCTTAATTTTAGTTTGCAGTTTATCTTCTTCCCTATACTTCCCTCTTACCCTTCTTTACTTTTCTACACTTATTGGTCAAACAGGAACGAAACCTACAATTTATATATTTTGACCATAACCACAAAATTAAATATATAAGGCTTATCTACGTTAGTGTTATTTACCTGTGATAACAAAAGAAATGTAGTTTTCCCTTGAAACATGTGGATGGTCTCCTTGAGAAAAAGATGGCATTCTACTATTTCACATGATCTGGTTATCATATACGGTCGTGGTAGGCTACGGCCATTTAATTTCAGTAAACTGGCACTACTACTATCGATATTGGTAGCCTGGTAATGGTAACAAATGTTAAAATGAATGCAAGATTTTTTTGCAATTTTACGTGGGTATTTCCCTTATTTGCAACACAAAGGAATCAAAAGTCCAGTTAATTTGTTTTGTTCGAGTACTTACAAAATATAACATCAGATTATTAAAACAAAATCAAATAGACTTTTAACTTGGCAACAAAACAAGAACGATCTTTGGTGGACAGTCATCTATGCTAAGTTTAGCCTTTATGGATGATTAATGAAGCATGGTTAATTTACGATTTTCTGGTTTGGGGTTTTTCATAAAACAGATTTTATTTTCAAAAATAAAAATTTAAAAATAAAGAAGGGACAGTGAAGTTTGTTGAGGTATATTTTTAAAATAGAAAGATGAAATTACAATAACTAAGTTTACCCCCAAATTTGACGGAAATATGAAATTCAGACATGAATGTGTTACACAATACGACATGCATAAAATAGCTAAATATTCAAATCCAACAAAAATACTTTAAAAACGAACATAACAGATTCGATCGACCCACATCCACCTGCAACTGTTCCCGCTAAAATTCGGCAACCCAACCCAATTTAAATCAATGGTCTGCTGTAACGCCCTATGTAAATACAAAGAAAACTAGTTAGGATAGGATATTCATGTTTATCCCCGTGAATGGGAAAACCAGGGGGGTTAACACACGGACAATCGTAAGATCACCTCGCGCCCATCGTCGGGTAACCGGAGCTATTGCAGTGTGTTGTGTATGATAGACACGTTCCTTTAATTTGGTAGAACCCATTAATCCGCTGGGTTCAGGCAATGTCGTCCTTGCCCAAGGACACAACCGACTAGCTAGCGACCAGTTTCGCACCTGCAACCTTTCGAGTGAAAGGCGACGCACTTAACCGCTAGGCTAACCGGCCGGACGTGTGTCAACCACGTATTAAACGGTCGTGTGGCCGAATGGTTAGCGCCACTGATACATATACCGACCTATACAAAAACGTTCCAAGGGACAAGCCCTTCTTTTAGGTGTACGCTTTATGTTTCTGCACGCAAAAACAATTGGGCACCCTGGTTTGGTATATCCTTATACAATCGTCGGATCATCTCGCGCCAACCGTCGGGTTAACAGAGCTTTGGCGGTGTGTTGTGTAGGCTATGAATTACACGTTGATTTTATTTAGTAGAAATTGCTTGGTTTAGGTAATTGCTGTGATAAACGCGAACTACTCTCGCCTTAAGCTTGATTGTTTCCCGCGCTTCGCTCCACGTTGATTAGGTCTACTTCAAACCTGTTCCCAACTCCTCTTGCTGGTGCATTGTAACGTTCAGTGTAGCATTGTCAGTTTGCTTGTGTAAATTAACCTGTGCATTATATAATCTAGATTCGTAGTTAAATACAGCCTACAATGAGTACTCATTAAAGGTATTTAAGTGCATTGGTCTTGGAAACAACCAACTAGCTATAGCGACCAGTTTCGAACCGGTACCTATTCGGCTGAAAGGCGACGTCCTAACCCACCAAGATTATCAGTGAGGAAAATATGAACGAAGGGAAAACGTTTGGGTCCTTTATATAATGCGGAAGATAATTCTAGAATAGAAACTCGCTGTAACTGGCTTCAACGCAACTATACGAAAGTAAAAATTTATATCATGGTTGGCCGACGAGTATACATTCCACTTTTGACGAAATGTTAACAATGGAACATCGTGTAACAGACTTTTAAATTATACCAAGAATTGGAACCTCTGACTGACAGGAAATGGTCATAATGAAACGAAGAAAAACGAAACAGTATCCACACCCATCTACATGGTGTCTTTGTACAGGTCCAGCTCTATGCCCAAATGGGGATATCATAGGGTACGGAAACAGTATTATATTGGCTCTGTGCATTATCATGTTCATGTTTTTATCGGTAGAAAAGAAATCCTGTCAAGCCCACGTGGTGAAGTGTTAACGAAAGTATTACTCGCCCACATGCTATAAAGATCGTTCTCTTAACAATCCTGCAACTTAACCAAAAGGTATCTTACATTTGCACAGGTAAATAAATCGTGTACAACGAAGACGGTATGGTGCACCACAACAACGTGAAGTATCACTGGGAGAGTGGCAACCAGACCAAATTGTATTAAATCCGTGCTAAACGAGCAAGATTTCTGGAGAAAATTAAAACAACAATATACCCCTACTAAGATACTGCATTCTGCAAGCGTACATTTACAGGCAATAACGAAATAAATGGAAAACGACTACATTACTGGTTTAAATGTGACGTAAACCAAATGCAAAATCTGCAAATGGTTCTTTTCCCGTTGGGTAGAAATATAAGACTGCATTCGGTGGCAATGCGACCGGAATGGTACAAGTTAAAAGAAAATTGCCCTTGTCTAAAAGTTCTAATGTACACTTCTGTTTTTTTATACATGTAGCGCCCATAACACGTAAATTCAGCTACGTCCACCCATTTGTTTGCTCGTCATAAAATAATAAAAACTGTATACAGGGTTGGCATTGATATTATCAATTAGCGCTCGATAGCAATACGTTGAACACATCGGATTATGATTGATATACAGGTTGAACGTTGGAAAACTACTTTTGTAAATGTCACCTATTCGTCTACTGACGAAATGGTTACTAAAATTTCAAGACATGTAGCTACAAATACCGAATGATACACCTACGAGAATCTTGTAGAATACCATCTGCATTTAAGAAACACAAATTTCAAGAAGTGGCGATTGGAAAATATAAAACACGGCGCGTTAAAAAGCTGATAATGTACAGTGCTGCGCTGAGTAAATGAATAGCAGAACACAGTTCAGTCATCAATGGAAATATTGCGGAAAAGGTAGCTCATACTTTCTCCGTGGTGGATTCGCCTGATAGCTTCTGATAGTATGAATGAAATGTCAACAGTCTTAATCTTATGACATTGCAACTTCTGTAGCTCATGTGGCACCGTATTTGTAACAACAACCTTAAATGTAATAAGATAAAATATAATAATTAGTTTACTTTTTTAACCTAAAGGTCCGAACGGATAGTCTGGTGGTTTCGGCGAAGCTTCTCAACCGAAAGGTTGCAGATTCGAAAGCTAGTCAGTTGTGTCCTTGGGCAAGGCACTTAACGGACATTGACTGAACTCAGTGGATTAATGGGTTCTACCAAATTGAAGGAACATGCGTATCATATGCAACAGACTTTCCATTCACGGGATTAAACATGAATATCCTATCCTAAATGCAGCTATGTGATTAAAGTAAGGTGATACTTCTAAAATGTAACAACGATTTTAGAATAAAGAATTTTGAAAACACAAAACAAAATTATTTAATTTAAATACTCCTAATCCAACCTCATCAATGGAAGAATCTTCCAGAATATGTGGAGCATCCAAAGATAGCAGGCCATGCGTTGCCATGACATATACCTGGAATATGTACAAAATTAGGCATTTGTTATATTTTATTAGACTAACAGTTACTTTGTATGCACCCCTCTCTTTCAAAATGTCAGCTGCAGCAACAAAAGGATCCACGTCATCAATGATATCATCCTTGAAAAGAAAATGTTTTAAACAAAAAAGTGTTTTTTAAATTCTGCATTCTGCTTACTTACATACTATAGTATTTCAATATTATATTATTAATTTGGACACGTAAAAACTAAATTATAAAGATTTAGGATTTAAATACAAATAAAAAACACAATAACCTGGTTAAACCCAGCTGAGATTCAATCGAACGCGATTGAATGCAAATTACAATTAAAGCATACAGGCCAAGTCTAAACCTTGTGTAGGCTACTTAATAATGTCGAAAATTAATTTACCGCAGGTTCAATCACATGTGGATTAAATTTCATATGGGTTTAGTGCTTTAGCCGTTACAAATCAGTATTTCATATGAACTTACAACGATGATGGCGATTTTCCCACCCACATCACCAACAACATTTATTGGAGGCTTTTCTTTTGCAGTCAATACTGGAAATACAATAAGCAATATACAGAATGCAGCAATCATATAGTTTATAAATATGACTACGTTATATGGTTTCATGCGCAAAAAAGAACATCCAATTTAAAATATTCCCATTTTAATTAAGAAATAATCCAATTAAAAACATGGTAATTTAAGCTAAGTAGCATGCGTTTGCCTACATGGTATCTCGAGCTGTTCAAAGTGGCCAGTTGAAACTGTGCGTATTCTCTGGCCGTGTCGCAATGATTCTACAAATGCGGATATATAAATGTAATGAATGATCCCCGCAAATTAGGGTGCGTGTGATATATTCCATTATCAAGCGTTATTTACATTACAACAAGATGAATGATGTATAACAAACGGAATGTCATGAAGGTTTTAATCTTAATCAACACTTTTAGGTTTGCAGCACATCCTACATTGTCATAAAGCATACAGTTTTAAAGCATGACAGCTGATAAGTACAGATTTAAATTTCAGATTAGCTTACATCTTAAGTACCCACCAAATATACACGTTCAGAGTACACCGGTAAAGGTGATGTCACTCTCACACACAAAACATTAAATTACGTGGAAGAGTGAATCCTGGAGGCCATGATGACTCAACACTTTTAAAATCGCCTCCAGCTCTTTGGATTGAACTTCCGGATGGTCTTCCTCCCGCATCCTGAGGAGGAGGGGAATGCCTCCCATCCTCCATATCAGAATCAAAATCCTGAGGTTCTCCATGGATCACAGCGATTCCCAATCTCAAACGTTCGGCAAAGGATTGTGCTTTCTTAGCAGAAGCTGGTGTTTTGGCCACTATGACAGCATTTCTATAATCCGGAATCTGTATGTAATAAAATCAAATCAATGTTTTAAATGTTTTAAAAAAATACAAATTTTAAGTTACAAACGAAAATACAATTACTTAGTATATAGCTGAAATACAATTGAAACAATTACTTGGATATATATAATTTACACCTTTGTAGGCCTATTTTAAAATAAGCTCTTACAACAATCAAGGTATTCACCTGATCTTGTATATATTGAATTAGAAATGGTGAAGCCCTCAAGTTATCAATAGGAACATCAAAGAAACCCTGTATTTCTTTTTGGTGAAGGTCCATAGTGATTATATGGTGGAAACCTACAGATAAACAAGAGATGTTAAGAAGAGAACAAAGTCAATAAAAAATATCAGTCAAGAAAAACATTATGCATTAACAATTAAATTAAAGGTAAATTAATTTGTGAAAATCTTTAGTGGAAAAGTTGCACAGCAGACAACTAAAAAAATCCTCTAACAAACTGAAGAGGCAGATGACACTATGAAATTGATTAAAAATATTTATTGGTGCCAAACCGAATTAGATAATACAAAACATGAAGTTATGCATAAATAGGTAAAAATGCATTAACTTGTTACCAGCTTTGCAGAGCATAGAAGCAACCAGTTTTGATACAACTGAACCTCTTTTTCGCATTTTGCATTGTTTAGAATATGGAAGGTAGGGAATCACTCCAATGATTCGTTTAGCTGAAGATGTATTGCATGCATATGCCATGATAAGCAGCTCCATAATCGCATCATTTACATCCCTGAAATGAAAGTTAGTGATCTCTTCAATTTCTAAGAACACGTATATTGAATAATGTCAAATATCAAGGCATTTTAGTGCATTTACTTTACTTTGTTTTCAAAACTAGAATGCTTTCACATGCATCATTTAAATGTAGAATGATTTTACAGCATCTAAAGAACAAAGCTGTAATTTAAACTTAAACTGATAGTCAGTGGATGGTTACTTTTTCTATACATTGCATTATAGAAAGAGTCCCTTTATGATTGCTGTGTATATTATAAATAATATATTATATAATAATATATTTAAGTTCATTTGTAATAAAGAAGTACAGGAGATTAGGACAACATAACAAACCTGCTTCCAGTCTGCAGAATGAATACATCTTTTCCACGAACAGATTCTCCAATCTCGACTTGTGTTTCTTTGTTAGGTTTCTGGTAGACCGCACAAGTCCCAATCTTCACACACATTCGACTGTAAAGATGTAGTGAAAGGAAATCAATATAACAACAGCATATAAGATTAAGCATGGTATAAAAGAATACAGTCATGTTGTTTACATATAATGTGATCTTTATTTTTCTGAAGGCTTATTGTAAATGTAATTATTGGCAATAAAAACAGTTACAACTAATAAAAAAAAAATTAACGGTTTGATAATGTAAAGGTACTTTACTATGCATAATTGAATTCATAATTTAATATGTAACATAGAATTACAGTATTTGTTACTTGTAGCTAATTGAATCTTTTATTTTGTCAATCGTATTATGTTTTAATCATTTTACGTTTCAACTGCCATTGGTTATAAACAGCTGGGAAAACTAATTTAAGGAAAAGAGGAAAGAAAAAAGTTATTAGAGTTAGTTTTAAAATTATGGTTGGAGTTAGGGTTAGTTCTGGGTTTAGTGTTTAAAGCAGGGTTAGAATTAGATTCCATAATTTTAGTGAGCAGTTTCTGTCCTTTTCTCCTTTTAGTATTGCCCCCAGTAACATGACAAAATACTAGAGAGACATGATAAGAGGACTACTTCGTGCTCGATGTGCAAAAAATAAGGAGTCGTGTTCGTGATAAACGCGTGCTGCGCAAGTCATTGAACTAACTATAAAACCTTATTAGCTGTTCAAACGGTTTACCTTGCTACAAGTCGTGCAAGTTCTTGGTGTGAATTCCCGGTAAACAGAAGCATTTCTTTTCCTGCATCAGGATAGGCGTTCATATTGCCAGTTGATTGTTATCAACACGTTATGCCTAGTAAAGAAACTAGCTCGTTATAGTTATAACACGCTTTATTGTTTTTACTTTAACCCAAGTAGTGTGGGTGGGATCTAATCTACAAATGACATATATCCTATTATGCACGGGGTAATATGAAACAACCGATTTCCCTAATACAACGACCGCTTTCTTTTTTCTATCGGTGTTACATTAGATTTCCAAATAATAAAAATGCTAAGAAAAAGTAAAATCGTGCGTATGTCCGACCGATCAGTTTGGCAGGTGAGTGCAACGCTTTTCAAAAGTTTGCAGTTTTTGAAAGTGGTTATTATCATGTCGGTTGTGTCCTTGGGCAAGGTACCTAACGAAAATTTCCTGAACCCAGCGGATTGCCTGGAGCCGGGGCATGTCTAATCAATCAGTCAAACTATATGTATTGTACTGGCTCAGCTTGTAATCTAAAAATAAAGAAACTTTTCGTAAAGAGTCGGATTGCTATTGGAGTTTTGGCTATGGACTGTTAGTTGGAGATGGCAAGGACAGATCTAGTGCCAGCAATAGCCAATGGAGGTAAATACGAAATAAAAAAAAACATGTACCGGTACCCCAAAACACACTGCAATAGCTTCGGTAACACAACTGTAAGCGCGAGATGATCCAGCGATTTACCGTGTGTAAACCCCCCTTGGTTTTCCCATTTACGGGAATAAACAAGGATAGGACTGAATAGAATATGATATTGATCATTATCCTAGGGAATGGGATAACGCAAAGGGTGTTATCACACGGACAATCGACAGATCACCTCGCAATGATGGAAGGGTGCGTTCTCACACGAGTATTCGTCAGGTAACCTCGAGCACACCATCGGGTTACCGGAGTTATTTCAGTGTATTGTGTATATTCTAACGTTTATTAAATTTTGGCATAACCCTTTAAACCACTAGGTTATGGCAATTTCTACAAAGTGCCTTGTGCGAGGGCACAACCGACTAGGTGAGAATCTGCAAACCCTCGACTGATAGTCGACGCACTACATCATCAAACTATGAGGTCGGACTAAGAAAGCTCAGTTTAGTTCGGAGCGAAACATTTTATATACTGCAGGTGACTGGCTAAAGCTGTTTAACGGGTTTTAGAAAATCTACTGATGAGAATTTCCAAGACAAGAATGGCAGAACTGAATGGCGTATGCTAAGGCAAACTGAATTCATTGTACCGCAACACTTGGTTTGTTCATGGCTTTCAACTGTTATAATGTTAGTATTTCTTTAATTTTTAAAATCAGTGGTACAGCAGATTCAGCGAGTTTCATCTTTTTACCTTACATCAACCCTCTTCTAATCAATCAGAGACGAGTGCTCAAAATCGCTATATAATGTTAAAACACTATGGGGCTATTAGGCCCTATAATACAAAAACATCTGCCAGTATTTTGGAATTTCCTTCCACGACATTCTTTGGAAACAATTTATCTTTTTTACCACACTTACTAAACAGTATAAAATGAAGCAGACATGTTTCTGTTGTTTTTAAAACAACAGGCACCGAAAATAATATAAATTCAATTTTTGAAATTAGGGTTTCAAATGTATGCAGCTGTATATTACTGCTGAAGTTAAAATATTACTGCTGCAAGGTAATGTTTACTGTTTATTAAATTTATTAAAACATTAAATCTCAACAAAATATGGTATTCCAACTAATTTAAGTAAGTTTGTACTGACAAAATGAACATATTATGTTTACATTGTTACATTGTTATCTGTAAAAATAGAAAAACTTGGCCAGAAATCGGAATCAAGTTGTTACATATACATTATACAATTACTATCATGATTGCAGCACACATTATTTAATTGAAGCTTTGAAGAACTTTAAGAAGACATGTAGAATCGATATATTAGTGCAACACCAAGTGCCACTAGTCCAGGAATCAACCAGTTGCTCAGTCCACTGAGAAATAAAAGCAAGAAAAGTTAATAATAGGAAATTTTCTTATTTATAAGTGTTAAAATTAAAGCTGTAGATTTATTCCTTTATTGTTTGGTCGATGCAGAATTTCATCTTTATTTGTGTCTTTAAAACGAAAAAGAAACATTTTTGTTTGAGTTAACTTCAGCACACAAAAGATAATATGTGGCCAATTCCTGATTGACGAATTATTAACCCCAGTACAGCAAAGATTTGGAAGTTTAAAATATGTGTATTGAAAACACAAGTAGTTATTTTCGGCCAAAAAACCTGGTGGTGTCAATGTCAAGAGACACAGCACATATTCAAAAACCTCTTCAAATGGAAGGAAACACTTTCTATATATTTTAGCATAAACTTATTTTTAAACAGCTCAAATAAAAACAGCAAGTTAAATGACAACTAAACTTACTTAGCCTTCTTATGAAGCTATTGCAATGAGCAGGATGAATTTTTGCTGTCGAAAGTAACATTCATATTGCAATTTATTTTACAAATGAAGGGTTTGCATTGCAAGAGTTCATAAGTTTAGTTCAAACTTATGGAAGAAAAACAAAATCGGTGAATATTCAGTAAAAAAGAAAACATAATCGACAAAAAAAGGTTTAAATAAATATTTCCAAATGGCTACCTTTGGGTAAATTATAATTAGAGATTTTCTTACCGCTGAAATAATAAAATGGACTTCAACAACTTTGCAAACTAAAACCACAGCAAACAACAACAATAACAATAAACAACATAAAAACAAGAAGACATATTCTAATTTAAAACAACCAAGAAATTCAAGATCACATATAAATTATAATAAAAATATATCTACATATAAAATTATTTACCATAATAGCAACTAGCAATATTCAACTTTATATTAATTTACCTTAGTGCAAACAGGGTTAAATTATATTAAAACATTATTTTTTTATGGGTAGTTAGCACTTCATTTTTCAGTTCTATTTTTTTCACTTAAAAATAGAAAACTACATACAGTACAGTCAATTGCATAACAAAAAAATACTTTTAGTCATTTACATTATTTTTTTATACATCACAATTTATTCCCATAGGTAATTTAAATACAAGTACCGGTATATAAAATGCTGTGCGAAAATAATATAAATTAAAAAATCAACACCAACCTTCCTTGAGCTTGATCACTACCGAGGGTGACATATTTACTACGTGGGTTTTGAGTGAACTGGTCATCCTGTCATATGATTAAATGTTAAAGGTGTAAAATTTAAATGTCAAAGGTCTAAAAGAACTGTAAGTCTAAAAGAACTGGTTTTAAGTGCAATATCAACAACTATTTAAAATGTAGATTTTTTTTATTAACAATTAGTTTAGAAATATGTAAGTTTGTCTTTATACAAGGGATCGATTGCAGTTAAATAATGCCATGATAAATTAAAGGCAAAATTGAGGTATATTTTTATTTATCCTATGCTCCATACATGTATTTGATACTTTTGACAGTAACGTGTTTGCCCAATGTGGCTTGCTCTGGTACCAATGATACTTTATGGGTTCTTGTTTTATTTAACCCGAATTTATAAATAAAAACTGTAAATCCAGTAAACATAACCTTTAAAAGCGTTAATCCTTTGTTATTCTATTGCAAGGACTAAAGCTGAAATATGTAAGTCTCATTTAAAAAATACTGTTGTGGAGATATTTGTTTCCCAAATATGATTTAGTGTGTTGAGATTATAAAATATATTTTATTTGATACAAACATTATACTTTGGCAAATTTCTAAAAACATCTTCACTTACTGTAACAGTATATACTAAGAAGTGTTTATGAATCAATAAACTTGTTTTGGTACCAGTAAAGCTTTATGATGTAAATTTTATACCGGAAGTTGCTATAAACATCATAATAATAAACATCAACTTCACATTATACTGTGTTGGTATTTGCAAATGTCAGTATTATATTAAATTCATCACAAATATGATAAGTCAGGTGAGAATTACATACTGGGTGAAGTTCACCAATATAATAATCCTTTTGCATTTCTCTTGCATCAGTAGAATGGCCAACATCTTCAAAGGATTCGGTAGCATCTTGACCTTTAAAATAAATGAATTGACAGTACTGGATTTTTCAGGAAAGTTATGCCAAAACAAATTATTAGCTAAAGGTTTTAAATTAATATTCTAAAAGCAATACTCTTAGAACTTTTCCGTTGTTCAAGGTCTGTAATAACTAACTTTTAACAACTAGTTAGGCTAAGAAACGATGTTTGATCATAATGATGCTTGCATCAATAATATAATGAATAAAAGATATTTTTTTACACACAGTTCAATATATACATTTTTTGCAACACAGTAATAAAATTAAATGACATTGTGCAAAGCATACTCTCACGTATTTGATTCATATGGTGATTTATTTTTATCAATTTTACTAGGGAACTATCAAAATCATACCAATATAAAACATTAATTATGGATTTCATAAAATGGAAACAAATGGTCTAAAGGTTATATAGATCATTTACTGGTACATTATTCTATCATGATTAATTTTTAAATAGAAAGCATAAACCTACCAGCTTGTTCTAACAGGACTTCCTCACCACCAGGATGCTGCAATTAATTAATTAAATTAATGACTATCCTGTGTACTTTGTATTTAATCATTAGATTATAGGATACCTTTGTTTATGGGTTATTAGAATTATTGAAAACAATGAGTACATTACTACAGTTATTGTTTCAGCTTGGATAAGTCAATGACCACATTGCTCACAGACCGACCATTTGAAACTTTTCCCTTTAGCTCTTCCTTGTAAGTTATTTTACAATGTCTGGATTTTATTAAGAATATTTTACCAAGCTGTGGGAATAGGGTTAAAGACCATTTCTATTGTAAAGATTCCAATATCCATATCATGGGTCAGTTGAAAGTATCTAGATTCAATGTGGCTGAAAATCGTCTACGTACCGGTAACCAAAGTTTAAGGTACGGTAGCAGGTAAATGTATCTTACTTATTTTGAATACATTAACAGCATCCAATGCCCTTGATACACACACAACTTAAAATTTCCCAAATCGGTTTGGGACAGGGTTATAACTACTTTCCATAGCAATCTAAGTGATCCAAGCGCTCCAAGCGGTCCTGTAGTGTTTAGAGGCACCCCTCCACACACTTTTCCGAATGTCAAAACCTAGTTGCAATTACATACAGTTTGAAACTTTCAAATGAAAATTTTCCAATGACCATATTTAATACTTTGGTCTTATTAATAGATTATTAGGTCTTAACCGAAACTCTTTTATACAACCAGTACGTATATATATATATATATACATAAATATATATGATTGTTGGGTCCACTGTCACAACATTTTTTTGTGTCGCACTATTGTTAATCTAATGTCAAAGTTTAATTAATAAAGGTTTATATACACTCTTAGTCTCAATAATTTCAAAGAAAACAAAATGACCTACTAAAATATATAAAATATCTTACTTCTTCTAAAAACTTCGTCAAGTCATATACTTTATTATGAATAATAATCCATGCAGATTGAACATTGTTGTGCTTTTTAACTTCTTCCAATCGATAAATCTTTTTTTCTTCACATTCAGCCATTTTTTTGTTTATTAACCCACGACTTGAACCTAAAATAAGTGCACAGTTTACAGTTATACCAAAATACCCATTAAATTCTACCATATCCAGCTAGCCTAAATGGCAAGGTGTCAGATATAATGCGACACAGGAGGCGGTTTCCTAAGTTATTATCGAATATAACTAATCCATTAGTATCACGTACGCATATTTAAATAACCGGCATCTCCAGTCATAAACACGCATGAGAGTAATAATGATTTGCAAATTTTAAGCAACTCACAGATCAAAAACCGATTAGTGTTTCCAATGTGTTTTAGTATTACGCAGATGATCAACAGTAATTATAAGTTTTATTGTAACCGTTTTATTTAACAAAAATTATATTTCTATTAAAAAGTCCAACAAAATTGTAATATTACAATAGTAACATTTTTCTAACGGATTTATTTTTAAAATTTGCTTCAATGATATTTTTATAATTTTCAGGAGCAACATAATTTGAACTTTGACCCAGCGACGGCGGAAAGAATGTAAACAAAGTAAATGAAGGTTAATGTAATGCAAAACTGTCATATTTATTTTGACATATCACACTGTTACGTTTAAAACATATATAATTAGATGTCATTGGTGAGTTTGTAGATACAAATTAAAATGCGTTTAAAACATTTCTTATTCCGCCAAAATCCATTACCCTGCCCCTTTTTTCAATGATTTAGATCAGAAAGCGTTATTGCACAGTAGACAGTATCAGTATGTGTCGTAGTTACTGCACAATTGTGTTTTTTAGACTTAACCTTAATTAATTTAATCAATGTTGAGTTACAAATTTGCAATTAACAGTAATAACTTTTGTCGGCATGTATTAATATGTTGGTACATTTAACATAAAAATTAATAATAGGCAAATACATACAACTAATATATATTTTACCACCGCAACAACAATGTGCAGTTAGAGTATGATGTGCACTTTCGTTCTGTTTTCTTTTTCTTCCAGTTTTAATTATCTACGATATTTAGTACGATTTTTTTATTCGATTGATATTCATGAAATAAAAAATAAACTTATTTTTGCCTTATATTTATTTTAACATTTTATTACCAGAATTAATGATTTAATAAAATTACTTAATACACTCTGATAATTACATTTCAGCTTCTTTAATTATTTAAAATGGAAAAGTGGAAGAACTATGTTGTTTCTGGGATATTAATGTGCATTTCGCGGTTTCCATTTTGGGAAGCTTTATCTACCATAATGCTCTTGGGTGAAATTGAGACTAAAACCAACAGGAACCTAAGGGTTTCGACCTATTATGTTTACGTGGATGCAGCAATTCTGATTCTATGTGGGACTTTTATGTCATTTCAAGCCTCTGCCCGTCGTTCTGCATCTATAATTGCTGCTGTTCATCTAGTTATCCGCACTTTCGTGCAGTTCCACTTACATCAACTTAAATCAGAAGTGCTCGTTCATATTCTGCTGCGAAATGCTGGCGTTGTTGCATCTTATTTCTTACTTGCGTCTGGGGTGGGCACCACGAAAGCAAAGCACAGATCATTAGTCAGTGTATCATCCTTTCTCATTGCAATCATGTTTGCTGTAATGACTGTGTTGCTATGGACATCCGACTTCGAGCAAACTTTCATTAAAAAAGCTTTACCTCGACAAGTACAAAAGAAGATTTCGCTAAACCTCTTGTACACTATCCTTGGGGTTTGCATGGGTGCTTGTGCATTGCTTTTCACTTCACATGGAAAAGGAGGGGTTCAGGCAAGGCGATTTGCTTTGATCTTTTGGCTTCTGATGATTTGCCCGTCAGATTTTGCCTTCTCAAGAATGAAGACTCATATTGAAGTATGGAGCCACTTGAGACTAATGGCTTCAAGCTTTTGCACTCTGGGAACAATTGTTGTTTTAAATTGTTTCAAATAAGGATTGAGACTGCAGTTATACAGAAACTTGTTGATTTTACTTTTGAATCGTCACTGTATTTAAAAGACTTATCCAGAGCAGGGAAGATGTACAAAAACAGAATGGAAAACTTTTCATGTTTTTTTATCACTCAATCGTTAAACCACGCTTAAAAAGTATGTTTTATAACAAAATAGCATTACCTATTCGAACTAATTTTTTTTATTTGGAAATCTGTAATGACCAGGTGTATTATGCAACACTATTTTTTATTTAAACCAATGTAGCTAGCAAAAATTTGTAAACAAAATTATCGCAGATTTTGTATTCCAGATGGCAACATAAAAATGGGTAGTGTGCGGGTGTTAAACTTTGAAGTACGTGGTAAAGTACAAGGGGTGTTCTTTCGGAAGCACACAAAGAAAACTTGTGATAAACATGGAGTGGTTGGGTGGGTTTTAAACACAAAACACGGGAGTGTACAGGGTCTGTTGGAAGGAGCAAATGAAGATGTGTCTAAAGTGTAAGTTTGTATATCTTTAAATATAATTAGAGAGTCCTTTTCAATGTTCATTGTACCAACAATGCTCATCATCAAAAGCTTCAATTACTATGTAAAAATGTTTAAGCAACTATTATGAATATTAAACAAACTGAATATTTGTGAAAAACCCAGTGGTTGGTAAACATTATGCTAATTGGCTCAATTCCACAAAAAACAGCAAAACTTAACACTAAACTGCATTTTGCACTTCAGGAAAAACTGGATAAAGAATGTTGGTAGCCCAAGGAGTAGAATTGATAAGTGCTTAATTCTCAATGAGAAATCGGTTGATACCAAGTCACATTCTCAATTCATCATCATAAAAGATCCGATTGAAGTGGAAAAAAAAACTTTTAAAACTTAAAAACTGTGTAATTGTGTTTTTTTAATAGAACTGTGAATTGCGCTGCACTGTACTGTGAGTTTAATAATACATTTTTTTTACAAGTCTAATTGCTGCCTGGCTGAAAGTGAAAGGTTCTGCTGGTCTTGAGTATCCAAAAAAAGAACGAGATTTTCTAAAATAAAGCATACTTTTAATGTATGGGACAAATAGCCCATGGTTGGCAGTACGTGCAAGGTGAGCACAGTAAAAGATTTTAACAAAACTAAAAAAGCACCATTAAAATAATGCAGTACCAGTTAAAGTGGTGGAAAATAAATATAAGTACAGGAACATTGTACAGAAACACATCAAATGCATTGTCCGGCATTAAGAGCTAAATTGCAGCAGCTTGACCAATACTGACAGTTCATACCTGAAATGAATATAAAGTCACATTAATACATTCACATGAAACAATAAAACTGCATGCAGTGACAAAACCCACTCTGAAATGCCTGGTTTCTTTAAGCATGAATTTAACAACACCAACAAATGTAGCAGGTTTATTCAAATCTAAATATGACAATTAGTGAGTTAGTGACTTACTGGATATAGGTCACTCCAGATTTTGATCGTTGATCAATATCATGCAACCAAAAGCGACTCAGACTGCAATAATGAATATGAACATGCAGTTAATACCGTATCACATGATAGGTTAAAACTGTACTTTAAGACTTAAAATTATTGGTGGCGGAACACTACAAATGGAATTAATGAAGATAATGTAATGCAAAACTAAATTCACTTTCAAAGCGTACAAGATTCTTAGTGCAGGAAAATTACTGTTAAATGATGTTAGTCATTCTTCAAGCAAATTGCACACACCGAACAAATGTTGTAACATTTAGCTTACCGTCGTAACATATTGCCTGGCTGGTGGTGGCACGCTGTCAGGTGATTCCTCAGTGGTCGTTTCAGTGGAATTACAAACAGATGGGGGACCTTCGCTGGTTGATTCTGTGATATTAAGATATGAAATGAATTTCTTCTAAAATATGAATCAATTCCGTCTCGAAAACTTAAAAATAAGTCTGATACAAAATCATCATAAACGATACAAAATCATCATAAACATAGAGATACATGGTGTTTTCAGTGCGACCGCTTATATTCACAGATAAATTTACACATGTTTGAAAACTACATTACTAAAAATATATGAATTTAATAAAAAGAATTTAATTTAAACTTGGACCCACCACTGCATTCTTCATTTTCATCCTCCGCTATGGCATGGAAATCGCAGTACGCCATTGGTGGATTTAAACCAGCCAATCGGGAGTAAGAATCACCCTCTCTTGAAGTCCACGAGTGAGCGAGGCTCAGAGAGGAGATGATCGAACCGGATTGGTTGCCTCCGGAGCCCACAGAAGATGTGGAAGATGATGTCGAGATGGTGGAATGAGGTCTCTTGCTCGTTGAAGAATGGTCGAAGCTGGAAACGGCAATCGATGCACGAGTTCGAGTGCGAGAGAGCCGCTCGGAGACATCCATAGATGTGGAGGAGATAACAGAGCGATCGGTGATCCGATTCTCATGTGAATCAACCAAGTCAATATGCGGTTTGCTTCCAACACCCATCACTGTCATTTCCATTTTTCGATTGTCTGAAAATGAAAATGGTCAAAATCTTGAACACTGCATCTAAATTGACCTATAACACTTCGGTAATGCACAGATAAAATACCTTTATTCCGAAGTGCTTGTTTCCACAGCATTCCACGGATTTCTTCCACCCATCCTCGTTTTATTGCTTTTGTTCCACTTTGCAGAATGAAGCGATCCTGGTTGGCTTGTGATCTTCTTCTACGAAACCAGATCTCAAACTTAAAACCAGAATCGCCAATATTTTCCGTGATACCAATCTCTTGCGTCTAAATAACAATTATTTGTCAAATACTGATTGATTTCTTAAATATACAAAAGAGTTTTACGAAAAATTATTTAGTATCGTATTTTAAACCTTTTAAATTTGCGACTTATGCTATTTATTTTTTAAGAACACAACTATATTTTGGTGGTTAAAATCAGTTTACAAATAAAAGAACACTTAACAATACCTTATAACTGCATTTGTATTGGTAAATATCATGACCACCATGGACATGGATGGGCTTGCTAAATAGGATCAAGTCCTCAAATAGAAATACACGTCGCACATATTTCCTTCTTCCAGATGTGATCACAAATTGTTCCTGAAATAGTTCGTTTAAATTTAGAACCAGATATTAAAAAAGCTTCTACACGACAGTAAAACTGAAAGATAAGTGTCACAGGTCAACTGTGAAAAAGTATTGTTTCATGGGTTTAATAAAGATTTCTACAGAATTAATAAAATTTACCAATGGTATAATAATAATTTAAGAGCAAATAAATACACAGCCTGAGCCTTGAGTTATCACCTGTCGTAGTAAGTTTCCTTGTTCTTTCAAATTAACATCACAGTCTTGTATGGAGGACATTGTGAGAAGGTCGTTACCATGGCGAAGTTGAAACTTCACCATTTCTTCTGCTTCCTTCAAATTGCGCTCATCGGAACCAGTGACTCGTTTGGCCATTGCGTGCAACAAGAGGGCGTATTTACCTGAAACATTAAATATTTTGAAAACAATAAACAAAACTAGCTTGTTTTACATAAAAGATAGCACCTTTTTGTAGCACTAGGCAAAATATTACACATTTACTATGTTCTGCTATTATTAGTGATCGCTACATTACTCCACAAATTACACATTAATGCTTATTGCTTACCCATTCTCTGTACAGGCTTCAGCAGGTAGGAGGCAAGGTCCATTTTATCTTTCAATTGCAATTGTTTAGCTTTAAAGAACTCATTCCCGTGTTCCTGCAGTAGCTCATCTGACAGCGGCTTATTTTTACTGTACAGGGCATACAAACCAAAACTTTCTCTCTGTGATAAAATATAACCAATAAGTACAATGTATATGCCAAACACACTAACTAGTAAAGTATGCATTTGCATACTGTACAAATAGAAAGCCAAAACAATTCACTGCTGTGCAGTTTTACATAGAAGTAATCCCATAATAAGCAGGATAGGTCAATAGTGGACCAAACCTTAATCACAAGGTCCACTCAAACACATGTTTAGTAGCTCGTCTGATTTTAAAAAGCATGCTGTGGCTCTTAGTAATGTGTATACTAACTTTCAATAACAAACTCACATGCATTAGAAACACTTTCGCGACTTGGCTAGGATTCCCATTGCAGCTTTCTAAGTCTTGAAGAAAGTAGCCGCTGTGGAATTCATTGATCTTTTCAATGTTTCCAAAAATAACATTCCGTTTGCATCGCAACGCTTGAGGAATGTCCAGTCTGCACATCTCCGGGAAATAATTCTAAAAAAAAATCTAAGTTGAAAAGCTGCATTACCTGACATGATATCTATCAAAACAAACCAGATCAAACTCTGTTTCTAAAACTAGTTTTTCATTGTATCAGAGACAAAATGAGAAGATGCTATCAGTATATTACATACATCGTTAATATATTTCATTTTACCTCTATAACATAGTTCAGAGATTTAACGTACTCCTGTTCAGTTGATAAAAGCTCTTCTATAATCAGTGAAACTTTTCTGAAATATAGAAACGTTTGTCACAACATTTTACTTTAAACAATCAAAAATTAGGCAAAAAAACAAACAAAAATTAAAAAAATTAATTGACAAGGAACTATGTGTTTTAAACCAGAAACTCACGATTTGCCTGTTGTGTCTGGTTCTTCTACTTGCACAGGAGAGCCTATTGTTAATGTCGTGCTCGACTGTGTATGATGACTATGATTAAGCAACGGCCGGTTTTGGTGATTTGGTACACTCGAAGATTTCTTGAGCATTTTTCTGGCAGGTTGAAGTTTAGGGTGATGAGACTTTGTTGGGGTGGCGGAGAAACTTGAATCGGGCGATGTTTTGTCATCTGTTACACTTCTAATGCTGCTATCGTCCAACGCGGACTCCGTACATGATGTCTCAGACATTGTCTCACAAGATGTCCTACTTTCCATCGAGTTAACGCTAGTTCTACGATCAGAGCAGTGCGAACTCGCTCGTTCATTTTCCACGTCATCTTTTCTTGCCCCTGACTGAGCGGCTTTGTCAAGTTTTTCACGATTTTTCATCCGGAATGATGTGCTTCTCTTTTTGTTACTCGCTTTAATTTGTGCTTTCGCCTGTAGAATAACATTGCAAATTTAATAAACAAAAAATACAGCCGCTATATATTTTTTGATATGTTCTAGTAACATTTGTTTTAAAGATTGATTAGTAGGTGTCCACAACAGTACATGTCAATAGAAAATGCACCTTTGCTATTAGCTCCCTTCGTTTAGTAAAAAGTCGAGTTGTTTCTTCATATTTCTGTTGTGCGAATTCGCACTGTCTCAAACACTTCACATTTCCATAGCACGTAGCCAGTTGTAAAATATCATTGAACTGTTCCTGTGAACAAGTAAGTAATAAGAACATATGAAAGCACAACGCTTTTAAAAATAAGGAAGTTACCAATATCACTATAAAATAAATGTTATTAAAGCCTCATAATAGCGTTAATTACCTGTGATATGGGTTGGTGTTGCTTCATATAGTCGTCAAACTTATCCAACATTTTCTGACAGGCTTCCAAGGACAAACATTCCTCCATATTAAGAAGCGCCATGAACTTCATGCCATTTAACGCCCATGAATATGCCTGGATGAGATATGAAATTCATGTGAAAAAATAATAAAGCATTGTTTTATTTCGTCTGGAATTTAAAGCAATCAATCTTGCGTAATACGCCAACAGCGCGTATATACGTAATAACGTTCTGACGCCGAGGTTTCTGTGGTTCACATATTATCCTAAAAGTGATCGCTTTTTCTTAGTTTAGAAATTACGTTAGACATCCATATTACAAAGAAATTACTGTTTTTTAAATCAATCGAAACCATCGACGTCAGTACTTTCGATGCGGAACAGAGATAAGTTGTTGATAGACAACAGTGAATCAGATGTAGAAGGGAACAAGGTGTATGAATCCACCCACGCATGACGTCACTTCAACCTACTGATCACCGAGCTAATTCACGTATGACGTCATCGCCGTACGTACGCTGACATTACATCACAAACACGAAAATACGACCGTAAATCTGGTGGATTTTACTGAAACGTGAACCAAAATGTAGCGGACACAATGAGTTCAAGCTGTTTATTATAACAAGAGAAGCAAAACACACCCGGCGATACCGAGCCGCCAATCAATTTGATTAAGCTTTTCTAAAAAATGACAATTACATCAGCGCTGGTCCCGAAGGCGCTTATTAATAAAGATTACAGCAAGGTGTAGCGAATAGTGATATTGGGAGGGAGTGCGATTTGTGAAAATTACACTTCGCAGTTTTGAAAACTTCGCCGAAAGGGTGCAATTAATCCGTAAAACACGAACTCTGAATATACACTTTGTAATCCTGGTCAGTAAACTAAACCGCAAAATTGGATTTCAAAACCGAAGACTGGTAACGGTTGATTAATTTGCACTTACGTTACAGATCAGTAGTCATTTGACTTGCTTTATAGATTGCGTTAATCCGGACAAACATATGTATAATACAGACCTTGGACTTTGTGGAGTTCCCCTTTAACTAATTAGAGCTATTGCTTTACCATGCTCTTACCTTGTCAATGAATTTGTACATCTGCGTCGTAGCTTCAACTTCATGCTTCTTGGTCTCCATTTCGTCGACTATTTTCTTGAGTTCTTCTGCTGCGATTTTCGTTCTTTGTATATGTTGAGGTTCGTTCAAATATCCAAGCTTATTCAGGTTATGAGCTTCGGTGAGCAGGCAGTCGCACTTAGCATACTCTTTCTGTGGAAACATTAGATCGTTTAATACATAACTCCGGCACGTTGTGGCACTAAAGGGAGCAGCGAATCACAAATGACAAATAAACACAAAGTCGTATCCTAGCTATTTAGTATGACTAAGTACATTGGCATCGCGACACTTAAAATTGAAATCCTCACAGGGGCATTTGTAATCCATACAAACTATTCTGCCAATGGCCGCTTATCAATAGTATATAGTAGTAGAGGTACACTATTAAATATCGACATCAAAGGCGCCAACGGAATAAAGGCACTTCTGTCGCCCGTTATCGGGGCGATACAATGACACAGATGCCGAGCCGTGGAAACAAAACTCGCGTGAAAGTCGGTCTAAGGAAATCGAATACCATCGGAGCAAAGGCCGATCCACGCGATATAATAATGACAGCAGCTGCTCAGCGGCTGCCGAATTTATTCTTCGGGATGTAAAACAAATCTCCGGGCCGGACGGACAGAAATAAACCTGCAGTTTCCTGGCCTAAACAACAATTAACTTCATTCTGTGTAAGGTTATCAATCTCTCGACGAATATAACTTAAGAAATGGAAGACGGGCCAAAGGAGACCCTTGTTAGAAGTCGCGCACCGTGAAACAGAATTATAGAAGCTAAATTTCCGCCTTTCAAAACCGGACCAGTAATTTAGTAATCGGTGTTGGCGGTTTCCGATCCATGACGTCACGTGCTTGCGTTTCCCGGAAAGTGCAGTGCAGTTGACCCGTGGCAATCCCGCATGCTAATATATATTCCGTCGCGGTTACGCAATGTACTAATATGTGCATTTACTAGCTTACCCACGGTTTTAGTTTTTACTTGGGTGATGAGAAACGAATAAAAACGACAGCGGAAAAACGTATTGGAAATTCAATCTTGTTTAATGTTTATAAAACGACATCCTCTTTTCCAGCGTGATTTTGCTTATATTACGAAAACCTTACAGAAGATTCAAAATTAGTCGCCTAGTCTACAACCCGGTACAAAGTTCGTCACCTCAATTGTTACGACACAATGGTTGATTCGACGAGACAAACGAGATAGCTGTGATTAAATGGGACGCGGCGTTGAAGGAAGCACACCGAAACCAGCTTCTCTAATCGAATCACGCGCATAGTACGGATGCCACCAACAGCGTTGCTACGCAGAGGTTCGTATACACGAATTCTCGCAATAACTTACATAGAATCAAGCTTAAGGTGATATGGATAAGATCACCATTTGATTATCTTTGTCACGTTTTTAAAATCGAAATCTCGCAAATTATTCAACAAATAAACAGAAACGACCACTGCACCTGCCCGACCGTGTTCTTTCACTCACTCGACTAAAATTTGGTTTTTAGGGAACGTTGCTGGCGAAAAACAAAAAACAACAACTAATGCCCGACGAAAAAAACTGTCTATTATTTCGTTCGACTGCCTTTTCTTACGCGCTAATATAGGCCATACCAACAAGATAATTGTTCAAATATTGAATCCGGAAACAGAACAACGCAATTACAGTTGGAGAGCAATCTGCATTTTGCGGCATAACGTTGAGTATTGCAGCTGTGTTTGAAGAATAGGGCGCCATTATCTCTATCGCCCTACTCCGGCATACTCTGTCTAACCGAATACTTGAACTGAGCACTCTGTTGCGAACTTTGATAAGGATTTCCAAACCTGCCCATTCCACATTACTTCACATCCAACCGCCTGAGAACTAACAGACTACGACAAAATGAGGTATTGTTCGGCCAGCGATAACGAAATACCGCACAATCCAAAGGAGATACAGAAACACGACCGAGTCTAAGTCCATGTCAATAGAGCACATATTTGCTAACTTCCAAACGAGACACTCCGAAAGACCATAAAGGATAACTAAATGCCTTGGAGCTAGTTCCTTATTCGTCGCTGAGCTAACCACTGAGTGAACGGCTTCAAACTGAAAGCTGCGATCGGAAACTAAACAGCTGAGTGGTTCGGGGATTGAACACGGAAATCCAGCGGTTTGGTGAAAACGACTTAATCGACGAAAAATCGTCACCTGCCGTGCGAGCTTTCTGTGCCGCCACAGTGTGAATTATGTGGCGACAATCGCATCCCACTGCGCCACTTTGAAGTGAAGCGCTCGAGGGCGAACTCTAGAGCTGCTGCGAGGGAAAAAAGGCGGGAATCGGACGTCGAGCGGGCGATGACGCGCTGTTTACAGTGGACCGCGCTAAAATTGACATCGGAAATTTGCGATGCAGATTCAATGTCCCTCAGTTGGCGGCTGTGTCAACACCAAATCGTCAAAAACGAAATCGATCATCTAGCATCTAACTTGATCGAAACAAATTCAGTAAATCAAACGTTTTCTGAATTTGGTTGCACTTCAGAGCCATTATCTTAGCATGGTTAAAGCTTTTGTAAGAGTATTTTATCGGTCGGCCTAAGCAAATCAAGTTTCTTGTAGCTCTAATCCCGAGAACGCCTATTTGCATTGTGCATTCCGAAGCATATAGTGGCTTTTTAGGCAAACATTAAACCTGTCTGTTCTATGCGAGGGAGTTTCTCATTAAAACTACCGTTTTATTACCACTTCTCCATAGAACGTAAATGTAATATGTGGTAGTCAGGCTTCAAACTATCCACTGCAGCAATACACACGTATAATTACACCAATCGCTTATTGTTAATTTAATAACTTTTCCGTACAAACACTACACACACAAAATACAACATTTCATCCAAATAAAAGATTGATGATTGGATAGATTCGATTGGAATATATAGGCAACCATTTTTACCACTATTTTTATTAAAAACAACAACAATAAAAATAGTTTATAAACTTATATATTCCCCTGGTATGTGTGCCCAATAACACTTGCAATGTAATCAAATGGTATTGACATCGTACAGTGATTGCATTAACACTATTATCATCACTTAAAAAAAACAACTAATAGACATGCATCATTTGACAAATATTGGAAAAGTGAAACAAGGATTTTTGTAGCGGAACATAGCTATTATTGCACCTTGTAGCCGAACAGTTGGATTTCCCCCGTAATAGTCGCGGTTTTACGAACTTGGGAGAATTCCTTCGCTCGGCGATGGCGCGGTTTCGCAACAATAACCCGGTAATTGAATTAATAGGCGAGCTATTTTGAGTTAATTTCCGAATTGTGTAATAACTAGCTGACTTAATCACACGTTTCACGGCCAATTAAAATATAGCTGCCGGTTAGTAGCCAGCGGATAAGTTGAAAGTATCAAACAAAATAGTGTTTTTTTAGCTATAACCCAACATGTATGACATGGCCAACAACTGCCTAATACGTCATATACCGTAATTTATATAGTTTGATTCTAAGTGTCGCTGCAATTAACTGAAACTCGGTATTTGCTTTTTTATGTTAAAAATAAAATTGGTTTTTATTACTTCCATTCCAATCCTGCACCCGCACAAACAACGTCATTAAATAAGATGAAAATGAACTTTCGTTTTCTAGAAATTAAAAAAACAGCGCCCCCCCCCCACAGCACTGTTAACTATTGGCACAATCCAATATCTAATTCGAAAACAAAACCACAATTGAAAACTTCAGAGAGCGCAATCGGAAATAAAAGTGTTTGCTAACTCCCACAGCTCCCAAATTAACATTGTTCCCACGTTATGCGTGTGGTTTAAAGCTTGTTAAAACTGCTATATCGATACCTTTATTACTGCCTCGCGTCAAGCTGCAACAAATAAAGCTACCACAATATCTATGTTTAAGGCGGCTAAATTAATGAACATATCACTTAAATTTTACTTTATATGCCTTCAATCAATACGACGTATATACTGTTATCAGGATCGTTTAGTTATTTTCATTACTTCGTATTCTTTCTTATTAGACGCATGTTCGCAAATTGTGGCCAGTAAATATGCCACAAGCTCAGATACTGAGGGCACAAGGGTTTTACTGTGGTCGAGATACACCGTTCTGCTGTACAACTATCTCTCTAAACGGCCAATTTCATCTAATTGGCGTTTTGTTTTCCTTGGAAGACCAACTATCGCGCTTGGAAGAAAAAATGGCGCGGAGGCAGACGTTTTCAAGAGTAGGCGGAGATTCTTAATCAGCCGCTTAATGGGCTTAATTTAACGGCGTTTAAACGTTTCGCTGATAGGCGGTGACGCTTTCTGCATGTAATTGCGAGCAAACATTAACGGGCAGTTGTAAAAAGAAAGGGAAGACGACAACGAGAGACTTCATTATGAAACAATCGTTTCCTCGTACAAACATTCTAGACTGTAATTATAACACGACAATGCAAATAAGTGACATTGGCTACAGACGGGTCAATGAAGGATCCAGATATGATCAGTGCAGCTCAGTACTTCTCAATTGTTTATTTTCAGATAGAGTTTACGGAAAGAATATTTTCCAAATATGGTATCAGTTTGTAATATGCTAACCTGCGGAATGAGATTTTATCGAAGGGCATACATGGTTTAGAATGACCGCAAAATATGTTCACTCCAATCCATACATAAACACATTAATTAATACAGACACCAGTTGGAAAGGTTGGGAACACACATGACCTTAGGATAACCTGTAAGTTGGACCGCACCCGAGACGGGATGTTGATATAAGATAAACGTATTTGGGCGCAATCTGAGAGCAAGCGAGTCGGCAATGGGCGGCGTTTCGTTGTGTACTGCGGCGGAAACTTGTCGAAACCCCTTAAACTAAGTAGAAAACAACCTACTTAGTGCCAAGTTAGAGTGGTCATCCACCGAGTCGGCGTGGCCTCGACGACTATTTTTGATCCACTCCACAATGCTGCGTTAGCATTCATGACGTCACACATGCGGCAAAATCGGGAAGAAAATAGGGAATAACTTTTCGTGGTTATTATGACACACGGGTAACTTATGCGCCAATAAGCCAAGTGGGCGAAGTGGCAAAGGTGTTTCGGAGCCATGTCTGGATTTTCAGGGCTCTAAGAACTCTTTAAGGCGAATCCGCGTGCTTACGCCAGTTGCTGAAGTACAGTTCGATCAAACGTCGCCGCAGTGGACAACTCGACAAATAAAAGCCTCCCGACATCTTATCTGCGCTCAGCAGGTCTTAAAATTGCCTTAACCTAACAGAGGTTAACCAATCGAAACCACGTCCGGTATGCTTCCACCAATGAGGAGGCAGAGCAAATAAACAAACCCGCGGGTGGTCAAGCTGTCCACGCGAGTAACTCTTGACAAACAATCAAACAACACAACGTCATCATTATGAGCTCATAATACACGTCAAAGCAACGTTTTCACCTTAAATACTTTGAAAAGAAGTGATTTTCTAAACAAAAAGCCAAATTGTAACAAACTTGACAATAATTTGGGAAAATACGGGCTTGTTTACATTTTCTTCAATTCTACCACAAAATACGTTTTAAGTAGTTTTTACTGAGGAAACTGGTATCGGTCACGCAGAACCTTTGTCAAACTATTTTCGAAAAACGTATTTTGTCCAACTTGGTTTAGAAACAGGAATTTATTTGGATAACAAAGAGATAAAGTACCAACGCCATTACCAGGGAAATTAAGCCATGAAGACCAAAATCCACACATCTGCGAATGTGATCGAATTTCCGGTTTTATTTGGCGTGTTTGGTTGTTATTTGTGCACAATAGCTTCATTGAATATAGGTGAGAAGTTACAGTCAACATGCTAATACCAGGGAATCCGTGATTATATATGAGAAAAAGCGACATAACGGCACAGAACTCGGCTTCGTCGATAAAAGCAACAACAGAACAACAGTTTAAAGCCGACACCCGAACCAGCCAAGTGGCTTACATGTTAAAAGCGCGCACTGTCTGCGGTAAGCAGCTTACGAGGCGGGCATATAAAAAAATAATTAATATGCTTCACACGGACACGTCGAGATTCACGCACGTTCTAAAGTTTTTAAATATAAGGGAACCTAAACAAAGGGGATAATAACGGATCATTACAGGTTCTATATATTGCAAATGTCAGGAATTTCTATACAACTATTTGTTTTTACATACAGCAGAAATCGCATTTTTGGGGTGTTAAATTTCAAAAGCTTTGTGTTTATATTGGTAGACATAGCGGACGTTAAATCGAATAGTTTGTATTTATGCTGTGTAAGTGATGACATAAAACTGATATAAATTACCGTATAGACATTGTAATTAGGTGATAATTGCCACAGAAATTGGATAAAGTAGGCTTATTTTTTGTATACGTAGTTTCATATCATTTTTAGCAAAATCATTCAATAACAAAACGGCAATTTCATGAGGAAATTGCTGAAAAAACCAATTGGCTGCACGCTATAACTTTGTCTAATAGGTGCGATTAAATAAACGGCAGGATTTAATAGGAGGGTAAAGACCCTCGTTGCTTTACGTTAAAACTTGTGATCTTATAAAACTGTTAACTGTCTCGCTAAACCGAAACGGTAAGGCGGGGCTATTGGCGGATTTAGTTTATGGTCGCTAAAAGCATTTGAATGCCATTTCAGATAGGTTAACTTTACTTTTAAGTGCACACAAATAGGTTAGGGTAATGTCAAGAACACAGCGAGACGAGCCATTCGTAGAAAAGCGATAAATTTTGCGCGAGAAAACCTTCTTTGCCCCGTAAAAACGCAAATCGAATTGGGACAAATATATTTGCTGTTGTGTTGATTAATCATGGGTTACCATAAAACAAGTTTACAACGGGATTTATTGGTGGCACGAGCGGCGGCAGTTTGTAATTAACTGATTGATAACAAGGCGTAGCGTTTATAGGTTTCGCATGTAACATGCTGTGTATTGAGGGCGATAAAAAACAAAGCGCATCGTAAACTTAATACAAATTCTGAAAAATAATACCAACGGAGGGTCGCCGAACGTGAGAAAATTGAAAGTATCATTTTCCGGGGTTTCAATGTGCTATGTTTGGTAGCTAACAACAAAGCTGATATGTTAGTAGAATAGACCATCAAGACTGCCTATGAATACTACTGTTGTGTAAACATTGAAAATGGTTTCCAACAATGCCTGTGAGCGGAAGAATATAAAGTAACAATAAGCAAAACACGAAACGAGAGATTGAGGTGTAGGCTGTTGGTTCGATACCTCAAAAACGCTTTGTTACATTGAATATTATGTACGAGTTAAAAGGTCGGAAAACGGTGTTGTATTCACTTTGTCTCTGCAAGACGTAAACAAATAATTATTGCGGCAGTTTTATGGTGGGAAAGTAGTGCGAAATCGTTTCAATGACAGAATGAATGAAACTTCTAATACAAACACAGACATACCTGCATTCGATAGCACCTGTGCACTGTGTGATTCTGCTTACCTAAGACATCTGTTAAAATCCGTATTTATGAGACAATGCTATACGACACTTGCTTTTTAATACACTGTCTTGTTTTAACCAAATATTTAGGCTACATAAATTAAAATACACCTATTCCTAGGAATTTTCTAAAAATAACTCGCACTTAATATTAATTGTCGCGAAATTTGTAATCAGCAATTCTGAATTTTATAAAGCAGTGAATTGCAACTAATGGAAAGTGTCCACGGGTGCCCTACTTCGTTAATAAGATTTACAATTTCCAATTATAACGCTACATTAAACCCTGCTTTGTTCAAGGATATGTCACGAATCTGCCTAATCCATTACCACCGACTTGACGATCGCGGGCAGCAAACCACTATGGATCACGTCACTCGCTCCACATTTTCCGTGCCAATGCAATGACGGATGATAATGAAAAAAAACTTCGCATATGGCATGGTGTTTAATAATCTATGCATCAGTCTTTCGGACATGTACAAAAATACTTAATCTCTCTCCAAAACAGCACACAGCACATGCTGATGTTAAGAAAAAAAGGAATCTAAAATCAAACTGCTCGGCGATTACTGCGAAGGTCATATTCGAATAAAGATTCCACCAAATTGCCCTCACTAGCTGTTTACAGGTAAAATTCGGGCAGGCAAAACATAGCGTGCGCTCCATATCAAGTCTGAAGTTGGTCATTAGTTGTGAACAATGGGGTCGCCTCGCGCTTCCTTTCAACGGCAGAAACAGAGTGAACATGAATGGCCGGCCTCTAACACAAACTTCCTTATTCTAGGTCGACGACCTGTAGCTATGGATGAACATCGCTCCAGTTTTGTTGGTTTAACGTTAGGAAACTGTTGTGTTGGTTGATAAAAACAAGGAATCGGCTTCCGCTGTTGATCTATGTAACCACGGCCGATATACAACATATTACATATCCCTGAAGAATTTATCTTTCAATCCGGCAATGCTAGTGCAGCTATACATACTACCATGCCCGAGACAATCAATATATAAAACCGCCATAGACCGTATTTCCAAGGACCTGAAGCGATTATCGCGGAACGCTATATATGGTTGCCTAGATTGCATATTAAGAATAAGCTTCAGATGCTTTACACACTGGTGACCAATACTAATTAAAAACCTTCTCAATCGATAGCTTTATATCAGAGTTCTATATATTAGAAGAAGAAAATCTTTTCTTCCTGGACCTTCGGTTTAACAGAAAACCCAATCGAAAAAGCGCAACAGACAAATTATTGTTGGGTCCTGTGATCGGAGCATTTCGATTGGTTTACAATTTAAAAACGATTCCCACGCAGATTTGAACCACAAGTGGACTCATACTCAAGCACGAGGATGTTTCAGTTGTAAACAATATTCGGTGTCACCAGCGTAATGTTTCGCTTTATTTATTCGGAAATCACGTCTGTTTTGGCGACAAAATCGTATTTTCGCTGATAACAAATCAATTATAAGAACCAATAATTGCGTAATTCTGAATATTTATCTTTTTAAATAAAGAAAATCATACAAAAAAGCATCTCTGCAATATAGGAAAGGTCGTATTTTCCCTCGCAAATCCCCAGTCCATTACAACACAATTACGTTTAGGTTCCGTAACCTCTACCACAATTTTCCCATAGAAATTGAAACACGGAACCGACCTATGTCGAAATTGGACGATTTTAATGCCGCAGAGGGCTTTCTATAGGTCATAAATAAGTACACGAAAGTACGTGCGGTCGCGGCGAAATGACCGGTCGCAAAATCAACGAGGCGTGCACTTCGATTGTAACGTCATATAAGTGATTGGTTGTAACCGGGCATGAACAGACAATAGTTAGCTGCCCACTACGAGATTGCGTTTATATTGTGTGGATGAAGCACAAAAGCGGACAAAACTGCAAATTGGCAACGAGCATTAACTATTTATAACAGTAGTTGAGTCCGTGCAATCAAAACAAGTGAACCGAACAGTATGCTTTTATGTAAATATAGTTTAAGTTTAGATGGTCCTTGGCTGTGGTTTATGGCATAATAAACTGGGGTATATTGAAGACATAACTGAACATTCTTGGAATATTCGAATACGAAATATTAAAGTAATACCGTGTCAGAGCTGACCACGTTCGTGATTTTAACTGAAAGTGGGTAAAATGACTGTATCAAGTGGAGTTCCCTTCGTTGCTCTTTGGCTATTATGTTACCGGGGCAGGTAATTGCGGCGCATTAGTCGTCACATTTGCCGAATAGGCGGCCACGTAGTCCACAAAGCAGCTGCAGACGACACTTCATCCAACACAAATCCTCCATTACACACAATGCGCACGTGGATCACAAAGACACGATGAGTTGTGGGCAAAGACACCGCGGGTGCTTTATACGACAAAGTGGCACGCGAAACTCCATTCTTACATTAAGATCCAATCAAGTGCGTATTTGGTCATGTGACTGCATTCCATCGTTTTTAATTTACTTGCTCAGTCCAAACTTCTTAAAAGTCATGCTTACGTCAATGGATATATAATAATCCAATATGTTGAACAACATTTGGAGTTAATCAGATTAATATTTGTTGTTGGACTAACTAGAGATGTGGATTGAATGACGCCGGAACAAAAAAATATACATTCTAAGAAGTCGCTGAATTAGTATTAATAAAATAGTACGAAAACAGTTAACGTGCGATGGTTATCGAAGCGCCTTAGAAGATAAAGTCAGCATCAACAGTTTGTGTTGTTGCGAGAAATCACAATGATCTGCAAATATAATACGATATACGAGTTTCAGAACGATTGAAATATGTATTGTACCGATTATTTACAAGGCAAAAACTTATGAATGTATGACGTTTCGGGCGAATGTAAACGTTCGGCAGGACAAAACGCCTGCAGAGTCAACACAGAATTGACATCGGCCAATGACGCGCACGCGAAGTTATTACGATCGTTAAACCAGCTCTATGACTGGAACACAATACACGAGCGTCAGGCGCAAGCAATTCGCCAAGGAATCCGGGGGTGAATAGAACGACAATGAAGTTCGACGCTGCCAAACTAATCCCTTTAGAAAAGCGGGTTATGAAATCGTCTGGACGAGTTTGTTTCCGGATTAACGACATTATGAAGTTGTAGCTAGTAACAGTGATCGAATTATTATTGTAAAACACATCCTAGATGTTCTGCAACCGATGATGGGAATAATTATGATTTATACCGTGGGAATGAGTTTTTTACTCGTCTTTAAATGCGTTTACATGTCGACAATCTGAACGTCAATATTTATTTTCCCGTGTCCCGTGGTAACGTGTGGGGGAGAAGCATGGTGTGTTGCGATATCGGAAACAAAGAGTATTTAGTCTACACACGAGACACAATATTAGGAAAAGAATAACGATGTTTTATCAAAGTGATTTTTAAGTTTCACCAACACCACAGATAACGCATTGAAAATGACGTCATCGTCACCCAAGCGTGAAATCCGGATAATTTTACTGCCGGAAGACGGTTTTGTCAGACTTGCGTAAGATTGCCGTCGTGTGAAAATAACACAACTTTGATGATGACGTAATCGAAAGATTAGTAAAGATTAAATCATCCAATAACAAGGGGTGAATTTGGAGGTGGTGCTGTACTGCGCCATTATGATGCACTTAAACGAAATAGGACGAACCAACCCTGTGGGTCGAAAAAATATGTTTTTTTTTCTAATTAGGCTATTTCAGTAAAATTCTTTAAAAATGCAATTGTTTGTTTTTTCAACAATTCAATTGTGTGGACTAATTAAGATGCTGGTACTTGTTCTCACAAACAGAGTTCATTGAAACCAGAATGTTAAGATTAAGATGAGAATATGAATAGCAATCTGGCCATTACATAAACATAGATGATATAATTAGGCATTTGTATGAAAAATATTTATTAACACACTTTTTGGGTATGTAGAACATGGTCATGAATCATCACACTGCAGAGCAAACGTTGTTTTCAGTAATCAATGTCAACAACAAAAAGACGAACTACTAGCGCTACCTACCGACCAAAATATTTTTCCATTTCCATGCAAATTTCCCATGAAATACTCTTTAGCACCACCGTGCGGTCTATGCCAGACGGATGGAAAGACCGTAGTGTGGCGGTGTTTACACAAAAAAGACGGCGCGAGTAGTCCGCTAGAACGAGGACATATAAGGTCAGCAAGAGATCGTGTTTTTCACTTTACCTGTGTCGCCAGACTAGGGTTACGACGCAAGAAAGCGTGACGTAAATAGACTTATTCACGGGTGGTTAACAAGGGGATTTGGGTTTGCCGCATCGGACAATTTGCTCTTTCGTCAACGTGGATTATGGTAACACAAGTTGGTTGTAATGAATGAAGTGATTCATTGCAGACTTTGGTCGATGCAGCGATTTTAGGGGAATAACATCTGGGTTCCTGGCGGCCGGCGGACGAAAATCGTCCTGACGTCACTAGCGAAACACGAACCGCTGCAATCTGTCAGGTTCAAGGAGCAGGGGGAGACGAAACAAAGGTGACTGTGTTGCGTATAAGGGGCGAACTCTGGCAACCCCTGGTACTGGAACTCGCGTTCCAATGCGGTTGCATGTAGACGGTACAAACATCGCTGATTACCTCAACACGAACTGGACAGACCGGATTCTGACGACTTTCAGCTTATACGTCGACCAGTATAACCACAGGCGATAGCAGCAAAACGTAGGGTAGACGGCCCTGCGTTAACCACAGCGGTACGCACATGATAGTCAATCTATTTATATCCACAGCTGCCACCACCGTTGCAACGATACAGCTAGACAAATAGACACTTCCTAGTCGGCCAGACAACAGGCGACTCCCAGTGCGCAAACCATTTCAATTAATTCAAATTACCCCCTGTAAAACCAAATGCTACTTAACCCTAAAGCAACGAAATCAAAGCGCAGTTTAGATGAGCTTGTCGACCTATATCGTCGCCAACTTAACAAAGATTTCCCCTAATCGACCTCTCCATTGTATAAACGGATTTGAATTAAAAAGAACTTAACGGCCGGAAACGTGTAATCCTCGATGGGTTTCATTTTCCGTGAATTACTGCATGCAATTAATTTAATTTTCTAGTAAATTAGAAAATCTCAGAAATACACCAATGGGTTAACTTAGGGACATGTGAACTAGTCTATTATACGACAGTTTTCCGATATCTGTTATCTAACCCCCAGTAGAGCTTTGTTATGTGACAAAAGAGACGTAATAATGCCCATAGAAGGACAGATATAATCTAATACCCATCAAACCGGCAGGAACAACGAACATTATACAACAGTGTACACACAGCCGGCCTACATAAACATCATTGTGCACACTGCACGCCAGGACCCCTCGCAACGTTGACAAAGTTCAAAGCAAGCACACAGCACTCACCATGGCAGTGAAATAAAATTCTTCAAATGCTTGACGCTGTACGATCAAATCTTCTATTGAATCTGCGACCTCGGGAAAGCGTTCTTTCAGCGAGCGGCCGTTTTCGCAGCACCAATCCATTATCTGCTCACGCAAGGCGTATTAGAAGCTTACTTAAGAGTGCTCTGTTATGTATTGCCATGTTAAATTGTAGAGTAGAATTTATACGTCTGTATGTAAACTTTTAGAAGCCGCTTTTCTCGAAGTTTGTACAGTTTAATTGAAACAGGTTGTTATTATATTTCTTGGGACCAAACGAAAAACACAGCAGATGGTTCTATTAAAAAGATCGTCGCAATTAGGAGGCGGCGAACCACTTTAAGAAAAAAACAAACATGGATTGTGTTTCCCCTATATTTCTTCCTATCTGTACCCGCTTAACGTATAACAATATCAACACTTGCTTTTTACACTATATCACAACAAAGTTGTTAAACAACACACATTATGGTGGTAAGCTGGTAATGCACGGTTTAGCGTGGTTGTCAACGCCAGCTCAGCAACAAGCTGTTATTGACGTGATCTACGTCAAATGTAACGCCAGTTAATAAGCACTGACAGCTGACTCGGCATCAACTTAGCACTCATGGGTTGTTTATACCAACAACCTTAAACTGGAAATGTAACGTTTATGAAGCTCTAATAATATATTTAATGCGTAAGTGGCTATACACATTTGTTTCAAGTTTAAAGAGCATATAATGTTCGGAAAACATATATATTATGTAAATAAAATGTAACCAATGTGCGACATGCGAAACGTAGAGTAGGCGATACATTGCATGAACCCTGTGTGTGAACGAGGATTTAATTACGCGACTTAAGTAAGAGCACTTACAAGTAAGCGTGTAAAGGTACAAATCACACGCGCATTAAAAGCTGGAATTATAGTCTTAAGGATTATTCCAACTTACGTATTCGCAGGATTTTTCGAACTCCTTGACAAGCAAATGCTGCTCCAACGACAACAGACGATCGTCGGCCACTTGCACGAATCTTGTCACCGCTTCGTTAGCAGCGCCGTAACTGGATTGGACAAGCTCAGCGCATGACCTGCAAAATGGGCGAATCAGAAGAGGGGGGTGCATGGAAACGTCTTTTATAAACGGATTATTGACAGGGTTACTGATAAAGCCCATTTTCAAAAGGGACACTCACAAAAGCCAATTATAACAGAGTTTAACTGCCTTTCTTTAAAGAGAAATCCTTGATAATTTCTTGATAGAGGTATTTACACTAATTTACTTAGTAATCTTAGGGTTTTATCGACCACATTTCTTAGACCGAAGTTACGAAATACGTTTCTTGTGCTTTTTGCGTTTCTATACTGATCTACTACACTTTGCATAAAATATTTGGTTCATGTTCTTGGTTTATGTTCCGCTAACTTGGATAAAACAGTGTAAGAACACCCACCAAGCATCGAGTGTACCATCTTGTGAGAGCTGCTGGAGGATTCTTTGTCCTCTGTCACGAAGATTGGAGATTTGTCGGTCGTCTAATAACTGATTCATATCCATGTGGTGTTGACTGAGCTGGACTCTCGTCTCGTTCGCGCTGTCGGGGAGCGATTGTGACATCATAGACAAACTGTGCCGAGCGAAATTGTGGCGCACGTTTTCGCAGAAATGTAAAAACGAATCCACGACCTAAAAGTTTATACTCAGTTAAATTCAAATTGACGCAGCAGTAACAAGTTACGATCACCAATTTACCTTCGTCCACTGTCGTTCGCATTAAACATTTCACCACAAATTTATTACGATAAACCGTTGGCGAACGACTTAACTTCGCGTAACCATATACTTTTATTTGCCCAAGATCAATAAAGTGCAAAATTATTTTGCAGTGTATTTCCCAAAATATTGTAAATTAAGTTTAGTGTTTTTAGGAAATGTCTATTGTTGTCATCTTACCAGTCTGTTTTGAATCCACTCCGCCTGTGAAAAGTGTAGCTCACCACCGAGTTGAACGAGTAAATTCTTTGATTCAATAAATTCTGGCAAGTCAGTTTCGCTGTTCACAACTTGGCACTAAAACGGTAAACGCACGTCAGTGTCAAGCAAACAAAGTATACGCCTCTAGGGCTCAATACTAAACCGTATACCACAGGCTTAGTCACGTTGGGATACCTAGTAAAACCAAACAGAACACACACATAAAGACAAAAACGATCTATTGCAACATTTAACTACCCATATATCCCTCATCACTTGGTACACATAATGAGAAATTGCTTACCTTCACTTTGAACAAACTTTCTATATTTGGTGGAAGAAATGGATTCTCATAAGCGAGCACGATGATTTGTTTAACACATTCCGGGGCGTTGTTCTAAAGAAGGCGTTTAATTAAACACTGGTTACAAGATTCTTCTAATAAGTAAATATTGGTAAACAAACATGAGACTGTGAAGACCAAACAGTTTATTTGTTAGACCTACAATTAAACAAATTGGGCATGGTTTTTCACACTTCTGCGCAATAATCCATAGAATTGTAAAACAGAAGGGTAAGTGAATGAGAGCCGTCATTAGATCATATACAGCTTAACGCCATGACATAGACAAAACTGAAGCATGTTAAATAATGTTCCATGAAGCATACTTGAAATATATGTAGTGCTTGAAGGATAAGAGAGGCAGATGTGTCAGTGGCGCCTCGTTCATCAATCAATAAACACACACCAGGAACACGGGATCTGTATTAAAAAAGAGTGCAAACTTATTGTTAGGTTTACATGGCAAAATGCACAACAGCAAAATGAACTGGCATGTTTTGACAGGTTTTTACAATATCTTTGCCCACACACAAAATTAACTCACGTTAAATAAAGCAAGTATCTAGTAAGAGCGATACATCCAACATTGCATTTTTGCCAAACTATTTCATCAGCAAATATAATCAGCAACGGATTGTTGTTCTTGTCCGAGCTTCCTAAAATATCAGGAAAAATAAAATTAGTCATTTGGTAGTTCTTGTATTTGTTACAAATACTCTGTGTTTAATTAAACGTTACACACCACTTCGTGTACACGGAGTTAATAATACGTAATTTAATCTTTAACAATAATCCATTTAACCAAACACGACAACAAAGGACTTAAGAGAGAAGTCATATTGTGTAGAAATTGCCACTCTCAGATCAATTGCTAATTACATGTTTCCATATTTCTATCTGGGTGACATTTAAAGGTTAAAGTTATTAACCTGGTAGCACAGCAACGTTAGAGTAAACTAGATCCAAGGATATTTCACTTGCTTGCTCTGGAGTTCTTAGTTTCAAACAGGAACCATATGAACTTTCAAAGCCACCTGCCATGGAATAGAATTTAAATCAAGTAATTGCACAAATAACCTGTTATAGATATACCGGTGAATAATTACATTAAAGGAGCCTTATTTTCCTCTTTTCAAAGACACTTGCCTTAAACCTATTGAAACACAACACTTTGATAAAATAATCAGTCAGCTTTGATCACTAATTAGTAATTAGATAGGTTAAGTGATCTGCTATGAAACTTAACTCTGTGACAGTTTAAAAAGGTCGCAGTGCACTATTGCAGGGGCATTACTTCTTTAAATGAGCAGCCAGTGGTCATAGCCATGGGCAAAATAGTTAAGAAAATAAACAGATATATTGTTTCAACTAGTTGACAAGCCAGTGTAAAGTTACACAGCTGCATAATGCGACATGCTTATTAAAAAGTGCAAAAAAACAAAATTTTTAAAATGTTAATTTAACTAAGTTGAGTTACATAAATCTATAATATTCAAATTTTAATACAAGTCAATGAAATTATTTAATATCTTGCCTTTTGTTTGCTCAACAGTATTTTGTTTCAGGCCACAGTACACGAAGTTGTCTCGCTTCAATTCCTCCTTTGACAGGGTGGAATAATTTCTTTGTTTTCGACGCCCAACTGTGTTTATCCACCCAACAGGGATCGGGGATTGAAAACATACATTTTTAGCTGGTTGGTCGTTTTGTGTATCTAGGTTAAGATTTGCAAAATTATCGCTACATTCAGGTGTTGGAGGTGACGGAGGCTTCACGCTGTGTTGAACGAAGTCAACAATTTTTAAAATTGGGTGCGATTTGGATTTTTCCAACTTGGGTTTGGGTTCAGGTGACATGTGGCCTTGGTCATCAGAGAATGAGAACTCTAATAACCGTGATACCTCATCACTTGATGAGTGGTCACCAAAAAGGTCAACTGGGCTCCCTGGTAGCGATTCATCATCACTGGAGTCCAAGCATTCATTGATTTCTATTGGAAAATTACCCCTATTGCTCCGTAGTGATGAATTGAGCAGCTCACAATAGCTCTCTTTATCCACTGCCGCCTGAATTTCGGCCAAACTGCCGGTATTTCCAGCTGTTAAACAGCCAAAGGAAATTTGAGAAGTTGAAACACGATCCCGGACCAACATGGCTCTTTCATCTCCATCGGTAGATTCCTCAGTTGTGACAAAAGCTGTTGAATGGCGTCCATGTAAACAAAGGCTTGCTTGGGCCACAACATCAGACCCATCGGTGACATGTAATCCTGAGTCGATAACGTCGAGCATTGAATTAATGATTTCCTGACATTCCAACTTTACCGACTTTTCCTCCCGAATCAGATTCAGTGACAAAGAAGTCAAATCACTTTCCATGGGGGCCATTCATTTCAAAAACATGTTCTATATCTGGGATGGTTCCCTCTTTCATATTATTACTCGACTCTATATTGACATTGGAGCCAATTTCAATGTTTGATAATGAAACTCCCTCTTTTGTAATTGCGAACTCTCTTTTCATTGCGTTCGTAATCAAAGTCAAATGCACTGGAGCAAGACATACTTGACTTAGAATGTCATCTAATACTGATTCCACTTCACTTTTGTCACCCGACACCGGAATTGTCATGCTCCATTGTCAATTTAAGTGAGCAAAAAATGTTTAAGGCTAATACACATAAATCATAAATCTTGTTGCTGACTTTAAAGTCCGGAATACCTTATAATCTAGCTCAGAAAACGTAACCATTTAAAAAAATTATATTTGGGTATGTTCAATACCACTAATGTATACTAATCAGGTGTAGGCACAGATGGCCGTAGCACAACAAATACAATTGAATATAAAAAATTTCACATGCAGGCCGTACTGAAATATTAAAATCCATCGGTCAACACATCATATATAATCCTTAAATTCTGTAATCTACACAGGAAAAAAAAGACATCAGGGAAAAAATTGCTAAATAAAAACTTGACCATATCTTCTCGGCTGTGTCCTTTTGCAAAGCACTATACTGGTGCTACATTACACCCAGTGGATTCATAATATTAACTAAAGCAACGTCTCCAGCTTATACATAGAAGTGCAGTAATTCTGCTAATTCGACTGGTTGCACATGATATACTGATAATAAATACCGTGTTATTTTAACGACTTTTTTTCCGCAGCTTCTGATAAATATGAAACGTTTATTCTAGACTGCCCTAACCATCCCAATTCTGTATAGGCTTAAAAAAGGTAAACATCACAACTGTTGTTCTGGTGCGTACACGCATTTCTAACCACACACAGCAATGTTTCTAATAGCAGGTTAACAGGCCATTTTGTCCAGTGAAGTTTCGCACGCGAAAATAAAACAACGCAGACGAAACTACAACCACGACGGTGCAGTGAGAATAAAGCGAAAAAAAAGCTGCTTTTTATTTTATAACTCCCTCTCTGCTTCCACCTGATGGACGAAGAAATATTTTTTTGTGATTTATTTAGTTGGTGACACTATTTTTCAAAGTGTTTGGTACCGTTCTGTCTTAGATTAAATAAAATACTAAAACTGCATTACTTAAACCGCTTTTCCTTGGTCTTTAAGTATATCGTTATTATATGAGGCGATCTGTATTTCTTTAGAAGGTTCCTTGGCCTTGGAAGGGTGTGGATTGAAACCATTTAGGCTACCGCTTTGCCGTGTCGTTTAACAAAGTACCAAAAAAAAGACTGCCTCGCGAAAAAATGGGTTAAATTAAAACCCTTCTATATGTGGTTAGACCCGGTTGGTTAGTCTGAAGGTTAAGTGCGTCGCCTTTCAATCGAAAGGCGCAGGTTCGAAACTGGTCGCAAGCTAGTCGGTTGTGTCCGTGGGCAACGACGGGCGCGAGGTGATTTGACGATCTTAACTCATTGTCCTGACCAAATTCAATTTAAACTGGAGCGAAGCTTCAACCACGTGTTAACCACCGCCATCTGTAAATTAAATTTCATTGTAACCTATAGGTGCATATAAAATATATACACATGCAAACAGGATCCCTAAGCACAATCAATATGCTAGCTAACATAATATAGATATGTCAAACTCCCAAATTTAAAGGTTTATCTAAGAGATTTCTTTCGCCTTGTAAAATACTAATTAACTTTTTTTCATCATTTTATTTATAGATATTTTATTTTCATTATTTTCAACTAAATTGACCAAATTTAAGTTAATTTTGTGGTATGTTACTACACTTGTGACACATGTTAAAAATGTAATTTTTTAGCAAACACAATAGCAAAAGAAAGAAAAATGGCTTTAGGCTACTTGTGAGTGAGTATTGGGAAAGTGGGCCCAATAGATATTTAAGGGAGGTTTTTAAAGTCATACAAGAGGTGTTGTTGTACTGCTTTATTAAATTTGTTTGTTACAGGACTTGATATCACGGATACTAGTTGGAAGTTTGTGCCAGACTTTGGGACCAATATATTTTAATGATTGTTGGGTAGTGATTTTACCTATTTTGCAAAATGCCTAATATTTGTACTGCAGGCCCGGGGGTGAAAGTCAAACGTCAGGTAAAAGTAAAATATCCTTTGCAGAAACACGCCTATTTCACAGGAAAGACGGGTATTTACCAAATTTCCCCCAGACCGCATTTCACATGGAAAGTATGATCCGAGTGAACCAATTACGCCTGCGAACAAACATGTCAAAGCGTTTGACGAAAAAAAATTGGGAAAAAAATTGTACAAAAAAACAATATCGCATTCTTTTGTAAAATGACTGCTATTCGATAATCACTAGTTCTAAATACTATTATATTTTGTTTGTTGTTTTTTCATAGCGGTATCGCTTACTTACCATTTTTGTATAACCCAGAAAAATAATCTGGGTTAACGCAGCGTCGGGATTCTATATATTCTGCTTTAATGTTGGGTCGAGTGTAGTTAACTTAACTGGTTGACGATCAATAGTCAGCCGAAAATGGTTAAAATGCCGTCATTTTGACAAGCAACGCTCTACTGCATCTACCGTTAAAAATATATAAATATAGTGTCAGCTAGCGACGCAAATGATGTGTTCCTATAAGTCTTTTTTTAGATATCTATGGTAAGAACATGCTAGTGTTTCGTTGCAGAGTAGGTTAAAGTGATATAAAGTGATGTTGGATTTATTCAATTTTGATTTTATTTACCGGCATGCATTTGTACTAAAAGTACTTTAGAAATTGAGTTGTAACGCTTTGTTATAATAGGATTTTAAAACAGACTCATTTTTAATTGCAAAAATCATTTTCATTAGTTGATCGCACAAAACAAAAGGATTAAAACAATACAGTTTTTAAAGTTAAAGTAGAAGATACTAAACAAATATTAAGGCAGGTACCACCCATGGAGATTTTTTATATAAATATGTAAACAAGACTTAAAATGTAAAAAACTAATTGCATTTAGTCATCACAAGGTTTCAATGTTGATTTTACACTCTTGTTCGATTTAAACTAATTTCCCTGGAAGGATAGTTTATTCACAGCGTGGCTGATTTTTAGCTCTTTAAGTGTATAAGGTTTGTTATGTTGTAGAAACGTTAATGGTATACCTCTGCAATGTGATGATCATGTTTAATCATGATATCCACAAATTAATGTGATCAAGGTTCATACATTACAAAACCAAAACGTTTCCAAACATCAAATGAAACTAACTTCATGAATCTAAACGTGACAGTCAGCAAAGCACTAGAAATAAATACATATTTATCAGTAATATAGTCCTAAATTGGCTGTGTTGCGACCTTGTTACTGGACCTCAATACTGTAACATAAAGATATTTAGGTCTATAAAGTATGAATATAAAATAAAATAGTCATGTTGCACCACTTGGTTGTGTTATTATAAAGATGACATTACAATGTATTAGTATCTTAAGGTCACTGTGGCCCATTGTCCAGTCGTTTGGTGTACTAGGGGTTTGTAAGATTTCTATATTAATTTTTGTTTTTACAGCACTGTACACTATCTTCTTTGTAATATTTTAGTGTATCAATATTACTGTCTTTTGTAAATTAGGAACGTTGTATTATCGGTACACGGTTCTTAAATATGCGTCGAAGTAAAAGAAGTACGAAAGGAAAGAAATCTACAGATAAAGATGAACCCGAGGAATCTTCAACATCGACTGAGGACATTGAAGCACTGGATGGGGCTGTGGAAGAGGCAAGTATTGATCAGGATGTTTCCCTTGATTGTACAGATGAAACAGGTGAGAATAAAGATCCCAATATATCTCAGGATAATGCAGAAACTGGACAAGTCAAAGCTGAAATAACTCCTACCAGTAACAATGAAAGTAAAACACAAAATGAATCTATTGAAACTGAAATAAATACTGACAATGATACTAAAACACAAAACAATTTTGTTACAACGGAAGTTCAAATTAAACAAGACAAAAATTCTGAACCGGATATAAAATCCGTAAATATGGATGTTGATAATAACAAAGCAGAATTACCGGAGGCTGAAAATGTTGATAAGAATCCTTCAGAACAAGAAACTGACGCAGTCTCTGAGTTAAGCAAAATGGCAACTGAAGAACAAGACAGACCTTCTGAAGAAAATATGGAAATTGAGGCTGAAAGTAGTGATGAACCAAAATATGTAACCTTAGACACAGCTTCAAACAATGATCCTGATTCTGATAAGGACGATTTGGGGGAGGATGATCAGGCTGCTATTAAACCAGTTAGAAACAAGTCTCCAGAGCCAGTGTCTGATGTTGAAGATGAACCAGAACAGGGCATTCCCCCTTGTTTCGATGATGATAACATCCCTATTGTGCCAGAAGAGGATACAAAGATTAAGGTCAAAGAATCCGAACAATACCGCCAATACTGGAAAAATGTGGTGGATAATCCGCATGACTTTACTGCCTGGACTTACTTATTACAGTTGGTTGAACAAGATGAAAAGATGGTGCTCATTCGGAGAGCTTACAACTGCTTCTTTAAGCGCTACCCATTATGCTATGGTTACTGGAAAAAGTTCTCGGAAATAGAAAGAAAAAAGGGAAAATTAATAAGGGCCCAGGTGATTTTGGAACGAGGTGTGCGTGCAATACCATTAAGCATTGATTTGTGGGTGCATGTAACTGATTTTTACATCAAGCATTACAAAGGTCCCGATGCAGGCTATAAAAAGGTCCGCGTTGTTTTTGAAAGAGCAATCAAAATCGCAGGAGAAGAGTTCAGGTCGGAAAAACTGTGGAACAAATACATCAAGTGGGAGATTGATAACAAAAACTGGTTGAATGTAATGAAACTCTTTGACCGAGCAATGTCCACTTTAACCCAGCATTACTCTATATTTTTCAATGATCTAAAAGAGTTTGTGAACACGCATGCACCACAGGATTTGCTCATGCCAGATGTATTTGAGAAAATGCTGTCTGAAATCCGTGTCTCTGCTCCAAAACCTGAAAAAAAGGGTGACACACCCAAACCTGAAGATAAAAAAACAAAAATAGATGCCAGTGAGATAGATATCGAGAGTGATGATGATGATGATGGTGAAACTGTTGATGATGTGGACATGGAGGAAGCTCCTCCTGGTGTTGAGGAACACGAGAAACCTCCCAACGAAGAAGAGCAGAAGTATCTGCGACAGTTTATCATCAAAGAGAAGAAAAAAATATTTGAATCTACAGAGAGAGCTGTGACAAAAATTTGGGCATTTGAAGAGGGCATAAAGCGTCCATACTTTCATGTCAAACAGTTGGAACGTGCACAGCTTAAAAACTGGAGGGAGTACTTGGACATGGAAATAAACAATGGAAATCACCAAAGAATTGTCCTTCTGTTCGAACGATGCCTTATTGCTTGTGCCTTATATGAGGATTTTTGGCTTAAATATGCCAAGTACATGTCCAACCATGATCCTGAAAAGGCAGGGAAAATATATGAACGAGGCTGCACAATTCACCTCTCTAAAAAACCCACTATTCATATGCAGTGGGCTGCCCATGAAGAGTTGCAAGGCAATTCACAAGCTGCTGTTGCTATATTAGAAAAACTAAACACTGTTTTGCCAGGTATGGCAATGATAAAAATGCGACGTGTTGCTCTACAACGAAGGATAGGAAACCTCCAAGCTGCTGAAGACATGTTAAAGAGCTATGTTGCTTCAGCAGATAAAGACAAAGAGATAATTTTTTACTCAAGGAAATTAGCCTGGTTCCTCTTTAAAATTTCAAACAAAAAAGGTGAGGCAAGGGCTCTGTTGAAGGAGCTAATTCCGAAGTACACAAGTGAAATAAATCTTTACAATGATTTGGTGGAAATGGAGTTCCAAAATGCCAGCCCAAGTTCGACAGAACATGATGAGTTAATGGCGATTGAGGCCTTCGAGTTGGCGATGGCTAATGAAAAGTTTACAGAGGACCAAAAGTTTTCATTCTCGCAAAGAAAACTCGAATTCCTTGAAGACTATGGCAGGGATGTGAAGCGCTTGCAAAAAACGTATGAAGAACATCAGAAACTGGTGAGAAACCAAAAGAAAAGGCAACAAGCTGATACTGGTGATGCATTAACACCTGCCAAAAAAGCAAAAACTGAAACACCGATTGCAGTTGTTAGCTCAACAAGCCAATTATCAAACGGATCAAGATATTCTGCCGCATCAAGCACTGCCCCTGTAAGCTATGTTTCAACTCCCACAACTACCCCCACATATGGAACCGCAGACCCAAGTCTTTATTATCAACAAAATTACTGGAACTACCAGCAAAAAGCAGCTGAAAATCCGCAGTACAACTACAGCCAATGGAGTCAGTACTACCAACAACACCAACAATAAGTGAATTGTGCATATGACACTTTGGTCTTTGTGATCAATTTTGTGATTATGTATCATAAGCTAGTTCGTATTTTTTGTAATTCCATTGTATCCGCAGCACCTTCTGAACTTACTAAACAGTACACTACGCAAATCTGTAGGTTTGCTAACGCGACGCAAATAAAACTGATTTATAAAAAAATTGTGTTCTACCAATCCCGTATATTTTTTAATTCCTGACTGCTATTTTACTCAAGTGTGTTTAATATGTACACTACACCACATTTTGTAATAATAACTGTCACGATTACCAAACTTAAATTTCTCAATATGAAATTTCCAACTGCCATTTTATCGATGTGATGCCCGTAACATAATGTTAAGTGCATTTCTATACACGTCATTGTGTGAAAGTAGCAGTTTCCAATAAAATTATTGGTAAAAGAAACTTTTCTATTCACAAATTTTGATTGCTGCTTAAACAATGTACTGTGGTTTTAATGTTAAAATTATTTTCCTGTGCCATATGAGGAGGATACATGGTCCATTCTAACGCTTTGGACACGGTAAGTTTTTCACAAGTAGTTACGAGATCACACATAAGGGAACACTGTTTGTTTACAGATTTACAAATTCTAGTATTTTGTTACAGACGTTTCCATCTTACATGCATTATATACATATTAAAACCGTTAACTTTTTCACCTCGTGAGCGTTCGCACAAAAATTAGATACACCGTAGGAATGTAACCACAAACACCTGCCATGTGAAAACGTTTGACAGGAGTATTTTATATCACTCCCAGAATGACCTAAAAATAGTAGAAAAATTTTATTCCGTAGTTCACAAATGATTAAAGCCTTTTACGAGGCAACTTAACGCCATAATGACTTTTTAATTCCATTCGTTGTTTTGCTTGTCAATGTGGAAGTTTTTCTGTAGCCATTATTAGAAATAACAAAATCGCCACTTTTCCGAGTGTACATTGGATAGTCCATAAAATAACTTCATATTGCACGATGAAGGATTTATACCCAAGACCACCATTCGTAAAATTTATTGATTAACTACGCAACAGTTGCACTTCAAAAACCTATTGCGTAGTGTGGACAGAAACTTAAATTATAAATAAATGCCTGTGGTTTTCTCCGAGTCATAGACAGGGCCATTTTGCGAGCGGGCGAAATCATTTGGTTCCTGACCCTTGGATTGCGCTGAAATTGAATTTTATCGAAGTTGCTTAGCGCAAGCGACCACATCTTGCATTCTTTAGGTGATGATTCTGCCATGGACAGATCGCGCACGTATTCGCCATGGCGGTCGAAAATGGCAACTGTGTTGGTGTAGTCGTTCACAACAAATGCGTTGTCATCTTCGTCCATGCATATTCCCTGGGGGAGCAAAGATCCCTTTTCGCACCGATTGTTCACTCCTGATAAGTCGTAACGTCGAATAAATTGCCCATTTCTTGAATCAAATACCTATGGACGATATATATGATAACGATATGTCCATTATTCGAGATTTTTATTAGGATTAAGCAACCATATTATTACAACAGAACCAAATTAAAATAATTGGACCACATGACGGGCCCTAATTTACGATGTTTATTTAGAAATAAAATTGGAAACAGCTCATTATTTTAACTGTCAATGGCATATAATTTCTACTTTTTGGCACCTACCCTTTCTTTTACGCCAAATAACCAAAAGCTGTAAGAGATTGTTAGACAAACATGCACAAAACAAGAACTATAAACAAATAAATGGTGGTCGATTCTAGGTACCGACCAATTTGATGGTTTATAGGTTGTACTTTTATTATGGTGCGCGTACAAGGGGATCATGTACGTCACAGATAGCAGGGTGGGCAATGGAAAAGAGATTGGAAAGTAATAAAACTCGTTTTCGCATTCTTGGTGGATTGCAAAAGTTAAACTACAGGACTATTTATTTGCGCTGTTAAATACCCCACCTTAATGCACTGCGAAGTCCGATCCGATATATGAACGTTAGCTTTGGAGTCTGCTGCAATGAACCATGGTAGACGAATATCCCTGTCCCTGTGTGAAACTGACGTTACCACCAGCGTTTGTGGGAATAATTAGAAAGGTACCTCACTAAAATTCGCTGCAGTTGTTTAAGCGGGTTGACTTCAATAACTTCTGGTCGTGATCCGAACTGTGCGGTAATCATACCACTACGAGGATCCCAAATTGTGACTAAGCGCTCGTCGTATTCTGTCATGCATGTTGTAGCAAGCTGTCCATTCTGTCATTATGGCATTTGTTACAACGAGTCTTAAAGTAAGTTACCACGAACCAGCACAGCCAGACAGCTCTTACATTTAGCGTGGCAATGTGGCAACAGTTATGCACAGTTTCATGTCTTAAATACGAGACGATACGACCATCAACGGCCCAAGTCGAAACTCCGTCGCCTGTGCATATTGCTACCTTGTCGTCGGAGTTTATAACACTGGTGACCCCGTATAGAGGTATATCTCTTCCGCGATCTTTAAGAAAACGTGTAATGATACAATTTATGTATAAATTACAAATTTATGTTTGGATTATGCTGTAAATCCAACAACAATTGTCAAACCTTGAGGTGGAAATGTGATTTTTACTTCACCCTTTTCCCCGAACACTGAAACCCTTCCATTTGGATTATTGACAGTCGAAAACTCAGAGGCCACAACAAAGTCTGATTGCGGTAAAAATGTTAAATCGGGAATGCTTTTAAACTGGAAGCCCTGTGGAAAATAATTTCGCTTAGGCCTAAATGAAGGTAGAACAGGACAAGATATATATGTTTATCCCCTTGAATGAGAAGACGCACGGGGAATTATCACGCGAGTAAATCGTCAGGTTTAAGCAATGTCAGGTAAATGCCTTTCCCAAGGAAAGAACCGATCAGTTAGCGCCTAGTTTCGACCCCACAAGATTTTGGCTGAAAGGAGACTCACTTGACCATTAGGCTGATCAGTCGGATCACAGCTACTGATGTGATCACAGAATCACATCACAGCTATAATTATACCTGTAAAATTAAGAAAATGGCAGGCTAAGAATAGCCATATACCTCATAATCATCACTCATAATCTCGAGCAGGGTTGTTTGTTTTTGTATCTTGCTCCTGATACTTCGATCTACCGTTTTGCGTTTACATCCAAGACAACTTTTCAAGGAAGGGTTGATATTTCTGTATTTCACTTCAGTGCGCTTGTTTGCGGACACCATATCATTCCACGCACAGCTATGTTCTGCCATCTTAGTTATTTGGTAGATACAGAGACTGTATATTATCTTAAGCTGTAGACAATCTTGTTTACTATTATTAGCCTTATAAATTACCAGAGATGCAATAATGCATGGAACAGATGACCATATTCGGTACCATAAAAGTTTAATTAAAATAAGCCTGGGTTTTAACAAAATACTTTTGCAAGTGGGGAGCACACAACTTACCTAGTCTCACACCTCACCGACTCTAGTACAAAGAAGAATCACAACGTATCGGTTTCGATTTCATTGTGTCTATGACTACACTGGTTTGTTGGTGGTATGAAATCTGATATCACGTTATAATCAAACAAACCCGCCGGACGCGAGGACAAACCAATGTGAAAAGGTAACAAGTGTTCCGCTGATAACCATCAATACAGCTTTAGACTCTTACGCATAATGCAGGTCCATTTAACCCCAATCAAGTCAATTTTAATTCTATGTAGATTAAAATGTCCTTCGGTTGTAATTCTAGACTAAAATATCCTATCAACGCTGCCGAACTTAACCCGATTAAACAATAGTTCGTTCTTACGAAGCATGGAACGTATACACCAGTGGTTCTCATTCTTTTTGACCTCGTGGGGAACCCTAGACCAATTAAGAAACGAACGGGCGCACTTCGCACGGAAATTACTATTTCTTGAGCGATCTTGCTTTTCGAAGGTTAATGCAGAACTAACGTTATAATGGAAAAGAACAAACTAGACACTAACCATTTAGTAGTTTATGATCTATGCACACTTGGTCATAAATTTACGAAATGCAAGTGTGGCGCACCTAGCTAACACGGGTGCCTCTAAACACTACAGGACCGCCTGGATCACTTAGATTGCTATGGAAAGTAATTCTAACACTGTCCCAAACACAAAAATCTCAACCCCAGAACTAACTTTAACCCCAACCCTAACATTAATATCAAAGCTTTTGTAATTACGAAGTATAGTAAGCGATCCAAGCGATGCAAGCGCTCCATGCGATCCTGTAGTATTTACAGTTACCGAACTAAACACTAATCTCCGACCACCGCGGTTGTGTATGAGCACTCGTACCGATGGGTTCTAACGATACAAAAATCGCCACAAAACAGATTGAACACAGCAACATAGCTTAAACTAACGCCAGGGTTATCACGCGATCACTGGTATTACAACCACGATGAAAGTTATAAATCTATTCAAACAGATTGACAGAAAGAATTTTTTCTAACAACTTTAATAATATATTTCAGTTAAACGAATTACAACATTCGGACGGGACATTGCACTTACGGTTTCTATCACATAAAGATTGCACGTAGGAAAACCACAATGACTATATAGTACATTTATCACATTTTATAGTGATTTTTAGAGGAAAGGTTATAACAGTTTTAAATCTACGAATACAATTTGCAACTATTATTAATACTGGGAACTTCGTTACTGTAAATATGCACTTCAGAACAGGATCATATAAAAGGTTCTTAAATCCAATGTTAGCCATTTATATCATTAACTGTTGGGATAAATATACTATGACATATTTTTGCATTTCTTAATAGCTTACTGTGAAAAATACTTATTACAGTTTACAGAAAATAATTCACCATAGCATTTATAGGTGGTTGGAAAATAAAATTTTGGTTGCATTGCCTTGCATCGTTGGCACTAAGATGAAGCACCACAGATTTAGCGCAGCGGATATAGAACTACTTGGCATGGATTTCACTGTCTGATTTGAGTTCAGGGAAAAGTTCTAGTAGAAAGCTGTCCAAAAGCAAGTATCCAAGCTGAAAGTGATTGATAGGAATTTAAATGTAAAGTTTAACAGTTGTTAGACACATAATAATAGCATGTGCAGGGTGTAGACATAGTTTGTTTGTCTTTAGACAGTGTGCACATAAGATCAAAGAAAATCTAAATACCTTATTATTTATTTTGCCAATGTATAACAGAATCATTAAATGCACAAAAAGCTGCAAGTAAGCACTGGGATGAAAACTAAACACTGTTGCCCCCGTCTATACTGAAACGCTTAATATGAGAATACACATACTTGTTTGTTGAGTTTGGGATGTTGCAGGACTTTAAACAAGCGTTTACAACCATCTTCATGCTTTTCTTTTCCAATTAAGCGAACAAAATTATCTGAAACATTTTTTTGTAAATTTATTAAATAAATTCATTGCATAAAAACCATTTATCATTTAAATACTAATATATATCTAAAACGTTTTAGGTAACATATCGAATACATAAGGAATAATATGCCATTAAAAACCTAAGAGAACCAGGGTAGAGTAAAAGAGCAAAAAAACATTTGAAATGTTGTTATAGTGCATCACATGTAAATAAATACCTGGAATAAAATTGCGCCAAGCCTGGTAAGTGGCGTGTTTTCTCTCAACTTTGTCTTTATTCGTCCTTTTTGAAAAATAAATTTTATAAAACTATAAATCCTCACTACTTAACTAACAACCTTGGTTTGTCTTTGTTGTGCAGAAGTTGGTCTTTGAACAAGTTGATGATGTCCACCACATGGTGCTCTTGTTTGTAACGCGATATTTTATCATTCAAATATCTGTGGTGACAAACATACATTTAAATTTATACCAATTTTAAACGAGAAATATTCGACGTAGAAAGATAATTTAAATTGTAAGGTTTACAAATATTGCAAGATTACTTGTGTACAAAAGGTTCCAGGGTGTTCTTGACCACTATTTTCAAGCCAGCCATTATATGATGCAGCCACATATCAGCTTTGAACACTCGTACAGCTGTAATTGAAGTGAAATTGTGGACAACTTATGTATATATATATATATAAAGTTAAAGATTACAAAATTATATGTTCTATATAATAAACACTGGATAAACTTAGTGTAAGGGTAGGTATTGCATAAAATGTTGTCAATTATAGACAAGTATTGTTAGTTTTTTGTGGTTTTTGCCAATTGTATTCAGAATGGCAATACTAACTAGTAACTATTTTGATTTAGATTTGATCGTAAGTTTTATTAGTGGGTCTAAATCCCATAAATAATTAAAAAACTATATTAAATTCAGTTCTGATTAAATTACATCCAGATGTTACACAGTTTCACCTGAATAACTTACTCAAGTAACATTCTAATCAACTATAATCTGCACAATGTAGGCAAACATTTTTACTGTTGCTATAAATATCATTAATATTGAAATTCTGGTCAGAATATTAAATAATGAGTCTATATTTCAAAAACTTACTGAGGAATATCACATAATCACAGATTCCAGTTAAAAACGACTCAATCTCTGAAGGTTTGCTGATTCCAGCTGATTGGAAACCAAAATTCCAATCACTATCTGGGTAGAGTTCATTGTGCAGCTGGAATTAAAAAATTCGCATTAAACTGCAATGTACTAAAGTGCAAAGTGTATCAAATGAAATGTTACCTTTTGATTCATTAGGATTTCAGGATTATCCAGGCTTGGCTCATATTTTCTGTAGAAGAAATTTGGAATATTTGAATCAGTAAATACAAGATAAGTTTTGACATTTGGTCAAGTATTAATACAATAATTTGGTTAACACAAAATACATAAACCAGATTTCACATATTGTGTGAAATCATGAGAATGACTACTGCATTAAAAGTTCCATTTGGACCAAAGTAAAATGTAATTAGTGACTTTATTTTTCGCAGAATTATCAACATATAACAGATGAAAACAATTTGGCATATGTAAAAAATTTGCTTTGTGGGTATTTATTGACAATCTACCAGCGTGTGCAACCCTTATTTTTATGGTGTACAAACTACTGAAAGTGGTTTGTTCACAAACTACAGAAAACATTTTTTATATAGTTTTGTAAAACAACCGCATTACACAGTCATACCCTGGTTTTGGTTTTCCTGGTTCACAGGATTGCACCAGAGATTGTAAGAATATCTCGAGATGCTGTCCCTTCTCCTTGAGCAGTTTGTTCGGGACTCTCCGAAACAACCTCCCCAGCTTCACATCCGGGATGAGCTTGCTGTAGAATCGGGAGACTGCTCCAGCCCGCTCCGGGAGGAGAAAGTCATAGAGCAGCTCACTATGCTGGAGACCAGGCTTGCCGATCAATACCTGATGAGATTTCATTTGATCAATGATAAATTTGGGATAAATTGTTTGAGATAAACATCTTGGAGGGATGACACCACATACTGCACTGAGCATTTAAGTCATGGAGCATAAATTGTAAAACTCTTTAATTGCTTTGAATTATAAAAGCTGTATTGAAACCATCAAAAGTGTACAATTTTTGTTCCAAATAGCATCTTAAAGAAAAGTATTGACATCTTTACGACATGCTTCTATCTTATCTATTATGTAAACCATGCCTAAATCAGTGAATTGTATTTATTCTCAGGTATTTTTAGCAGCCTGAACTAAAAAAATAAATTTTGATTGGCTTACATTTAATTTCATTAATTCATAACCACATGAGTTGCAAGTTTGAAATTAATTTAGTAAACATTGCCTAAACCCAGTGGATTAACAGGTTTTACCAAAATTGAAGGATTCTACACAACAAACTACAATTGCTTCGGTAACCCAATGGTGGGCACAAAGTAATCCAACGTTTACTCATGAGATAACAATCCTTGTGTTTTTCCATTCACAGGACAAACATGACTATCCTATCCCATCTACCACAACACTTCAAACCTTTAAAAATCTTTCAAAATCCACTTTTTTTGACTCAAGGAACTCGAGAGACCTCCTAATAAGCTTCTTGGGAGGAAGTGATGCGGGTGCAAGTGATCCATGAAACTCCATTAGCTTGTTCTCGAGCACATAGAACTCATTGTATCTTCGGAGAACCTGCCACTGCACTGGTACCCCATCATCTTGGGACGAATAATGGGTTTGTTGAATAATTCAGATTTTTAACACAAAATACCATGGAGGTTCTTCTCTAGGTTTTATGTTTAAAAGTTTTATTTATTTTTTTAAATAACCATCTTGACATATTCTTTCTGGTCTCTAATGGAATTTATACTATACACGATGTAAGAACTAAAATTAACTTGATTATTTTAGAAAACAGTTTTAATTGAAACAAAATCATCAACAATATGTGTAATTAAAAAAGCTTGCAGTATCTAAGGTTTACTTATTAATTGACAAAGATACCCCCTTAATTTAACAAATAACACAACTTTTTATCCACGCTGGTAAATTTAAAACTTTTGTAGCTTATAAAAAGCGAAATCAAACAGTAGTTATATTAGATGAATAGTAATGGGTGTTAAAATGTAAATGATATTAAAATATACAATAAGTTGAAATCTATATTTTAATCTGTTTTTTTTTTATGTCAAATCAAAGGTTGAGTATAAATTAAACTCGAAATCCCACCGTCAGGGATGTCGACACGGTTGACTTCCACACAGAAGGCGTACATCCGCTCCGAGGTCGATCCTGGTCGTGGCTCGTCATCACGGCGCAGAACATCCACACGAGGGATGGTGATCCTCCACGTGGAGAGATCTCGATTGACGAGTTCATCGTTCAGCTCATCATCGATCAAAGAGGACTTGTCTTCCCCATCAAGCTATACACCAACAAGGTTTTATGCAAATGATGAAGACGATTTCGGTTATAAATCTGAAGTGTGTTTTACTAATAATTCATTATGTTTTCCTAAGCAAATCAATGATGTATCGATCAGATTTTATACAAAAATACATTTTCTACAATTTTATATTAAAGATTATAGAAATTAAAAAGATTATAGAAAAATTGTTAAATGGGTATATCAAATCAGCTTAAACATGTTTATTTATGAGCTAAATAATTTCTTGTAAAAATAAAAACAAATTACTTAATTCCAAAGTACAAGATTAAAATTACCAGTCCATTGTTGTTGTCATTATCATTTTCTTCTGAACTTCCATTGCCTTAAAATAAAGGAATGCAAGTTATGGGTGAAACTCTTTCACGAAGACATACACACCTTGTTTATAAACCTCTTGTCCTTGCTGCTGCTTATTCATTAAGGTGGTGTCGTACAATTTGGATGACGGTTTTCTACAAAGCATAAAGAGTAAATCAAAATCATTAATGGTGGTCGAATGTTTTTACCTCGCGTGTCGGCTTTTTTGCTTGATGGGCATTCGCTTTCCACAAACCATTTCATAATACTGTGATGTAACGTCAAATTATTAAGTAATTTATTCGAGTGTAGGCAATTTTAAACAAAGTTCAACACCAGTAAGCCACATTTTTGATATGTTGTATTTATGGTTTGCTGCACCTAATCTCCCCATTTACAGTTGATTCGACTAACACTTACTGTGTCGCTTTGGTAGAAGAGTGGACAGTAAAGATGTTCCAATAAGTTATACACATGATCGTATGCTCGAAACAAAGGAGTGCTGGTGCTCAGTCGGTTAAGTTCGTTCCATCGACCTTCAGCAACTAGAGCAGTTTGGAACAATTTATATCACAACATTTGTAGAAAGGACTTATATTAGGGAACTGTAATTGGAGGATGGATCAGATGTCTGACAATGCTCATAAGACTGATTTAAAAGTTGTGGTTTTAAACTGCTTGGTTTAATGTAATAAATCTCTCAATCCAACACTTGTACTGTATCATAATTTAAAAAAGCTAGTTTTCGACAACTTTGCATTATACTAGAATATCGGATAAATACAATGAGACATGTTCAGCTGACCACAAGAATAGTCCGCCCACGCTGATACTTACTGTCACGCAGCTCATTTATAATGTCACTCTCAAAATGAATAAAAGTGTCGGAATCTGGCTGGCAGTAAGAAGTGTAAATATCTCTCGCTTCCTTGTGGAGTTTCATCAGCTGATCATCTGTCTGTTCTGGCGCCAAGCAGCGTCTGTTGAAGTCAACTAAAAAAAATGGTTTTCGTTTATTTGGTACAATGCGACCTTTTTATAAAGATTTTATATTAGAGAACATGTCACAAAAATTTGTAATGAAGGGTATTTCATTATAGGTGAAGTAAAACACACCATTCAAATTACTCCGATATATTTTACACCTTACCACATTAACACAAGGAATTCAAATTGCCCCAAACTTTTAAAATTTAAATTAATTTAAACATATTTTGACAGTTTTATTTTATTTTAACAATTGTCATAGAATGAAAAAAATAAAAATTAACTGTGAAGAAATAGATATATGTTAACACTGCACTTAGTACATTAGTATTGAGATACTGGGCAGCACCTGTTATTATTCGTTCGAAATTAGATTTATTGAGATATACAAATGTACTCACACACAGTTAAGCAGAACTGAAGATTGTGAACTGCCCCCAACGTTCTTAAAAATATCATGAATTGATAAAGCATCTCCTGATTGCTCATGATGGTGGTCAGATCAATATGAAGCAACTGTTGATGCAGAACATTTAAACTTTTAAATCAGTATATGGTAAGGGCATTGGTAAACCTACTGAGTTAAACAATTTTTGGTTTATAATAGGCCAGTGATAGATACATTAGAAATGAGATTGTCGAAATAAATTTTCCAAAAGTTCTGAATTTTATAATTTTTGATGACGTCACAGTTGCGTCCACGTCATATTCTTATCAGTATGACTTATATTTTTTAGGTGTCAGAGAAGCATTTTCTTTAAGTATTTTATAATTTCAGCTCATAGTTTGTTTATTTTGTTTTTAAAGGGGTTAAATGACACCTTAAATAAAGTTGTTAGATCAACAATTACATCGCATATACCTTAAACATTTTAAGTCCTAACAAAAGTTTGGATTATTTAAAAATTAATTTTAAAACTTACAGATGTATTATTGTAATCCTTCGACACAAATTCAGCAAGAAAGGGAACCATTGTTGTTGGAGGACCATCTGGCTCCCGGGGCTAAAAAGTTAAAATATTGGAAGTATTTCCTAAAGAACAACATGGAAATAATATACTTACAGAAGACTCGTCGAAAAATATCAAAAGTAAATTGTTGATCTTGTCCTTGGATAAAACAATTTTTGTTTATGATTCAAGTGGTTAATGTTTATATTTTGTTGACCTACCGGATCAGTGAGCGTATCCAAGCCGTAAAGAATAGCATTTGAAGCAAGGACTTCCCTAATGAGGGACCTGAACACCCTGTAATGAATGAAACCTATAGTAAACAAAACATTAAAAACCGGAGTCTTATACTAAATTATTATTTAAACATTAAAAACATTTTTATTTTTAGTTCTTGAAACTCAAAGACAAGGTTGACATTCATTAGATACTATTTCCGGCGTACAGTCATCAAATATTATTTTATTTAATTCATAACAACCATGGAATTGAAGTTGAAATCTGGTTTATACTAATTTCTTCTTATTGTGAACAAGCACATTGTATTATAATATGTGCCAATAGTGTTAACTCAATGATATAACAAAGTGATTCAAATGTTTATAAATCGAAATTATAATCTATCAAAGTTTTACAGATATGGACATGTGCAAGGCAGATTTAGTTACCTCAATGCAACCAGTAATCATGGTCTATCTATAGTCATAATACTTATATAAACATAAATTTCCTTATATACAATGCATCAAATAATGTGTATATCGGTACCTGCTTTTCATAAGTGAAATCTGCTAGTGTATATCGGTACCTGCTTTTCATAAGTGAAATCTGCTAGTGTATATCGGTACCTGCTTTTCATAAGTGAAGGAGGAAAGATTAAGGGGAAAACATGATCACAGAGAGCTCTCAGATAATTAAGTTCCGATCTTCTGCTTTGCATGGCACGGTGGAGTTTTGTTCCATAGAACATAAGTATCTCATCTTCCGAGCGACATCCTAATAAATAATATTTATAACTGGTCATAACATGTTGGGTATTGTCTAGCAATTATATGAACATTGTAGTTTTATTGTCGGTCAGTTTAAATTTGGAAACATCATGCCTTCGGTCAGTCAGTTAAGCTAGATTTATGGACTTAGTCATACCAGCCTATATACAGCAGACAAATTCACTATATTGTCATGATACTGCAAAAACAAAACATAAATCCATTGTAACACTACTTCCTACTTATTTAAATACCATATGATACCACAACTTCAACTACATGCTGATCATTCACATAATCATGACAACAGAATACAATAAATAATGTGTTTGTATACCAATATGATTCTTGCGTAATGCTACAAATGTTGTACTTGCCTGCATCTTCAGCTGATATACACACATTGAGATGAATAATGGAGAGTTTTAATAACTTCTTGATAATTACATCTGACAAGTCGACCTGGGGGAAATGTATTTTAAATGTTATTCATTCAGTATTGATGCAACTGAAAAGTAACATGTTAAAAAACATTATATTTAGAACAAACAATTTACACACATAACAAATAAGTTAAGTGTGTAAAAATAAATAAGTGCAAGATGACATGATGATTATTTTACTGTTTACCTGTAAATTTGCAAAAAATATAATATTTACTAAAACAAATATAATGTTGTAGAATCAGGATATTTAAAAAAAATTGAGATGCTAAACCTTGTTTATCCTCCTGTACAAAACACACAGTGCATGTCGCAGAGCAACTTTTAGTTCGTGAATGAAACATTCATCTTCACTTAAGTCTCTGGTAATTAAGAGAAATTATGTAAATGAGAAGCTAATAAACTGACAGCTTTTATGCACATAACAAAAGTTTGTATGCAACACTAAATGCTGTAAATGTAAGAAATCACTTACCTGTACCATATCCACACATATCTGTCCAGCAACTGATCCAAAAACTAAATAAAAAAATCATTAACACCCTATATACCAGGGGTTCTTAAACTTGGGGGCGCGCCGCCCTTGGGGGGCGTGAAAGCTTCTCAAGGGGGGCGCGAGCATGACAGTGACATATTTATGTGAAAGTGGATTTTCGGCACTTGTGAGTATAAAGACAAAATGTTGTAACAAACTGGAATGCGAAGCAGATCTTCGATGTTCGTTGTCTTCAACACAGCCTCGAATTAAACGACTAGTTTCACAAAAACAGTTTCATCCTTCACACTAAGCAGGGTAATGGCAAATAAATTATTGTTCTATTTTTCGTAAATTTGATTTTTGAGTAGGTGAGGCGTGAGCATGAATCACAAATCTCAAGGGGGGCGCGACTGAAAAAGTTTAAGAACCACTGCTATATACCAATGCAAAAATTGAAAAAGAAATGCATTACATTGGATAGGATAGGATATTCATGTTTATCACCGTGAATGTGAAAACTAAGGAGGTTAACACACGGACAACCATCAGATCACCTGTCCGTCATGTGCCTTGCCCAAGGACACAACCGACTAGCTAGCAACTGAACCTGCAACCTTTCGGTTAAATTGAATGGAGTCACACTAAACCGCCAGACTAAATGGTCGAACTAAACACTGCTTTAATAAACGTTATATAATACTGATTTAATAGCCTACTTGAAAAAACTTGGTATTGATTATTGCATTTGTGTTGTGTATGTCCACCTACCATTGATACAGCTTTATCGACTTTTTCATTTACTTCAATTCCTACCCACGGTTGCACAGAAATAAATTCTTCTTCTGGTCTGGAGATATACTGACATTTAAGGTCAAAAATTAACAATAGCATAAACATCATACAGAAACAATTTTAGTAGGTTACCACGTTATTTTTTAAATACCGGTATACAGTCAAAAACACATTTTATTAAATATACTTTAATTGGATACAAATATCAAATTAAACGCAAATATCCAGTACCGTTCTCTGTTACAGTTTTCTTTGTCACAAACTCCACATTTTCTCGCCTTGCGATTTTCAGGTTGTGCATAGACCTGGTTAGTAAGTTTAGTCAAATGAGATAAAAAATGATGTAAAAAAAAACGAAGTAAAAACTAATAAACAAAGAAAAAAATGGGACAAATGCTTTGATTAAGTATCAGGCATATATGTTCATAGTTTTTATCGTATATTTTTTGTTAATCTTGCCCAATCTGATGTTGGATATATAAACAAAAACATCATATTTTTAACTAAAGACTCAGATTTAATTAATGGTGGTTATGGAGCTTTGCTATTGTACAGTATATCCAAGATTGAGATAGGAAAACTACTTAATATCACAAATGCCAGAGAAAATAAATTAATTTCCTATAAATGACTAACATTCACAGGAATTTCAGTTCATATTTAAATAGCTTTCGTTTATTTAATTAGAAACAATAAACATTAAAATTTGTCACTCAGGCAAGTATATAACAACATAACTTGTAAATGTAGGTTGTGAAAAATGCAAACAAAATGGGAATATACATTGTAATGAAACTTTTTTTCTTAACAATAGTACTACACTTGTTGTGCCAACTGTACTGTTTTTCTTTCCATTTATTTTTTGTTTGTTTAATGTTTAAACACTCTTTCAGCAAACAATTAAGACAAACATAAATAATATGTAATTAAGTATGTAAGTTGTTGTAAAAAGTTGCAAAAAATATCTTGTGTAAAAATTAATTTAAAAAAAATGTAAATATGATTGATAATTCCCCCAGATAATATCCTTCTAATTTTTCTCAGATATTAATTGTTTTGTTTTATTTATTTACAAATTTTTAAACTTGTGTGTGTTTTTTAGAGTGGAAACTAGACAAACTATGTAAAAAATAACAGAAAACTACTGTTACAACTGTGATGCAATAGGAAAGTTGAAAAAAAAATAGTTTTTTTATACTTTTTATATTATTTTTGTGGAAAAATTTGCACACGCTTACCGTTGTATGTGTTTTCATTACAGACAACAAAAGATTTGGAATTTCATAGCCTGGCCTGTGAACAAAATAAAAGGCATGAATCAATGTCTGGTACTTATATATAGGTTAGTAAATATTATGCATCTGTAAATAGTGATTTTAATGGGGTAATATAACACTAAATAGTGTCTGTTACTTAAATATATTGATAACATTAAATCAGTGCATTAAATGCTACAAAAATAGATAAAAACAACTTTACGTTAAAATGTATTATGTCTTATAATTATAAACAAAGCAATAAATTACGAAATAAATTTACTAAGTAGTTAGCAGGGAATCCTGGTGGACATACTCTGTACTTTTTGATTGTAAATTTAGCAACGTCTTGTGACACTTGCCCCTTATGTTAGTTGTTAAAAATATACATATTATATAGAAACATAAATGGGGTAATACTAATACTTAGCAAGTTTATGTTCAATGGTAGCAAAATGATCAATATGCATATGCTTTATAATGCCTGGGTTTTTTAAATTGCTTTGATTTTGACATTTTACGGTGAAAATATAGGTTAAACTCCAAAAAATGACATTGAGTTCAATTTTCTTTTAGTTTTTCGTGACATTTAAAACAGTTATTGACGTAATATGAACTTTTGTTTATCAGGAAAACTAGTTTTTTGGAAGAAAACCAAATGTATTATGTAGCTTGTATTTAAACAAAGATGATTTTAACTAACATACATTTTAAACAAGATGTGTAGCAACACTAACCTTGAAAAGTTCACTTATTTATTTATGAAGTTTTTTAGTTGTTTTCAGTTATAATAAGGTAAATGTTACAAATCTGTAGTTACTTGTTTTGGGGAATAAACTCAAGGTTTACCTAGTAGACAGAACAGAGGGGGGATGGTTAACCAGTAGTTTTTCTTAATAGTTTACCAGTATCAAAAATATAAATATATGTACAACCCTATTAAACAAATAAATCAATGAGTTCTGAAAATGACCAATAAGTTTTTTGCACAAGACTGGTCCCGCCATTGTGTTATTAACGGACCATCACACTCGGTACAGCTACACTACACAGATTAATCTAGGGTGTGAAAACACAGACAAAATCATTATATTGCCTTGTACCGACTTTTTGGTTGTCTGAACTATGGCAGTGTGTTTGGTATGATTGAGATCTTTAATTTTGGTGGAATTCATTAATTCACTAGGTTGAGGAAATGTTCATTGAGTGCCTTTCTTAAAGAGACAACCAACTACTCAGCGACCAGTTTGGAACCTTCAACTCTTAAAAAGTGACCTTCAACGCTAAAAGTGACGTACTAACCCTTCAAGCTATTCAGTCGGACTAACTGCTACACCCCTATTGGAAAGTTCGTTTTCTGTGCGCCCGATTTTTGCGCCAACATTTTTTAACCTAAATTTTGCACGCCAGTAATACTATTTTGTGCCACCACAAACAAAGTTGCATAATTTTTAATTCAAACTTTGAAATATAAAGCTTAAAGTGTCAAAAATACTGACATAAATGAAAGGAAGTGTAATCACGCCACGCCAGCATGATTTTTGGAGTTTTCTGCGCCAATACCCGAAAAAGTAGTCCGTGCGCCACGCCAGATATATCCAGCGCATCATACGAACTTTCCAGTAGGGTGCTACACTGCTGGCCAGCTTCCTGATCAAACAATACAGTGCCATTACCCAGTAACAGAATCGAACAAATATTTACCTCAGAATCATTACAGATACACCAATTCCCGCAAAAAACATCCAAAACAGCAACATGAACTGAAAAACACTGTAAAAATGTTTGAGTAAAAGGCAGTACTAAGGTTTCACATGTAACAAAACAAATTTCTGTATATGATATATAGGCTAGAATATAGCCTGGATACCAGGCAAGAAAAAAGTAAATTTTGTGATGCATAGTACGGTGGTATTCCAAACAACACAATAACAGTAAAAGTACCTCATAGTGCACATGACCACAACTACAACAGCCCCTGCTATGTATCCAGCTGTTTTAATGCTTGGCATTTTACCGACTACGTACAGATATACCAGATTGAATGTAACATCTACCAAGTCAAATCTTCTTAAACCAGCCTTAGAACATGCTTCGTCATGGAACCGCTTTCATTTTAAGATCGGGTACAGTTGTTTTGGTGTTGGTTAATACATTGAAGCATATTATAAATTGGATGACATGTAGTCCAATACAATTAATTAAAAATCTTTAGGAAGCAAAAAGCAAGAGAAAATTAGGCAACAACAAATTTGGTGTCCGGCCGATTGGTCTAACGGTTAAGTGCGTCGCCTTTCAATCGAAAGGTTGTAGGTGCGAAACTGATCGCTAGCTAGTCGGTTGTGTCCTTGGGCAAGGCACTTTACGGACATTGCCGGAACCCAGCGGATTACTGGGTTCTACCAAATTGAAGAAACGTGTCTATCATATACAACACACTGCAATAGCTCCAGTAACCCGACGCTGTTCGCGAGGTAATCTTACGATTGCCCGTGTGTTAACCCCCTTGGTTTTCCCATTCACGAGGATAAACACGAATATCCTATTCTCCCTTGGTAAATTTTAGGCGAGACAACGGTTATGACAATTTCAATTTCAGCACTAAGTTTAGGTTTACAGCTCGATTTGTAAATGACATTTTGGTAATATGGTTACTAATCAACATGCAAGAGTGTACAATTTTGATTATACAAAAATTTTAAAATGGCACTCTCACGATCTTATGATATTCGTGTTTATCACCGTATATAAATGAAAAAAACAGGCGGTTAACCACCAGTTAACACATTGGCTATGGTCAGATTATCTCGCGCCCTGCACCGTCTGGTCAACTTACAATTTTTTTAGGATTAGTACAATAATCTTTTATCTGCACAATACTTATCTGCGTTATACTTAACGAAGAGGCGCAAACGCTATGGCAATGTTTTTTTAAAATGACACGGAACTTATTAAGAGTTTCCATCGAATCCGAAAGATTATGATTTATTCTGTTTCTCTTTTTTATCTGCGGTACGTTGGTGACAGGCATATCGGGTCGCTACATCATTGGCATGAACTGAATATTCAATCCGGGTAAAACTTTATGAATCCTAACTGACATGCTTATGGTTTTCCCTCACCATTAATGTTACAGAAACTTTAAGAAAATTTAAATATATACTTTATTTAAAATTTTAAATATCATAACATACGACATGAAGTCCGGCCGAGTAGCTTGGTGGTTAAGTGCGTCTCCTTTTAGCCGAAAGGATGGAAGTTCTAAACTGGTCGCCAGCTAGTCGGTTGTGTTGTGTCTTTGGGCAAGGCACTTAAAGGGCCATTGTCTGAACCCAGTGGATTAATGGGGTCTAAAAAATTGAAGGAACCTTTGAATAATACAACATACTGTAGCCTAATATCTCAGGTAATCTGACAATTGACCATCTGTTAACGCCGATTTATGTTTCCTGTTCACGGGGAAAATGGTGAATATGCTATCCTTGCAGCTTAGTATAGACTATTCTAGGAGGGAATAAAATATCAAATCGAGGTAAAACTTTTATCGGTTAGGTCTTTCGAAAAATTATGTAGCCTAGTGTTTTATATATATACTTGTATATTAGTAAAATCAATTCCCAATATATAACCCAAACATGTAAATCGTCTTTGTAACGTCCAATGTGGAAAAATATAAAATGGGTCACATAGTTTTAATCGAGTAAATATTTTTATAGATGTTGGCAATACCGTATCAGAAAACATGGATGTCGAGTTTTAAGTAGTAACTCGGGAGCCCATCAATTTCGCTTGCAGAAATAAACGTTATACACTTTGTAGGCTATATCAGACACATCAAAACTGCTTAAATAAACAGGGAGGGAAACTGTTCGTTTCTGCATGCAAAAACTTATAACGTAAACACTAAAGTGGTTTAAACATAGTGATGCTTCTATTACAATATTTGCAATAGATCTATTGCATTTTGCAATAGATAGTTTCACATCAATTCATCATCTGACTTGTTGCAAATTCTCGTGTGAGAATTTTCTACAATCATTATATTAAATGCACCGGTTGCACGATAGAACAACACACTGATCGTCACCGCACACGTCATAAAGCGCGGACGACTTGTTTTGTCATAAATGCTCTTACAAACTACGTCTCTTCATTGTGTTAGATCTTAAAAAATCAATTCGAAGTGCAGTGCAAGAAAAAATGGATGAATTGTTTTATTACACAATGGTATTTAAAGTAATTATTTTTTACTCGGCATTTACATTCTCTCTCTGTTCATAGTGCATCATAAAATACCGAACCCGAACTTTTGCGTTTTAAAAATCACCCATGAACATGGAAAAACTTTCTGTTAGAAGCTCCGAACAGAAATTGAGTCAGTTAGTAAAGTTTTGGTATCTTTCTGATATTAGTTATTACCAATATTTACATACCTACGGCATGGGTCGTCAACATCAAGGTAGTTCGGATTCTCAGCCAAGTAAAAACTTGCTTCGAAGAAACGGTTTCTCTCAATATAGTATGCCATATTCTACAAAGAGTTTAAATATATCGGAGTTGAATGAATCTTCCAGTATGGTTGTTCGATCTGAATATAATGGCCGTAGTCCGGTAGAAGAGGACTCTCGTTTTACTTTGGAAATTTCTAAACAGCTTAACGATAACCCCATTAACTTTTACGTCACAAAACGTATTTTACACATGTATGTTTTAAAGAAAGGTTGGCTATGGAAAGAAGATATTTTCTCCTTTGACGACTTTTTCAATTGGATATATGAGATTGGACAACAATATATTACCGCCGCATCAACGGAAAACCATCAAACCTGGGAAAAATTGGTTCTTTTCTATATTCTGTTGGAACATGCCATACCTTTCTATGTAAATGATTCTGTTGGTTCACTAACAGTAAACAAGAAATTTAACAATAAAGGTTACGCCAAGCGCAAGAAAGCCGTTAAAAGAGCCATAGAGACGTCGTTGTGGGTTGTTTACACATTGCTTGGAGGAAATAAAACCCGCTTCGGTACCTTTAAAACTAAAGCTTTAATGTTTCGTTTTCAAGATTCGGTCGTCACAATAATAAAGAATGCAGCACTGGATGTATGCAAGTTCTTTTTTGAACCAGACTTTTTTCTGGAATGTTTGTCGAAACTAGAAGAGACAGCGCTGTTGCCATACTGAACGTACCAATTAAAACAACTATTGCACCATAATTTCAGCCATAAACTAAATTTCAATTCCTGCAACACAATCAAAGATGTTGTTTTCTTATGCCATTCTTTGGTCGTCAACAAAATTCAACGATGTTGTTTTCGTAACCCGTTCTTTTAACGCTAACAAAATTTAAAATGTTGTTTTCTTATCACATTCTTTTCCAATCAGTGTAATCAAAGATGTTGTTTTCATAAGTCGTCATATTCTTGTAAATAAAATTAACGATGTGGTTTTTGTATGTCGCTCTTATCTCGTTAACACAATATAACTGGTTTAGTTGGTAGATTTTTCTCACGTCATGTAGTCTAATTCCTTGAACGATCAGTTTGAACGATCGTCGCCTTTCAGCCAAGGGTTGCTGTAAGATTTATCGTCGCAATTATTGTTTATATTATATCGATGTCACTAGGGACTAAGATCGGCATTGTATTCCCTTTTTCCCCGCAATTTCACCGAACTATAAAACGCTCGTTTTTTACCGCATGAGCATTATCGTGAGGTAATCGGTCTTTTGGTAGTATGTTTTGGAATTTACGGTTATAAAGAAGATGTGTATGACGTGCTTTGGCTCCTGTTCAGCCACAATTTGAAAACCGTCATTTCAAGACCTTTCATTTCCGCCATCATTCAAATTCGAATAAATTCACAAGTTTTGGATAATGACGCGTTATTTCAAACTCTGAATAAAGGACGCCGTCTATAAGCATACTGCAACCTCTCATTAAGACAGGTGTTAGGAGCCAACACCTTGTCGGGAAGTTACATCGTTTTCAAATTCCTTGAACTACCGTCGTCGTTCCCGTCCAGTCGTCGTTCTCGTCCCGTCGTCGTTCCCGTCCAGTCGTCGTTCTCGTCCAGTCGTCGTTCTCGTCCCGTCGTCGTTCCCGTTGCCGATTTCCGTTGCCGATTCCCGTCGCCGATTCCCGTCGCCGATTCCCGTTGCCGATTCCCGTCGCCGATTCCCGTTGCCGATTCCCGTTGACGATTCCCGGCGCCGATTCCCGTTGCCGATTCCCGTTGCCGATTCCCGTTGCCGATTCCCGTTGCCGATTCCCGTTGCCGATTCCCGTTGCCGATTCCCGTCGCCGATTCCCGTCGCCGATTCCCGTCGCCGATTCCCGTCGCCGATTCCCGTTGACGATTCCCGTTGACGATTCCCGTTGACGATTCCCGTTGCCGATTCCCGTTGACGATTCCCGTCGTCGATTTCCGTTGCCGATCCCCGTTGCCGATTCCCGTCGCCGATTCCCGTTGCCGAACGTTTTCAATTCCGTTTTTGCTGTGATAAGCCGCAAAATGAAGATTCCGAAGACTTTAAATTGTCTCAAACAACTTTACGTGGATGCTGAAAGGCTAATGCTTTCTCCAGTAGGTAGGACGTCACTACGTAAGCTCATACCAATAATCGACCGCGTATTTGACGAGCTAATGGACTTATGTGTAAATTTTCCAGAAGACCAACCGCTTGAAGATGTTTACATATCAAGAACTCAGTTAAAAAGTCAGAAACGTGAGTTCGATACGCATGTGAGTCAGTGGTTAAATAAAACTGAATTGCAATTAGCAACGACTAACCGCGACACGTCGAGCACAATTTCTACTGCAAACTTTATCCGGAGTGAACGCCGAAAAAGCCAAATCAGGTTGAAACTCGCCGAACTTGCCTACAAGCAAGCTATGGACAGGTTGTTCGAAACACGCAAGCGTGCAAAGGAGCAAACAGATCGTGCTGCTGAAAGGACACGCGTAGCAGCGAAAGAAGCCAATCAAAAAGCTCGCGAATCTATAGAAGCAGAGCGTGTCGCCAACAAAAAACAACCAGAATTTGAATACGCGAAGGCAGTTTCTAAAGCTCGGAAAGATGAAGAAATCTTGGAGGCTCTAGACTCGACCTCACCAACATTACAACCCAACGTTGTTACCGTAGCTACAACGAACAACCGCACTACAGTACGGCCTTCGCTTGCAGACGCTCGATCCAACTTAAGCGATCACAAGAAATCAGTTGCAGAATTAACGTCGCCACGACAAGTACAAAATACTGTACCGGTAAGCCGTAGACACGAACCCCCGCCCCGTGTGTACAAGCCCGAGCGTATCGAAATAAGCGCAGCTGTTGAAATCGATGAATGCTGCACCAGTATCAACACGGCCAAGGTTTATATAAACGTTGTTCCCGGTAAAGTTCGTTACGCAGACAAAGAGGTTGCTACCTGTGCATTTCTCGACCAGGGTTCCACGAAAACACGCCGTGAGGGGTCGATCGTAAGTTCACCAAAAGCTGCTGGTAATCCACGTTGTATTACGTTGCAAACCCTAACATCATCTCGTGTTTTAGATACAGTGTCCCTTGCACTCTCTGCCCAGCCTGTGAAGGGTGAAGATTGGAATAACCTTCCCGATGTCGTTGCTGTCGATAAGATATATAAGAATCCTAATGTATTACATGATCCGCAGGCGTTGCAGCGACACCATCATTTGCAAGGTGTGAAAATTCCACAGATCGAAGATGGATCAGTCAAGCTGCTAATCGGGGCAAACGCTCCCCAAGTTTTCCGTGTCGAGTCCATGAGAAGCGGAAATGGTCGATGTCCCGACGCTGTCAAAACCCGTCTAGGATGGTCACTTCTAGGCCCCTGTGGTGATAAAAGCCGTTCCAATTGTAAGGCCAGCGGTATGTTTTTAAAGGATGAAAGCGATCTCAAACCAATGATCGACGATCTCGACGACCTCAATGACAGCTTTCTTCGGTTCCCGACCTCGATTGAAGACCGAAGAGCACACGACCTTATGAAGGAATCAGTTAAGTTTGTTGATATTCATTATGAACAATCCCTCCCTTGGCGCCACGATTATGAGATTCTCCCAGACAATGGCGCCATGGCGATGGGGCGCCTTAAAGTAGTAGCAAAGCGACTTGTGCAAAACCCAAAGATTAAACAAAAGTATGTCGAGCAAGTGAACAACATGATGACAAAGTGCTATTCAGAGAAGGTGCCATATGACGAAATCGTCACCGACCGCAGAATCTGGTACCTACCGCACCAACCCGTTACTAACCCTCACAAACCGGACAAACTGTGTGTAAATCAAATACATGACTTTGTTCTACAACGCGAAATTCAATGGAATTTCAACCCTCCCTGCGCTTCACACATGGGTGGAGCCTGGGAAAGAATGATTAGATCCGTTCGTCGGATTTTACTTTCCATTTCAGGTGAAAAGACATTGAACGATGATCAACTGACAACCCTGCTCGTGGAGTCCGAGGCAATATTGAATTGTCGACCTCCCACTTCCGTTACACTGAATATCGATGGCGAGACGCCATTAACACCGAACCACCTGCTCAAGGTGAACCCGTCAAGTGAGCTGCCTCCAACTTTGACCAATGAACGGCAAAGTTACGCTCGACGCCGCTGGCGCTACGTTCTACATCTAGCCAACCGAATTTGGGCCAGATGGTCGGGAGAGTACCTCCGAACTATCATCGCACGCCAGAAATGGCACAAAAGAAAAGAAAACGTAAAGATAGAAGACGTTGTATTCCTGGTGGACAACACAACACCACGATCACAATGGTTCATTGGAAGAATCACCTCCGTGTACCCGGACAGCCACGGTGTAGTTCGAAATGTGCTAGTCAAAGCACGTGACACCGAATTCAAGAGACCGATACACAAACTATGTATCATAGTACCCTCTACGGACGTGCGCAATGAGAGTGTTGACCCTGCTACAGCTCTCAACGAGATTGCGGGCATTTGCCCGGTCATTGAATGAATCTTAACACGCGACGTAAATCTATTAAATTGTAAATTGCTCAATTGTACGATCTCGCAATTTGGGGGGGGAGTGTAAGATTTATCGTCGCAATTATTGTTTATATTATATCGATGTCACTAGGGACTAAGATCGGCATTGTATTCCCTTTTTCCCCGCAATTTCACCGAACTATAAAACGCTCGTTTTTTACCGCATGAGCATTATCGTGAGGTAATCGGTCTTTTGGTAGTATGTTTTGGAATTTACGGTTATAAAGAAGATGTGTATGACGTGCTTTGGCTCCTGTTCAGCCACAATTTGAAAACCGTCATTTCAAGACCTTTCATTTCCGCCATCATTCAAATTCGAATAAATTCACAAGTTTTGGATAATGACGCGTTATTTCAAACTCTGAATAAAGGACGCCGTCTATAAGCATACTGCAACCTCTCATTAAGACAGGTGTTAGGAGCCAACACCTTGTCGGGAAGTTACAGTTGCAGATGTGAAACTGGTTGCTAGCTAGTCGGTTGTGTCCCTGGGCAAGGCACTTAACAGACATTGCCTGAACCAAGCGGATTACTGGATTCTACCAAATTAAAGGAAGGTGTGAATCATACACAACACACTGCAATAGCTCCGGTAACCCGACGGTGGGCGCGAGGTGATCTGACGATTGCTCGCGTGTTAACCCCCTTGGTTTTCCCATTCACTGGGAAAACATGAACATCCTAACCTATCCTAATTAAAGTACAATGGAAATTCTCTATTTTAGTTACACCTTAGTCTGTAAGGACCCGTTAACGTTCCTTGTTATAACCGAATCTTGAAAACATGATATTACAGCTTTCGTTTTGAAGAAACCGAAGCAAGTTTTATTGGCTCTAAAAAACGCGTATATATATAACCTACAACTACGTCTTAATGGCCATTTAACGGTTTTCTAGCGCTGGTGTAACCTTTTTCACAACATTTCCTGTTTATCGTAATGTATAGGATGGAACTACCAGCATCCACAATAAAGAAAGGTATAACGCAAGCATAAAACACCAACCCAGAAATTCAGTCAAGTAACCTTGTATCAAAATTCAAGTCAAGACATTTGAACTTAAGGTCCAAGTCAAGTCAAACTTCTTGAATTGAATTTAAATTTCTTGATCCTTTTAATGTGGTTTGTAAATGAAGCAAAGTTTTCTAAACAACCTCCAAAATGTACACCCGCATGGGGAATAGTACTATAGAGAATAAAGATATGCATGTAAAATTTGAGTCGAACCGAATAACTTAATGGTTATTGGGTTGCCTTTTAGTCGAAGACTGCAGATTCGAAACTGGTTGCTAGCTAACTAATTTTGTCCTTCGGCAAGGCGATTAAAATATATTATTAGGGCTGTCGATAATCGCAGATAACGTATCGCGATTGTCGTTAGTAAACATTCCAAAAATTCCAGAGAATTCCAAAAATCTATAAACTAAACTTCTTTAACGAATTAAAATGCATTTGACAATAAAACTATAGTTCATTTTTTAATAAGGCCTGTAAATGAAATCAATTCTATTTATATTTTGTTTACAAAATGAGCTTACAAATTAATGTGTATAACCACGCTTAATGTTACTGAACGAATAAGTTTTTTTTATATGACGTGTTTTAACGACTGTTCGTTTTGCCGTCTATTCCTGTTCCTGTATCGTGATTTGATTCGTTTGCCATTTATCAGTACTGGCGCAAAAATGAATAAACTAACTAAGTCCTGTATATTATTTGCGTCAGAAACCAAAAGATTGCGAGACGCCAATAAGCAAAGTTCGTAAATATTGCGTTAGGAAAGTTTTTCTAGGTACTTTAATTACATAATGCACCTTTCACACGTTGATTGTTTAATTATTAACGTAATTTAAAGTATTAATTAATGGCAAAAAAAAACAAAACATGACTGATGAGCAGGAAAAGACGGCAAAACGACCAGTAGTTAAAACATGTCATTTGAAAGAAAAAGGAGGAGGTGTGGACCGAAAGAGTGGAACAGGGTGAACATTTTTTATGCTATTACCTTGATTAAAAACACGTCTGTGATACGATAAGCAATTTTCATTTATTAGTATCGTAGCTGAGTAGTATTGATAATATCTCGATTATGGATATATCGTTGCAGCCCTAGATATTACCCACTGGATTTATTGGGTTTTACCAAAATAGAAGAACCATTGGAATCATGCACAAACGCATTGCAATAGCGCTAGTAACCAGATGGTAGGCCCGACGCACGATGTATTCTAACGATTGCCCTTGTGTTGCATAACCATTTACTCCTCTAAATTTCAAAACCACAGTGGTCTCATTAGTGATACCTTTTTTTTTTTAAATCGATATATGTATTAGTCGCGCTAACCAATAGGCCACGCGTTTGTACTAAAATTCGTGGTTGAGTTTTAAATGCGCCGGTCAACCAAGAAAATCCTACAAATTAACTATACATTTTCCAGTAACATTTAACATTATGTATGACTATTTATTCGTCTGTTAAGCGTATAGTTTTTTTTCAATCTCACAATCGCATCAGTGACGTCACGTGACGTCAAGAAAATGCAGCCTGTGCCTGGCTTACTTTTATATCCTTACCTGTGTAAATGACGGTACCTCTAAATACTACAGGAGCGCTTGGACCGTTTGGAGCGCATGGAGCGCTTAAATCGCTTGGAGCGCTTGGATCGCTTACTATACTTAGTAATTACAAAAGCCATGATATTAATGTTAGGGTTGGGGTTAAAGTTAGTTCTGGGGTTGAGATTAGTGTTTGGGACAGGGTTAGAATTACTTTTCCATAGCAATCTAAGTGATTCCAAGCGATCCAAAAGCTGTCTCCAAAGCGGTCCTGTAGTATTTAGAGGCACCCGTGTAATGACTGTATATTTGCAGAAACTAGGTGGTTAACCCTGTGAATAGCCAGGTCTGGGTTGAAGTAATACCCAAACTTGCAATGGACCTTTAAGAGTTGATTAGGCATGTGTCATGTAATTTTACTATATTTTATTGTAGGTCTTCTTAGGTTACATATGACAATGGTTTTAACACTTTAAACCATTAAAAGAATGTTGAGTGGTGCATAACCAAGTTCCCTACGGTACCAAATTCGTAAAACATGGCAAACAAAGAAGTACAGAAAAATGGAAAATTTGCTTGTAGTTCCACCCTAGGAAAATTAAGGTAGACTTACAAGTACTAATAAAATATTTAATTTTAACCTACAACATTATGGTTATCACCGGATCAAATTAGTATGGTAATGAGAAGTATTTCCCTGCTTTTTGGGTTAGATATTGACTATAATTATAGCAGGATTGGTAATCTTAATTATACATATCCAGAAAGTATGACATATACATGCCAAATCTTAAAAATTAAAAACTATTCAAATATTTTAAATAATGCCCCCACAAATGCCTAAATAATAAATAATGCCCCCACAAAAAGCCTGCCTTCCAGACTGGACAATATGAAAATGTTTATAATTTGGGTTTAAGAATACTCTGATATTTGAGCAAACCTGTTTTGTATTATATATCATGTATCAGAAACGAACAAACACTGATTCACAATCATGTATTGTGTTTAAGTATAACACAGATGGTTACGTTCTTTATTATTTGTGATATTTCGTCGTAAACTGCATATATATATGTATGTACCGTTACTTACAAACAGCCCATCAATACCAAATGCCAATCTCTTAGTTTTCAGTTCATCAAGTATGTTACTGTACCAAATTTAAATCAAAAATGTGATTTAAGTTTGTTACATTTAATTAATAAACAATTAATGAAGTTTGTACTTTTATTTCAGTAAAATAGATCCTCATGGATTTGAAAGAAGTGACAATTTTGATTATGTGTCATATGAAATATTCGAATCAGAATATCTGGGTGTTCTTGCACATCGTGCCAAACGCTGGAATCAAATCATAAAGGATGGAGATAAAAAGACAATACATAGTAATGGAAAAGGTTTGTTTATTTTTTGTTGAAAGCTTATTAAAAATATTTTTTACTTGTTGCTCACAGCATCATCTAAAAGTGAAAATAATAGTTTGGTCATGTTGAAATCTTATGATTTTTACATAACAAAAATATCACTCATAATTGAAGGTCTGCTGACAAGTTATGTACATTTGATATAAAACTATAAAAGAGTGTCAACCACGTGTTAAACCACCACTATTTGTAAAACACATTTTGTATGCTATATATTCATGCTACAGGGTCTCTTGTAACCACAATTTTTATCTTATACACCAAGTATGTAGTTTGTTTCTGCAAGCATAAACGCATGGGTCCCATAGTTATCAAACCAAAACAGCTCGATTTAGTTTTTCATGGCTTCGGGGAATCCTGTCAGAATCATGAAACAAAATCTTATTTTTTTGGAAAAAAATATCTTATTATTATGGTATTTTTAAAGGTATTTTTTTATTTCCTTTAAGTGTTAAATCAGCATTTACATTCCACCATATCTGATTCAAATTGGAGCAGTCGTTTAAGCGCTATGCCCAAAAAACCTTTTTTTAGAAGAAAATACCGTTTTGTTTTTTAATGTCTCAGGGAAATTCCCCTGGATTTATCATCTACAATTTTGAATTCTGCATGTATAAACCATTTTGTTCTAACAAACAACAAATTTTTATTGCGATTCCATTACTCCTTTTGGTAGATGTCCGGGCGACATGCCATGCCTGTCAAGCGTTTGACGAAAAAAAAAAGGAAAAAAAAAACGGACAAAAACAATATGTGTCCCATTTTTCCAAATGGGACCCATAACTAGCAAAGTGTCTGATGGCAGTACCATAATATTTAAATTTTCAACAATTGCAATTCTTTTTATTTGGTAAAAACTGTGTTTAAATAATTATTATTATTTTCCCACGGCACACATAGCATTGTCTTGTGGCACAGTACACCAATCTAGTACTTGATAGCGGTTTCACGGAATAGTGATTAATGAAATAAATAAACCGTACATGTTTTGCTTTGTTGTACATTTTTATCACATCCATAGAAGACTGGTTGAACAGCACAGTATTGTCTCCATTTGATCTTTCCACAATGCCCTTGTGGTCATTTAGAGATCATTTTTTATGGCTACTGTATGCTAATTGCTACTGTAAACCAATAACATGATTTTTGCAGTATTTTTTATTTTATTTTAGTAAAACGATTCTGCAGAAAGGGAATTCCAGATTGTTACAGAGCAAAGGTAAGAATTACACATAAAAATGAATTTAAGTTTTTACTGAATACCACTCTTAAAATTTGTTTTAGGCCTGGATGAACTTAAGTGGAGCAACTAAAAGAATGGAAAACAGTTTAGATGTTTATGAAAAACTGCTTGAAACAGGTACCATGTACTGTATTTAATATATTAAACGTTTATATTATATTTGTACTATATTTTATATTTATATTATATTATTATATTGTATAATGTCAGTATATATAATGTATGAAAAATCCTTGCACTTTTTTAGCTATTTGTGCTTTCCATTAAGTCACAACCTAAAATTTTGTTCTTGTGCAGTTTCCTGCATTTAATACTAAGGTGCAATTTGAAATTGATTGATTGGATTTAACTATTATATTATTATTATTTATGATGACCAGGCTAGCCAAACCACAATTTTCTAATATTATGCACACATTGCATTAATTCAAATTTCATTTTTTTATATTAAGCTTTTAACAGTTATGCTTCTACATTACAATGTTGCTCAAATATTTGATTTACTATGTAATCATTTCACTTAGGTATAAAGAGTGTGTGGGTTGTACATTGATATTTGATCCGGCCTTTGAGTAACATCTCCTTTTTCGTCATCATTAAGTTAAACTTAACTGTCTAGATTTACTTTTTAAGTTCGATTTATCAGGTTGCTCAAATGACGTTGAACTAATTGAAGCAATAAAAACTGATTTGAATCGTACCTTCCCTGAAAACATTTATTTCAATGGGAAGATGACTGATGACAAAAGACAATCATTATACAACATACTCCTTGCATATGGGAGACGAAGCCCAGCCATTGGTTACTGTCAGGTTTGTGTAATTTCTTAAATACCAAAAAAAAAACAAGGATTTTTATCTTAATATCCATTCTTCAGTTAATTGTATTAATAAATTCATGTTTTAACATCTTAGCTCAGTTATCTTTAATTACTTTCAGGGCATAAACTTTGTGGCAGCATTAATTCTATTGGTTGTTAAAGATGAGGAAAAATCGTTCTGGTTGCTCAGTACCCTTCTTGACCATATTCTACCTCAGTATTATACGAAATCAATGCTAAGCCTTCGTGTGGAAATGGAAGTTTTAAAAGAACTTGTAAGGTACTTTCCAAACTAAAATGTTACCAAACTAATTTAACCAATGTTACCGTATTAACTAATCTATTTATAAAAACAATTTCAAAATAATTTCAAGCAAATTAATGTTAAACTAAACTGTACGATATCTTAATTTAAAACTCAACCCAAATTGAAAAAGAACCAATCCAAATGACCCCAAAAAATGTTGTCACTGCTTACAATAATACTCTATTAGCCTTTTGTTTCATAACATATAAAATAAACGTTTGTTACATAACAAAGTATCAGGAATCTGGTGTACTAATTGCCTTCTCAAGCATAATTTATTTGCAACACTTCCCACTAGTTCGAAGTATCCTCTCTGCCAGGAAGTTATGGAACGAGCCCAAGCACCTTGGATGATAGTGGCTTCAAAGTGGCTCATTTGTCTCTTTATTGATGTTTTTCCCATAGAGGTATTTGTCCTATAAAGGCTTTTTGCCATTTTTTTCGAAGAAAATTTCTGATGTGCCGATTTGCTGTCTTTTGTAAAATGTAAATTAGGTGTCAAACCAGTTGTTACTGACTCCATTCTAGAGATGCTAAAAATAAAGTTTCAGAAGCATTAGCATGCCATACTGGATGATGCTTGTCAGCTATTGTAAAGTACATATAATGAATAAATTTTAAAACCTAAAAAACTTATGCAACCACTGCCATTAGAATGTCATTGTAAATTACCATGTCTGGGTAATATCCCATGCTTTTATTTTACTTGACTAGACGGTGCTTCGAATATGGGATTGTATGTTTGTGGAAGGTTCAAAGATTCTGCTGAGAGCAACACTTTGTGTCATCAAACAAAATGAAACCAAGTTGCTTCTTTGCAAAGACATGCCAGAGATAGTCAAACTGTTTGAAAGCATTAAAACTGACACCACTGTGCTCGAATGCCATCACTTTATGCAGGTATCAAGATTTTCTTTATATTCTTTGTAATAACATAAATAAACAAAAAAAATGCTGCTTATTGTTGGCTTGGGTCCATTCCTATGACCTGTAACTTACGTTAGCATTGCATAAAAACTGTTACAAAGACTCAATGCATACAATGATAGCTATAAAAAATTGCTATAAATTGTAAAAATCGTAAATAAGATTTATTTCAATTTTGTCTTTCCATATCAACATCTAGCAATATCTTCCTTCACCATTTTTTTATCAGCAACGAAAACAACAAAACAATTTTATTTTGATGTTGGTACTAACATCTTGTTGCAGCTTCATAGGCATATTCTAATAACCTGTATCTGCAGAAATGCTTCCAGTTCACCGATCCACTATCAAAATCCGAAATCCAGAAATTGAGGGATAAACATACAAAACTATTAAAGAATTGACAATGATTAGGAGTATTTTTGCTGATACCACCGTGCTATGTTATATATATATATCACTATATCACTATATACATATATACATGTTGCAATCTTTTTAAAGTGATTTTAATTCCCATGTGCAATAGTTTAACTATATTCCTTTTTATTTGAAATATCTCAGTCCGTTTTTTCATATGATACATCATTCCAGTATATTCCTATGCTGTGTATGTGTTACTGTTCTTTATTCCATTCATGAGTCCTGTATCCTATGCATAAGTGAAATTTAGTCTGGAAGTTAGTGGTTTAATTGACCACTATTTTTACTCTTTTTTAAAACTGTTTACAACATTGGCTTGATTAGCATAAAGTTACTAATTAGAAGTTTACACTGTTATAAATGTTATAGTAAAGATTTTTATTTCATGTATTATAGTAATGAATCGTGATTGCCATTCTTATCACTTTTTTAAATTTTATAAAACAATATGTGCAAATTTTCCACCAATGCTTTTATAATTCCATATATTGTTGTGTTCTTGTGTACATATCTTTATTGCAACACTTATGTCATTTCACCAATTAAATACATTCATACGCATATTATACTATGGTGGTAAAGTAAACGATTTTAATATGATCAAATAATCAGTATTCAAAACAATTTTAAAAATTTACCTATTAAAATGTTCATTATTTAACGTAGCGGAATTTAATGGGTAAAACCAAACTAGCTTTCTCGTTGATAACAACATCATGTTATAGTGGTCATCCTGGTCACAAAACCCAGTAAATATCCAATCTGATTATAAGGACATGTGCTTTTAATGAGCATGAAGTTTACTTTTGTAATGCGACAAGTCGACGCATAGTCACATCTGCTCAGGTGTGGAACATAATTTTTCTGCCGTTTTAAAACTGCACTGGTTACGTCATTTTTGATCCAGCAGTGTTATTATGACGTCATCGTCTCTCCTTTGCCACAGCATTTCTCCAATGAATTCGACGAGGTTGCGCTTTCTTGCTCGGATCAGGATACCGACAAGAGTACTCGATATTCGCGTGTACCTAAGAAAAGGGCATGATTATGTCTTCAACAAACATGCGTTAACAGTTTTAGAGTGCAAGACCAGATTCAATAATATCCTTATAATTGGATCATTTTGTGTGTACATATATATGGCTCTGAAATATGGCCTATTACACCCAAAAAGCTCTTTCATAACTGAAGATAAGAGTAAGTTGTAAACAACTTGTTTCCTACTAATTTTAGTTTATTTTTTTGCTTCTTCGTTACAATAAAGAAGAATAAAACATTTATATTAAATTAAGGAGACCGGATAAAACGGCAAAACTACAGTTGTTAAAACACGTCAGTGGATAGACACATTACAAATTAAGGAAAAAAACGACGTGGCCGTTAAACCTTACCCACATCATGATTATATAAGTTTACACAATCATTCGATGGGCTTTTTGTTTTGGGAAATACACCATATATAAGTACAGTGTCAACCACCACCCTTTGTAAACCACTTTCTCCCCAGGTTACCAATTCAAACTTGTTATTTATGCTTTGTTAATGGATGACAATTATATTTGAGATAAAAAACTAAAAATATTAAACTCGATTCATTATTTCGTTGCCAAATTTATAGGAAAAATAACTTCGTATTTCATGGCAGGTTGACTTTTATAAAATTGAAAAAAAAACTAACTGCCGCAGTTAAGAGGGAATACATTGCAAGCACTGGGACAAGCCTAAGTTGTATTGGTTACAAACAAATCTAAGGCGGTTACCAGCGTTAAAAATGCCAAAAAGGGAATCTCTTTTATGCCTCTGGGGATCTAGGGAAATCCCTAATTATTAATTACTCTAAATTTTCCATGTACATTAAATGTAGTTGTGTATTCGGAGATTTACCGGAATACGGTTAAAGGACCCTTTTTATATTCCTGGATACGTCGGGAATTCTCCTTATTATTTGCCGCTCACAAAAAAATGCTAATAACAATATATATGCGCTTTCTTCGCATCCGAAGACACACTAAACATATATAATTACATGAGCAGCCTGTATCACGCGTTAAGCGTTAAGGTGTGATAGCCAACATTGTAACGTTATAATCTCCCTGTCAACAGCATTTGTACTAATATTAACTTGATGTTGTGCGGACCTTTGGAACAAATCTCCGAATGTAACGGATAATCCGCCCCTGACGTCATCGGGCTCTCCAATGGACCTCATTACGTAACAAAGTAAATCGATTTGTTCGTCAATGTGATTGTTCGCTTTTTTCCTCCTCTCTGCTGTTTTTCCGATTGGCTGAGCGTACTCTTCTGTTCCTTTTATCCAAACTTGACGACAATTTTCTGTAATGTATATTTTATATTAGACACGCCTTCGTATTTGCGTTACCGGATAAGCTGTCCGTCCACATTTTAATTTGTAGAACATCTATGCTATATACGCACAAAATACTTAACTGTGGATATATATATATATTGTACAACGTTTCTTAATTATCACGGAAGATACCCATATTTATTTTACTACATCATTTTTAAACATACCCAAAATGCGGTGTAGTCAAGCAGACCTATATCTCTTTGAAGTTTAATCAACTTATGCTTAATTTTAGTTTGACTATAGAAATGTTAGATAAACCTCAGCTCTGACCAATTAATAGTTAAAAGAAAACATAACCCACGTGAGCGTTGCCCAGAGAACGGAGTGAGTTTTTGCTTGCGAACCAACTCCTTTGCATGATCGTCCCACTTTTGTGATAAGGACGAAACTTCCTGGACCCCAAACCTCGCATTATTACATATGACGCCGCATTTTTTGTCTGGCATTTTATGTGTTGTTCTGGATATATATATATATCAGTTCTAGTTCTGAAGAAAAACAAATTTCGACATTCGTAATAGCCCACCTACTTATGCATAATAAACGTATATGTATCTAAAGCACACATCATACGATCTCCTAATTTTGTAGCATTACTGTCTTTATATTTATTTTAAACTGTTTAAAACTCCAACTTATACAGATGTTTTAAGCTAGGGTAGAGTTTACGTAGCTTTAAGTATACAACCTCTCTTTATAGTCAGTTGCACAAACCGTGCGCGACTAATATATCCGCTCAACAGAAGAGAGAAGAAAGTTATACTGCAGGTCAGTGAATACAATCCACACTATCGGCGTTATGATTCAATCATATGTGAAAAGCAGCTGTTGTGACGCAGGCAATTTAATAGCATGTTAATAGCATTAGTTGTAACGCCTGATAAAGCCATACAACTCGCAATAAAATGTGTCCCATGTATTTCATTAATGTATTTGTAAGTGTGTCTAATGTATTCGTGAATAACTTCTGGGTCAATGCCAGTATCAGGTTTTAATGTGTATTTTTTTGTTAATACTTTTTTCTACTTCAGGGCGCGCCCACATTACGCTTATATTCCGTTGTTTTTCAGTGTAAAACAGTATATGATGCATTATTTTCTTTTATATGGAAATTCCTGTATAAGCTCTCTTCTTTTATAATAATGTTCTGACATTTGTATCACCATGACCATTATAATAGCAAAAGAATAGGCGTAATTTGCATTTCGTGTCAACGAGCTTATACGTTCAAGACCATTTTTCTGCACTTTTTAATCTATCTTGGCAAGTTTTTAAACAGTTTGTTTACAATGGATTAAAGTTTTATTTTGTGTGTGTTTATATGTTTACATACATATACATATTTTTTATATATCATTCACGTTAAACAAGTGTTTTTACGATGTTTTTTACGTAAGTTACAGTAGGGTCGGATATCGTTGATCAAAAATACACAATGAACTTATTGATATCTTATCAAATTACCAAATCCCTTGCATAAATCGTTCGCGATTAACATTCGTTTTTCGCCATTCATTTAAGGCCAGCCTGGCTTCACTGCCCTTCACAGGGTTATACTGGACTGTACTGTTACGTCTTGTGAGCCAACTCGATCTGTCTTCGCCCACCTTCTCCGTAGTTTTTTTAGGTTTCTCCTGCCGAGCTCTGCGTCTGACATATTCTCGCCTATCCGAATTGATGCCCGCCGACAAACAAGTGCGAACGGGTAGATTGTTGTTGTTATTTCCATGGACAAAGGGACGCAGATCGGGAGTTTTTAAAATTCTTCCAGTCGGTTGTTGGCGATTGAGAGTCTTTGTTTTGTAAACCATCTCGACTTGTTTTTGTCGAATCAACTTTTTTAATTGTTCGATTTCGGCCACCTTAATGCCGTGGAGAATTTCTAATCTGTTATCAAAAACAGTTTTAATTAACAGCTAGTTTTTTTGCGTATTATATAACCGTACTTAATTCCTTCCTCTTGCCATCTCACATCACCGGTCAACTTTTGAGTGCGTTCATGTCGGTCAAGGTCTCTGCGCAAGTCTCGGATTTCACGCATGCGCATAGCAAGCTCAGCCAACAATTGTTTCTGAGTGGTCACAGGGTTGGCCTCCTTCCGGTGGTTTTGAATAACGTCTTCGTAGAAATCACTGAGTCGGAAAACGTGTATTAACCAAAAACGTGGAGATCTTATATAGGACATCTATCTACCGATGTCACTGGACTATCTGGTATTTAAATAAGTCTAAAACATAAAAAATGGTTTTCTTCAAAGACGATGTTAGATGTTAATGTTTTATATGATTTTTTTTATTAAATATATCTATTTTCCCAAAATTCCGACCAGCTATAGTTAAAAAAAGCGCCACTCTCTAACTGAACGCCCAACTTGAATAAACCACCGCTTTGACATTGTCACTCGATTTTCACCAATAAATTTGTTATTACATTTCAGTAACTGTGTTACGTTTGATGTTTTTTCTTGTCCTTGAGATGTTTATAAATGTTAACTGTGTTAGATTTTTCGTTTCATTAATTGAATTAATTTTTAAAAATTCTGACCAGCTAGTCGAAAAAAAGAGCATCACCATTTAATTAAACTCTACATCTAATAGCACGCCACTATAAGGGAGAGTTTATAAAATAGCGCCCAAAAAGAGGGATTATGTTAATTGCATTACCTTCCCAGGTTGTTTCGCAGTGACTGCAGCTTCTGTCGAGTAGAAGCAAGAGCCTCGTGTAGTCGTTGGTTTTCTTTGTGTGATTGCCGGTACCTATATTAAAATATCAGTATGGATTATAGCGTCATAATTCGTGAGATAGAAACAGTGGCGTATTTAGGATCGGGTTTGGGCAAAAGGGTAAAAAGAAGGTATTTTAGGCAACCTGATAAATTTTAACGAAAACACCATGTATATATATTTAAAATCACAATTAAACAAATAACGCAATTAAAACAAATCGCACCACATGAAAAAATTCTCTCTAGGAAGCTTAATTTATCCGTACATTTTGCGCCTAAATTAAATTAAGATTAGCTCTCGATTTTATTGCATTTTACTACATAAAAAAAGTACAACTTACTTGGATTTTGAAAGCTCTAAAGTTTTTTTACAAGATTTTAACTCTGCTTCATAATGTTTGGTTAATGAGTGCTTTTCCTCAACGAGATTAATTTCGTTTTCTTTAATTTTACGATGATATTCAGCTTTTAGAACATTTTCCGCTTCTTTAACCTGCGTGTAAGACAATAAGCATTTTTATATGCAGTATCCTGGTTTAAAAAATAAAAATTCCACGCTTAATCCTATGATTATATCATTTAAGAGTCGTGTTGGATCATTGAAACACAACAACAATGTATTAGGTGAAATCATTGAGATTCAAAATATTAATTTCTCAATTTAGCCCACCGGGCACGTCACAGCATAACTATTTTGTAATATGTCCAGCCAATAAATAAGCTAGTTGGAATGTATCGGCAAGATGTTAAGACACACGATGAATGTTTAGAGAAAAAAACTTTATTGCAATTGAAACAATGTTACCGATTTGTTGCTCTGAGCTTGAAGTATTTCGAATTTCTTTTCGTAATCATCTTTTAACTTGTTCTGTAAGATTTGTGCGTTGCTATCTACTTGCATTCGCACTTGAGAAATTTTAAGAGCGATATGTTCACGAACTTCTCCCATCTTCTCTTGATATCTTATAACAAAAACACAATTGCTAAATGTTGGAAAAACAAAGTGTTTCCGATGTAGCAGAATATAGGCTAGTTGCAATTTTATTAAAAAAAGTTTCGACGGGAGAATGTTTATATTAAAAATTGATTACACGAAGGGGACGCTTAATACGACCATATTCTCGTTTAAGAGACTTACAAATTAAACCAACCGAAAACCACAAGTGTTAACCTTTTCTTTAGATCATCATTTTCGCATTTAAACTTATCAATGTCTAGTTTGCTCTCATCTTTCAGCTCATCAAGTTCTTTTTCGAGTTTTTCTCTCAGGTCTTTTAATCTTTGTAACTCTTCGGTCATCTCTGCCATTTTTACCTTCATATTGGTATCCCTTTCCTAATTAGAAAGAATAAATATATATATATTTGTTGTGAATTAAGAAACGAAATCTAGAGTAAATAGATTGTAGAGAATGATTCGCAATAAAATAGAAAATCTACGTGATTTAAATGGCAAAATAGGTAACAGATACGAACAAGTGCGGGTAGTCTATACCTTATAAGCATCTATTATTGGTTTCGTCTCCGTCTGTAGTCTGTGGAGTTTTTCTTTTAAAACTCGCGTTTCAACAGTAGCCTCATTCTGGGTCTTATCAACCTGTTCTCTCAGATTTGACAATTCACTTTTATGGTCTTGTTTTTCCTTGTTCAACTCGTCTGTTAGATGGCCTGTAACTCTGAAAAGTGAAATCATGGATTCTTGCGTGTATTTGCCCGTTTGCTTAGAACGTCGACCTTCTGCAGGAAACCGGAAGGTGGCAGGTCCGAAACCAGCCGCTGGCTAGACGGCTGTGTCATTGGCAAAGCACTTAACGAACTTTGCCTGCAACCACTGAATCATTTTGTTGAAAAACATATATTTAGGTATGTCCAACGGATTGGTGGGATTACCTATCCGACCAATGAGCCTGGGTGGATGGTGCGACTGCTTTTAACCCAAGGGGTGTTGCTCGAAACTGGTTACTATCTAGTCGGCTGTGTCTTTAAGCTAGGAACTTAACAGACATTACCTAAACCCAGCGGATTAATGGGTTCTAAAATACATTACAATAGCTTTGATAACCCGACGGTGGGCGCAAGGTTATCTGACGATTACCACCCGTGCGTTTACGTCACTTGTGTTTTCCCATGGGGGATAAACATAATTATCCTATCCTCATATAGCCTACTCTTGCGAGGAAAACTAGTTGGAATTAAAAGGAAATTGGTATCACAAGTTTATACAACAGTAATAATACCGGGTTTTACTTGATCTTTATTATATTTCTTTCTAATTCAGAATTAAATTTAATTTCCAATTTTTTGCGAATTCAGTAATTTTAAATTAAAATTCAGTAATTAAATGAAATGAGATGAAAATTTTCTAGTTGTCCAAATCTGATTAAATGATAAGATTTTTCTACGTGGGTCACCCGTTCGCAATGATTTTAAAATTGGTTATTATCACTTTAAACTTTTACTTTAGAACGTTTTGGATACCTATCTCTCTCTTCATTAATTTGTCGGATCTCAAGTTTTAACGTTTCAATGACCTCCCGGTGCTTTTGTGCCACCGTGTGCATCTTGTCGTACTTTGCTCTCCATGCTTTGATCAGCGAAACCAACTTCACTCGCTCTCCAACCTAAAGTCTAACAATTAACTTCGATGTAATTTGGTCAATGTGTATACTTACTTTGATCAAGGAGTCATTTTTCGACGAATTTATTGACAAGGTTGAACCTGGCGTGAACATGATGCTAACTGTCGAGTAAAACTAGCTCCTAAATTGGCTTTTATCAACCTTAAGTCATATTTTGTGACGAGCTTGCCATGGAAACCAACACAACAAAACAGTGTAGACAATTTAACAAGTGAAATGATGAATAATTTATTAAAATCGAACACAGCAACATTAAAAACGTATAAAAGGCGGGTCTATGATCTTGAGTCACGACCCATTGCACTTGTCACGCATCACTTGCCAAATTTCCCTCGCGCTTTCTTCAGTATTCACGTGAATGTGGATGATGAAGTGGGAGCATATTTTGTACCTCGTGCGCGCGGTCGGGCTGATGGACTTTGTGTGAATGAGTTTGTCCATGCTCTGAGGGATCATCTTCCTGGATTCCATAATTACACCGATAAATACATCGTCAAGCGGTATCATGACTTGCTTGGACGATTCTTGGTATATCATATTCACGACATCAACTAAAAAATAAACATAATTAATAAAACATGGAAATAAAACAAAGGGCTTTAAGCTTTTTTTAAATAGAGTGCGCGACTATATGGTGGTATAAATTATGTGCAAACACTATTTGTTTGCTCTTAATAAGGGTGTTTTGCCTTCACCACCAATAAATATAGGTCCGCCTTTCTCACGCTGTTGCTGTTTTTCTGTTTACAACGTGAGATTTACTTTCTTTTCCACAGATAACGAATAGCCGGAGGTTAAAACTTAATGGGCAGTAATTGTATAGAAGTCTGTGTGCCTCTAACGCATAGGATTTGTTCGTAATGGTAGTACGTATGTGATAATAGGACACTTATATAGTAAGTGAAATTGGGTATAAATTTAAACAATATATTTATGTATATATACCACAACTACAGACGCAGAACAAATAAGGCACTATAATTACATTTTACATGTTGTCTGTCGTTCTTTAAAATATATTCGTTATATGTTCAAATCAAATGGCAATTGAAAATGTTTATTTTTGTAGTCCACAGTTTGAGGTTGTACTTTTTTAATTTTTAATCAATTTTAATTAAATACAACGCTACCAAATCTTCACAGTTACCATAAAGCGGACAACATTCATCAAGCGTTGTAAAACCTGCACGCCGTGTAAGAAGTATATTTTATACTTGTGGCTGATTAACACTTGTGGCTGATTAGAATACTTGTGGTTGATTATAACTCACAAGATAGCCGATAGCGTATTCTACCAGAACATCGTAAATCATGTGGATTAGAATTAGTATTCGTTTTGAAAACCATGTGGACAATGTCCATGTGGATAATGGCAACTGACCACTGAATCAAACATAATTCTTACCTGACATGATATAGCCCATGTTGGAGCACACAGGCGGGTACTTTTCACCTGGATATATGTCTAATGGGACGTAATAGCGACTGTAGGGATTTCTGTTCGGAATTTCCTCTCGACATTTTCCCATCTAAGAAAAACAAAAGCCTGTTAACATTCTATGTAAAATGGAATCCAAATTGATTCGTATTTCTGTCGTAGAACTGTTTTTGTATTAGATGCAGTTAAAATGCATCTAAACTCTTTATTCACTAACGCGCTTGCACAGTAAATATATAGTCACAATGGCATCTTTATGATTGCGCTTTATGTTGAGAGTGAAGCGAAAAGGGTTTATTTGTAATAAGTGTATTTAAAAAGTGCATGTTTATTTTTAATGTGTTCCATTCTTTAGGTTGTAAACCTATTATTTGCAGGTAATGTCTAATCTACAGTGTTCTGCATATTACACAGGTAATCCACATAATTCTGAAATTAATACTCCATCGAATGTTTTTTTGGAAAAAAAACTTGTTTTGAAGATCGATACATTTATAAAGTCTGCGCGGTTATCTAAACAACCGAGCGCACGTTCGGATTAGATTTTATCCAACATTTAACATTTTATTCTCAAGACGCGGTTCAAAGCAAATCCACAAAAAAAGATAGAAATCGAAAATTGCTCGCTCGATGTTGCTCAGTTTGCATTTATTTACCTCTTGGATTTCATGGCAAAAGTCACGTTTCACATAAACTTACCATGAACCCACTGCTGGGTGCTGAAATAAGTAATGAGTTCATCAATTTGTCCATGTTTACGATGACGTCATCTTGTGTTCTCATCACGTACCTGCGAATAGTAATTGCCGAGAATGGTTATTAAGCAGGTGAAGCCCTTATGTAGGAAAACATAAAATCATTTTATTATAAAATCATTCTTTTTGTTTGCGTTTTCGGAGCAATATTTTTTATTATTTTGATTGACAGTTTGCTGACGGTATTATAAAAAGCGAAACTGTAAAGTTTCAATATGACATCAAGGTTTGTACAATTACGATTAGCTCACTTTACGTCCGGGCAATTAGTTTTAATCCACTTGAACGCGGCGATTAATTTTAAACTTGAATTGCCGACATCTTCCACAAATGGCGTTAACTTGATATCTCCATACTTTTTAGCTTCTTTCAGCATGTCACTGGAGAAATCCTGCGGGATATTGAGCTTATTTGGTGGTGTAACTAAATTACAAATTCCCAACAACTGAAAAATATACACTAAGAGACGTAAGTGTGACCGAGTGGTTAGCGCTAACATACATATAATATAATAAAAAAAACACAAATTATAATAATAAGAATCGGTGGCGAGCTTATAATGGCTCGAAACCAAGCCACGTAAAAAAGTGATCTTTATATATAATTTAAATTAAATCGCCGTATTTGCAACCGACAAAATACTCACAGATGATGTTCGACCAACTACGAATAAACAGAGAAGATTTCGATTTCCAGGATAGGATTGTTTTTTACACCAAGTGTTGCGGATAAGTTCTCGAAGGGACGGCATGTTCTCTTCGGAGAAGACTAATATCATGAGGTAAGGTGGCGATGACTGCAATAGCATATGATAATTAACAATGGTGTGTACTAAAAATAGTACTTAGATACTGGTTTGTCATACTTTAGTGATCTATTCCCTTTAGAAAATTAAATTGGCTGTTAAAAAGTTATTGCAGTAATCATAATTAGAATGCTTGAATATAGTTTAAGAACTGTTGCAATAAAATGATTAACAAAATATTATTTATGACATGACAAAAGCTTGTTGATATATTATGCAAATAGCCAGACGGGCCGATTTAAACCCAAGTATAAAGCGGGGTCCATGCACGATAATGAGCTGCGGGGCTTATGTTTCTTTTTTCACACCTAGCGTCCGCTCGCAATTCAGCGTATGATGGGAAACAAAACAATGGTACGCCGGTTCGACCTCGTGTATACTAAACCTTCGATTTAAATATAATGTTTGGTCACCTTGCACAGTGATTCGGCAGGATTGGCTGTCACAGCCGATATTTCATCCTTTAATTCTGTCACCCGTGGGCTCAATACTGAGTCTTTATTTTTCACAGTGTGTTGATACTAAAAGAAGAAAAAAGTAGGAAAACGTGATTAGCTCTAAATACGAAATGTGCATACACATTCAACTTTTACTTTTTATAATATATGAACGTATATAGAACTACATTGACCGTATAGAAAAGTGTAAACGTATATAACACACCAACATCAACGTATATATGACGATTCGACCAAACCAATGACAAAGTTTTTCAGGGAAAATCAACAAATAACGTGTAATCGTACTTGTAAAAAGAAACAAAAAATATATGCATGACAGGCTACAATGACAACATTGACTGCATGAATACAAAACTACGGATCATGTTTGATTTAATTACTAACAGGCAAGTGTTTGGTTGTTGTGTGCTGGTTAAATTGTGTGGCTACATATTAGTGCAACTCCTGTTTTTTTAAACACAGTATTAGTAGCATAATTAATTGTTCTGCCACTTAATAGGCTGCTATGTTTACCGACGACGTAAGTATTCAATTTGTACAACAGCTTTTACCTTGCATTAAAAATAGATCTTTAAACATACCTGGTTATTTATGCTGTAAAGGTTTTTAAATCCCGTTTCAAGCTTGCTGAAAACTTGTCTTGGCTTTACGTTTTCTAATAGAAGCGACCTGTCAGCTACTCTCATGAACAACTGCACCGACTTTCTTTCATGGCGTAACATGCGTGCTGTCATGTAAGTCAGCACGGATGCAAGCGCAACGATTATCACAAAAAGTGTGTGGCTCCTACGAGCTAATGAAGCTACTTTCCTCCGATCGGTGCTCCTCTGTCGTATCGTCGATGTACGAGTCTTCAGTTTTCTTGGCATAGTAGGACAGCAGCTCTGACAGAATCTGATTCTCCGATTGATTCTCATCTCTCCCCTCTAGTACATACGCACTGAAATTTAGCCCCCGGCAATGTTTCAACAAAGCAGGATTTTAAATACTATTTCGTCGTGGACCAGAAAGTTGCATATTGTTCACAAACTTTCGAGTTCTACTATCTATTGAGATAGGAAGCATCTTCATATTTAAAGAATTATTTTCCCACGACTACAAAACGTAGCTAATATGTACTACGTTTATTCAATTTAGATGAACGGCCATATTATTGCATTTGAATAGTGCATTTAAATCCGATTAGAAATTTAAAAAAATAACAGCATTTGTCCAATTTTATGTATTCAAATAATAAATAAAATATTGTAATAATTCACACATGTAAATTTAATCGGTTAATATTGCAATAATTCACACATGTATAGGAATGTCCTTTAATACATAGCAACTTTGTTGAAATACTGTAGAGTTAACTACAAGATGTCCAGCAGCAAAAAAACAGTTTATTACGACAATGGGAATTCTAAATTAACAATCGTACTCGTATGACTGTAAATAAACTTGAGTGACGCCATTGCGTTCATTATACCCAGTTGAAAAGGCACGTGTTATTTGGCGAAATCCAGCCAAGCGTTTAATGTTTGCCAAAGACGAATAGCCTTAAGAGCTCTCATTTGTCGGCTTTGTTTGCGTTTTTATTCGTCAACTGTTCCTCATTTTACATAGTGACTTAAGCTGTCAGTAGCTTAATTATGCTGTAGTTGCTGATTTTTTTAGCACAGGCAGTCCTAAGTGTTGCGGCACTAGTCAAGCTACTGGGCTTACAACAGAAAAGAAGGACAATCAACACGTTATACTAGAGCGCGATAATTATAGAGTTGTTTTAACAAGTTGGTGAGAATCAAGCAATCAAGAAATGGATGATCTAATTGAAGATGATGACGTCATATTTGACGACACTGAAATAAACAAACAACGATTTGAAATCCCTAGTGATGAGGTATCTGGCGGGTAAGCTGCTTAAACACAATATTCAATTCGATATACTTAGGAATGAGACTATAGTTCACGCCGTGTTGCCTTCCTGGAAACGGTAGGTGTTTTAGTGAGAGGCATATGACCAACCACCCCTTTCACGTATATGTTCGGGGAATTTTAGTACGAGCATTGTATGGCATTGAGAAGGTTCAATAGGGACGCTTTAGAATAAGTTGTTAAATAATTAGTTTTAGGGGCCAAAGCGAAAAAGCTGATTGGCATAAGCGAAAAACATAACGAAGGTTTAGAACTGGGCATACTTTAACCTGCCTTGCGAACAGCACTTAGTGTACGAGTGTTTGCATCTAGTTTTGTTCAGAAAATTGCAAGAAACACTGACTGAATCTGTACATAACGCCGACTAAATATGAATAAGCTTTCAAATAGTGATATCCGACAACGTGTATTGTTGACCGATTTGTTATGCTTGAGGGTATTCGCTCGGTATATAGGAGTAACTCGGCGATACCTGCTTGTTAGCGTTATTTACGAAAAATCAAAAGTCGCACGACAAATAAATAACGCAGATTTATTGAAGATTTAATATATTAAATATTTTTTACACTTGTATTAACAGTTAACGTAGTTTTAGCGTATGTATTTATACTAAGAAACAATTTACACGACATATTGTGACATGGCAGGATTTTAACAAGCAGATGTAACGTATCAAGGGGTGGGCAAATGCAGTTCATTACCGTATATGTATAGCCTCTTAACATATTTTACTAGTTCCAATTTTTACTGTTGTTTGACCTACTTTATTTTAAACAAACTAAATTTGAGCTTTGTCAATTTGACCCAGCAATATTCTAAATCACACAATTTACTTAATAAAGAGCACCCGGCACATTTCGCAAATTTCGGACCAACTCGTACTACAAGGCTATTTCGACACCGCCCAAACTGCAAGAGTCATCTCTCTCGTCGCTTCCCGAGTCTTCTGAGGTTAGTTTTTGTTTTAAAATGGTTTAGACATATATATTACTTATAACTAGTATGTACGTGTACTTTTTAAACATACAATGTATTTGAGTAAGAGCGTTCATCAAACCCACAATTAGATTTGGGCATTTTTGGTCCACAGGTAGAGCGCAGCCCACTTGCTCCAGGTGTGCTTTACCAGGAGTTCAAGGAAAGAGGAATATTTAGTGACATTGAGGAAGATGATGAAGACACAAGAAATCAATTAGGTACGATGTGATGTGATGCTGGGCTTCTTTTAAAAACAAGGGGCATATTAGTTTTTTTATATTTGTTTTTTTTTGTTGTTTGTCTATTCGTTTCTGCTGTTCGAAATTGTACGTAAGCCGCATTCTGCACCCGAAGGAGTTGATTGGGTTGAAACTTTCATTGGGTTCGTAAATAGCCTTACGTGAATTCCCCGTACCTTCAAAAACTGAAATCGCGGACCGGCGTTGGACTTTAATCAGTCACTTCAGGAAAATTCTTCACAGTTTTAAAAAAGTCGTTGATTTAAAAAAAAACTATCCAATCGTTATAGTTTTAAAAAAATCTTACGCTGCATGTTCTTAAACCTAATTTTAAATGGTTAGTAGTCCCAGGGGATTTCCCGTAATCTCGAAATCATAATCTTCTTGGTTGTAACACGCCTATCAACAAGAAAACATTTTCTATTTAGGCAGAAATTTTTCTAAATGTTGTCAATTTGTAGAACTTTTGGCGTCTAACCCAAGGGGAATTTCCCAAATTCCGAAATAATAAATATGCTGACGGTCGCAGTTTCTTATATGCACGTTTAAAATAGATATAGTTATACTTGTGCAATCGGCTTAATACTTAAATCCTATAGTATTGTTAATTTGGTGGAGATGTGCACACATCTGATAAGAATATACCCCTTCTCCTACACATGGGTTAAGTTTGGTTTGGTATAAACTTTTGGTTTGGTATAATTTTTTAGAAATGTCAACTTACATGGCCTAGGCGTGCAAAAATCTAAACAAAATATATACATACTAACTTCTTTAACAAAACATGAATATCAATTTCGGTTGGTAACTCAGGGACACACCAGTTTCTGCTGTATAAAACAAATACACAAGTTTTATTAGGTAATCTGGAGATTATGCTTGTACAAACATAGTTGACACAAGACACACCACAATTAAACTATTACAATGTAATATAAGAATTAGATGCATATTAGCATTTCTGCACGACCCGTTGTAGACCATATGATTTTGGAATCGTCCATAAACGTACACTATGAAACAGACTGTTTTGGCATATAAATTAAAAAACAGGGTTATACATATCTTTATGTATATTTAAGTTTTAGACTGTAATTCCTTATTGCGTATATTTCAGACGGTATTTCTTTATCACGGAGCAATAGATCGGAAAAACGGAGAAAGTCCTTTCGCCAAAGTTGGTGTGTCCAAGACAAAGTACAAAGAAGCGGGGTCCTAAACACCATGAATCCCAAGGAGCGAAAACGGCAGGAGGTAATGAACTTTTTATTTGCGGTATTACACTAAAACGATTGCACAATGGTTTTGCCGAGAATCTTATAACTTTGTGGCTTTTCTGTAATTCCGAACGATATTAATTTGTAATTTCAAGTTGTGTTTCTCAACCCCGAGTCTGCGGACTCGTTTGATTCTATGGAAGGGCCTGAATAAGTCCGCTCGCACAAATGCTTTTGCTAGAAGTCAGTGCATACTGTATTACAAATAAACATAAAAAAAAACTCCATCAGCTTTATCTTTGTGGCAAATAAACGAACAAGCAATGATTTTTTTGCGTTAAAAAATGATGGAAAACTCAATTTTTCATACCCATGACTTGAGTCCGAGTATATTTAGGTCAGCTTGAAAATAGTACATGGGTTAAAAAGTGTAGACACTTACATTACTTGTATGCGCTGTTTTAATTCTTAACACACCGTACTAGATTAAAGCAAATGATATAGCCTAACAAAGAAGCCTTAATGCGTAATAACGATGTTATCTGAATTTTCCCATGTTATTTTTCAGTGCACTGATAACACTTCCCAGCAGGCTAAGTATTTTTAAACGGCGCTTAAACGAATAGTATGTGTTTATTAATTTAATGAAAATAGGTAGAAGACATCGACCCACCCTTATTGATTTCGTTGAGATCAAAAGTTAATAAAAGTTGTTTTCAGTCGATGTTCGAACTTATGGCTTCCGAGTCGTCGTATCTTCGCAGTTTAAATGTTCTTATGGATTGCTACAAAACTTCACTAAAACTACGCTCCTGTATGACTAGTACAGACTATCATCATTTGTTTAGTAATGTGGACGCCGTTAGGAAAGCTAGTTGGCGGTAAGATTATTGCTATAGCGTAGTATTAATTTAAACTGTTGTATAGTAATTTTTGTAGCTATAATAGACTTTTCAAAAATTATATATAAACCGTTTATCTTTTCTAAGATAATATACACATTGTTGAATTTGTGAATAAAATTACGCATTGGTTTTAGATTTCATCACGCTTTGACGAAACGAAGAAGGTCCTCAGGGATTCTTATCACAGACGTTTCCGACATCGTGCTGGAGTTTTTTAAATCAGGAGTATTTGCTCCGTACATCACTTATTGTTCAAATGAAACTTACCAACAACGAGTACTGATGCGTCTCATGTAAGATATACGTCATCAAGCGGCATTTTAAAGGCATTGGCACCAAATGTTGTATGGGTAGGAGTTCTAAACTCGAACCCCAGGCTGGTTCCTTATTTTGTATGTTTGTGTATATTATATGCGCGGGCGGGACAATCAATTTAACATAAAATTGTTTGGTTGGAACATCTTTTAGTATATTATGCTTAACAAACCGGTAGACCCGCCAATATGACCAAAATGGCGGTGGTATATGGTGATGGGTTTTCTTGATTTAGATAGGTCGGGAACACCCGGCACAAAGGTTACTGAGTTTCTGATCTCACCAACTGGATACAACAAATGTCATTCAATCAATTACTGCAATTAACAGGAAAACCAATCCTGAGTTTGTCCGAGTCGTCCGACATCTGGACACAGACGAGCGATGTGAAGGACTTCCTCTCCATTCCTTCCTACTCCTTCCAATGCAAAGAATCACACGAATACCTCTTCTAATCGATGTAAGTTTAATTAACTTGTTAATTCAAATTTCCCATATATATTTGTTTTGCACTGTTTTTAACATCGCTGATTTTTGTTCTGTCGTTTGAATTTTAATGCTGGCCTCGACTATTTCATTTAACTATTCTCAGACAATCCGACAACGTTGTGATATTACCAGTTCGCAGCATGCAACCGCTTCTGAGGCGCTTAAGGAAGCAACCAAACTCGTAAAGGTACATTTGATTAGTTTTTAAGTTTTAATTTATACATTTGTGTATGTGCGGGTTGTTTAGCATATAAACCCAATGTGTTTAAACAACGTATGTTTATTCCTTGTGGATGAGAAAATGCAAGAGGTGTTATCTCACGATCACCTCGCGCCCACTGTCGGGTTACCGGAGCTACTGCAGTGTGTGTTTATATGATCCACACGTAAAAAGGTATATACCTTTTTCCGTTTGGTTTTGACGGTATATGTAAAAGGCCGAACATATGTATCAACAAATGCAGGTTATCTCACTTGCTAGTGCATAAACGAACAAGTCACGCATATGGGCAGCTGCGTATGTATAACTCGTAACTGATTTTACGGTGGTCCATGTCACAATGGCATTGTACAGTTGAAAAACATGTTCACATTATTAGGAGTGCAATACTCAAGCTCGAGTGCTAGAAAGGACAGAAGAAATGATCCAACTACAAAAGCAACTGGAGTTTAAGTGTTCGCGGGTAAGAAATAAAGCAGAGAAGTATAATTGCACGGTTTAAAGCTTGTTGTAATATAAATTATCTATTTTTACATAATCATTATAGATTCGCATGTTTCTTTGGTTTACATGAAACACAAAAGTTATTAATTTTCACTAAGCCTTTATTTTCAGTCATTTGCTCTTGTGTCCGCCACAAGGTATCTTATTAAGAGAGGTTCTTTATCTAAACATTTCGAAGATGTGGTGTTCGGGTTCCGGCGAGTGATGAAGCAGGATATTTATTTTTTGCTGTTTAATGATGTAATTCTTGCTACCAAGCGCAAAAGGTAACAAACATATACCAATGTAACAATGTGCACTGTCGAGATTTATTTGTTACGACAATTGCTTCTCATTTTAGCGATGAAAGCTACTCAGTTACTGATTACTGCTACAAAGAACGTTTGAAATGTCGCGACCTTGTAGACGATCCACTTTCCTTTGTTATAATCATGGAAAAAACGCAGGTAATTATAACATTGTGTTTTAAAGTGATGAAAATATTGGGTACTACGCATCATATTTCCTTCATGGAATAAATACGTTATAAGCATCGTATTTGTTATAATCAAATCTACTCGAACTGTTATTCTGTTGTGTATTTTATGTAACACCAGATATGATAGTTTAGAACTTTGTGTATATAACATGGGATGTAGTCTACCCCTAGGGACGGCAAATTGGATAGTATATATTACACCATTTTTCACAGTCGAACCGGGGCTTTTATAATGTTATATGCGATGAAGACATGATTTTGTTGGGCCCTTTTATCAACTGGGTTTAAGAAAAGTGCGTTAATGAATTAAACACCATTTCGGCCGACGAACAACCAAATATAACACCAAAGTCTGACTAATCCCGTTTTCAATCATCCGCTCTTCTTTTGAAATGCATATTTTGCCAATTGAGTGTGATTTAAACGGACATGATGTATATATTTCTAGGATGGACAGCGTATTGAACTAAAAGTAGAAGCTGACAAGCCAAATACAAAATGCCGTTGGATGGCAGCATTGAGGCCCACCAAACCTTTTGGGCAGACTGTTAATAAAGAAGCAATGCAGGTTGGAAGACGGTGTATTGATATCACGCCCAAGTTGTAATGCCTAGCATACGCTAAATATGTCTAGATCAGTGTCTGCACAATAGCTATAAAACTGGATTTTTGAGTTCATTTTCCAAAATGACACGTTACTTACTGGCTTACCATTTTATGCAAATCGCGGCAGTGTTTGCTAGTTTACCGTTTATCGCTAATTATCAACAATCAACATATGAGCGAAGTTTCTGTGTAATCTCATTAGGTGCAAATTCTTCGACCGGTGCGAGCGGACGAACCGGATATGATTTCACTGAAGGTAGGTTGAAGACTTGAATTGAATTCGATATAAAACCAGACTCTGATGTTGTAATAAAATGTGTAATCTTTCCTCAATTTATTCAACGACGGAATAATAACAGATAACGACATCAGGATTTACAGTTTCTTATAAACAATCAATCCGCATGCGTTATTTGCATGTAAAAGAGCATCATGACAAATTGTATAATAATTTTTTTAAATAAAAAAAATACGATTATATTAATTGAACGGTCGTGTAGCTGATTGCTTTAATCATTATATTGTTAAATATGTACAAAAACTAGTAAGGAGCCAACCGTGATTTCGAACTGCAGCCTAAAAATGTGTATCTGCTGCTCACAGACCATGGACGTTTGTGTTGTTCTTCATACGACATCTGACGGTTGGATGTATGGAGAACGTATGTCAGACGGATGTCGCGGCTGGTTCCCATCAACAGACGCCAAAGGAATTCTTAACAGCAAAGTTAGAGAACAAAACTGGTTAAGACGTTCCAGGCTTCTAGGAGAGCCAACTATAGTTTAAGGTCAATGGAAAAAAGGTGCAAGCGAATAAAAGCGAGTCACATCTTCCATTGTGTCGAAACGAGGTCGGGAGTTGGTTTCTTACTCATTAGATTCCGCATGTTGTGTTGCGAGGATATAGTATGTCCAGTACACTATGTTGAAAAGGATGAAGCTGAGAAAGTACACAATCCGAAACTTAGCGTCCATTGAAGCGCTCGGTAAGCACAGTGTGTCCGAACAATTGAACTCGAGATCCTACAAAGCAAGTCACTTGATTCTTCAGTATATAACATGTTTGTCAGCTTTTATACTTTATATTGTCTTTAATTACTTTATACAGTATTCAATTATTTAATTTATCATTGCTTACAGAATATAACTTTTCCGTTTTATCTTTTCTTAAATACAATAATAAATTGTGTCAGTCCTTGGTTACCTTGTCAACAATATACGTATTTTCGTTATTGTTGTTTTCGCAGTGAGTTCTATTATAAGTTTGCGTAATTGCTCTGTCGGATTGGATCATTTTCATATTATTTTTACGCCTGTCAAAAAATGATTTCGTAAAATTGAGAGTATTATTTTGAAAAGTTAAAGGTTTAGCCAACCAATCCTACCTAATACTCACGACCGTGACATTTCTCCAATTTGAAGTCGCAGAGTTGTCATTTTTCTTGCAGTACTTAGTACACTGTTTCTGAAAGGTATTCGATGTTGTTAACCCTACAGTTAATGTTGAATTACACAGCGACCGAACAGAGATAGAATGAGACGTCGCATTGGTTAAAATTGCTTTTCTAAATCCAGGACATTTATACCGTTAAACATGTATTACTTACGTTCCTTAGACGAGTTTCTTTTCTTGATTGAACTCTTTGTAAGAACCGCTTGCCCTTCTCAGTCATTAAATAATTTACCACGCAGAACTCAACAACGGTGGAAAATACAAAAATAAAACATGTCCAGAGATATACATCCATTGCAGTGAGATAGGAAACCTGCACATATGAAAAGTCCGGATAAAAAGCTTAGTGAATTAATTCTATTTCGACATTATTAACGTATTTGCGAGGTAGTCTGACAATTTCCCGTGTAGTAATTTCCCATTGTTTTTCCCAACCATAAAAATAAAAAATGAATCCTATTCTAACCTAAAGCAATGTTTAGTAAGCTAGAATAATTGATCAAGATTCTTCTCTATTTCTTATTTTTATCTCACCTTCGGCAGCGCGGCTTTAAGTCCAGTAATAATTGTTGAAATAGTCAGCACAGAAGTCACTCCTGTATGCGATATATGAAGTAAAAAGTCGTAAGTTAACGTAAATTGGATTGACAATGTTCGGTGGTTTTGTTGCGAGTATATTCGCATACCAAAGTTAATCATTTAAACCGACAAAGTTTAAATTATCCGGTATCCCAAAAGTTAAACACTTTCTCTTACCTAGAGAAACTCTAGCAGGTACAGATTTTGGATCAATCCACATGCCTAATCCAGCCAGCACTACCATTATCATCGCAGGGAAGTAGGACTGGAAGAATACGGAGAGAAGGTAGCGTTTTAACTCGAAGCGAACCTCTAGCTGAGTCTTTGACCCTTTAAGATGTAACATATTAATACATTTCATGAAATTTCGTTAAGCCTGGATATACAGTGGGTTACCTGAAAAACGCCCAGTATCGTCGATTCCCATGTCGTATATATCGTCAGCATGAAACGTATAATGTACAAGTTGAAACTTGGGCATATTTTTCACTAATCTTGTGTCCATGAACAAGTCTTCGAAGTGGCTACCGACCGACCACTCCAAAGTCATCTCGTCGCTCTTGTACCCAACTGTGTATTCCGTTTAAAAAGCAATTTACGTTATGAGAGGATATCATATAATGAGAGATCACCCCATATACGATTTAACTCACAACGAACTGAATCCTACGAATTAAATATATGCGGCCATGGTTAAGACGAGAGTAAAGGATAGGTTTTCACAACTGACAACTTTGTCGTGGTTGTAAAACCAAATGTTTCGTATATTTCATATCATTTTATCGCCTATAGATTCAATGCCGTAGCCTTAATTCCCTTGGTTTAATCCCCTTGCGATCGATAAATAAAAGTTAGAGCTAGAGCACATCAATTCGTAGAATTCCACGAAGGTATATGTGCTATAATCTGTACTTTTATTGTTGCTTTATTTGGGGTTTGTCTGACAGTACAAAAATCTCCCGCACAGATTAATCAATGACTAACCAAACAATAAACACTTACGACTTTGAATCCGAAGTGAGCAGTTTTCGACGTCCAGTGGAAAATTGTGAAGGTTCATTTGGCATGCTACTGTGCTTGTTATTCTGCATGAAATAGTCAATTAATATATTATGAACTGAAGGTTGTTAGCTTCCATATTTTAAATGTGAGTATATTTTAATACTGAAATTGTCACCTTAGATTTATATTCGACTCTTGGAACACACACACTTACTTTACGCTGTAAAAAATGGTGCCATCGCTAAAGAGACGCATCACAAGGTTGTTTACCGTTGTCTTGTGCACGAATGAACTCTTCGATCCAACTATGTAGAGGTCTAAGAAAGGTTATGTGTTAAGTGAGAGTCGCACTTAATCACCTTCTGGCCTTATTGCCCCTCAAGCCAATTATCGCCTCAAGCCCCACACACTATATATATTCGAGAATTAAGGGAACAGTGTTGATGAATGCAAATTATTTCGTAAAATAAATTGTATATATAGTGATACCTGGCACCCAGATCTTATCCGCCAAGCGACTTGGCAATACAATGCTGGAATTTGTCTCCAACGCACCAAATCTAAGACGTGGGTCTTTCCAAGTTTGGTGAATGCAAAGTGTACTTGTCAAGTCCTATAAATGCGTTAATTTTCGGACAAGTTACCCGTCGTACCACAATAAAAGCATGCTCACCATGTTTTTCTCCGAAATGTCGGTTAAGCTTTCGATCATCAATGATACTCCGACTCTTGTTGGTTTTTCTGGATGTATTAATACATGTATTTTGTAAGTTTACCGCGCACAACTCATATACAGTGACCAATTAAAGGCGGAGTAAGTAATAAACCCACCCGCATCGAAACAACATATTGGTAGGCCTACTTATTACCATACCAAAAATGCATTATTTAACCAACCTTTATTCACTGGCCGTATGCTTAGTTCGTAGGAATGTTTCCGCAAAACCTTTTCGATGTGCCTGGTTAATCTATTTCCATGTATGTCCTTACGTGTGGAACGTGAACCTGTATACATTATTTACAAAAGTAGATTATGGTTTTCTCAAAAATCGAGAAAATAATCGCGAAAAAATTGTTGGGTATACTGTAACAGTAAATGAGGTAGTTGGTTAAAAATATTCCTCATGACAGGACTCACCTTCTGAACACATGAGCAACGAGGCGACCGACAAAATAAGACATCTGTTTATCACGGATAAAAAAAATATTCATGAAAAATTAAATCTTTTATATATATTTTATATGGAAACTATAAAAAGGATGGTTAAAAAATCTACCACTAAGCTATAAGTAATTTATTATTTTTTCTTCTAATTTCTAGAATAGTTACTTACATTTTCGGTTGTTTTAAAAACATAGTTTTCCTTATTAGCTTTTCCACTGTGCTTGACATTATACTTTCTTAACTATGTTGTTGTTTATGACCACATACGCAATTATATTTTACGTTGCAGTCTCAGTTCCCTAATTAGTACTTTTGTGCCTTATTGATTATTTTATCAAAAAATGGGTATAGACGTGATGACGTTTAACTCAAGCAGAAAATTACCTGGGAATTATACAAAGGCAGCGTATTAAAATTGTATAATTGATAACTGTCTTGAAAAATCCAAATAACGATTATATCAAAGACAAGAAATGATATAACATTTTTTCCAAACAGCTGCACTTTCTTTAATTGTTTGGACCTGTTTGTGTTAAACATTTTATAGATATCTTTATAAAATTGTTAATCGTATTCATTCTAGATCCATCGACTCCGGACGCATCTACATGTCAGACACTTGAAAGGAATATAAATCATGATTTAAGTGATTTTTTTAATTTTCCTTTCATGTATTTCTTACGAAATCGATTTTTTCTTTTCTTTTTGGCTTGTTACATTGAATTAGAGACCACAATGATTATATGAACCTCCGCTTGGAATAAAACTTTTGCAGAAAATGTAACATAACCGGTCGTTCGGTTAAGAACAGAACACTTTCGGAAAGCTACTGGTCGAGCACCTATGGGAAAAACCTGATCTTGTTATTTCTGAAAAACCGACTCATCGGTTGAACTTAACTGCAAATAAGAAAAAATTATAGACCGCGCATGTAGTTAATATAGGGCGGATATCATTTCAGTTAAACAAATATCATTTAAATTACCAAACGAATATCATTTAAGTTGGTAATCCACCCATTAGCGTGAGAGGCGGAACAGGATCAAACACTGCAAACACTTTCCTCCCTATAACGACAATATCAATTGGTGATACAAAAAAACATTATTTTACGGATATGGGGTGTAAATAACAAGTATGGTTATAAAATTTTGACATTTATACATTTGGAGTAAAATGCTGATATATTTAGCCGATGTACTTAAAAGGGTCGTGTGACGCAACTCATGTGCAATCTTCATTGAAATAACGTGTACTTGCGATTTGTGACTGGTTATATAAAAATCAGTGTAATAGAAACCCAAATTAGTACTATGGCGGACATTGTCTGGATGTCATGGATTTCTCCAAAAAATGAAGAAGCGTCTAAACCATCACAATGCAATAGCTCTGGTTACTCGACTATGCGTCCGAGGTATTCTGACGATTATGTTGAATACACGTACAAGATCGCTGCTTCACGTAATTGTGAGGAATTATGACTATTTCCTTTGTGATAACCTTTCACGAAGATAAACTTGAAATTTCTATTCTATGCTATCGACCGTTTAAACTTTCTTTTTTCCTGAACGTCAAATTAAAATGACACTTGTTTTACTTTTATATCCAAAAATATCTTAAACAAAATATAAATTTCTCAAATTTACTAGATTCTGGTATACGCAGTGAACAAATATACTTCAGTGCATGACATTTGTATTGTATACAAAAAATCCTGGATGTTGCGCGTTGAGTATTCCAAATGGAAGTAGAATTACCATTCAACAGTGGGCTGGCACCCTTGCTGATAAGAGATTGCACAAAAAATACGAACTAATAGAGTTAAAGGTGGAAGCTTTTGAATTGACAAAATCTCGCTCTGACCGGGTTTACACACACCTTCACGCGTTGGAAGAAACGTGTTTATTTTATTATAGTAAGCTAACGATCCAGCTCGGCTTATGAGAAACAAATACCCGTCAGTCGGCTCGCGAGCGTGTGTGTAAACCCTTCAATAAAAAGTCATGCTTCAAATGCACTAAAACAAAACAAAATTGGATTAAAGAGCGGGTGCATGAAAGTAAAATACATTTTCCTGGGTCTAATAAGTGTGTAAAAAGTTATCCGGAATCAATAATGTAATAGAACGTAATAAAACACAGTTTTTATTCTTCACCGCTACCTTCGTGTTGAGTGGCCATAATGTAATAACCCCAGTATATTCCATTGAAAATAACAAAAGAGTAAAAGTAGACTACACGAAAAATAACATCTATGGATTCCGCGTTAACGGGTAAGCAACTCTTTGGATTGATCCGCTGCAGTGATATCGGGATTTGAAGCTTCTGAAAGAAGAAAATCTGTATTAGCAGTGCAACACCCGTGGTGTATAACCAAATCATGAAATAATTTGTCTCATCAGCACCTATATATTTTGTAGCCATTGTGCAACCGAATGGAAACTTTAGTGGCTGGTTCGGACAAATTATCAATAAGAGTTACTGTTAGTAGGCCTAAAACGTAACGTTTTAAAACAGCGTGCCAGTCAGTTTCGGGCTGACCTAGCTTTAGATATGCAGTCAAAATTATTTAATACAGTATATTCGATTAACTGGACAGCTATCGAATTGCGGTGGGTATGTTTTATTATGTTGTATGGCAAGTCTACAACAAACATTGACAACCTACCAGCCCTTTCGGATGTTGAGGCGTCAGGTCTGCAGATCTTGGAGTTTGGCCGGCCTGTCCCTCGGTTAAGGAAGGCAAATTTCGGAATATTATCGCCACATCATCAGACAACTTATGATGTTGGTACCTTCAAATAATATGCATTTCAGTAAATTTTTATATGTTCCTGTTTAAATTATTTTGTTTTAATTACTTTCAGGGAGTTCTTTTTTACGGTTGCATAGATGGTTACTTTAATCGGGGTATAATAAAGTGAATGGAGTAGTCGTTATTTCACCTGGTATCTTCGTTTTCTTTGCGTTGCATATTTTTCAAGCCATTCTTCATGATGTCAGTTCTGACACTATGATATTTCTGTGTATACATGTATCGTTCATAAACAAATTCTATTAGGATACAATTTTAGGGTTGGTCGCTTATATTTTGGGAGGGGAGAGTTCGACTTTATAACCAGTATCACTATAGGCTGAAAATCAACACTATTTAGCTATTTCTACTACAATATTTGGAATTGCAGTATGGTCTATATGATCAATCCATTAAGTTTTCTTAGATATAACATAACACTCGAACATGAGAGCAATTGTGTAACATAAGTGTCAATCTCATATATTGCCTACCTCCTCAGTCTTGGGCGAGGATGGAATATTTCGTTGAAACATTTTAATAGATTTTTTTCCACGTTCGGTCATAATGAAATTAAGGCAACAAAACTCGAGGACAGTCGAGAACACGAAAAGGAAGCACACCCATAGGTAAATATCCATTGCAGTAAGGTAGGAGACCTGAACACAAGTTGGATTTTTAATTATATTTTCTATTTGCTCGGAGATCCTTTGAATACGATTTTGTACGAAAGTGAATGTTTTAATGTGCTATAGACCAATAAGATTTTCACTCTTGGCAAGCGGTAATCTGGCGAATGCACATGCCATGGATTAATTATTCGGGAATGAAAACATGCTTGTTCGTCGATTGCATTGAAGCAGAGTTTCTTGTAATGTTGACGACAGAAGTGATGAGAGTACTAACCTTTGGAAGCGAAGATTTTAAGCCGGTGATGATTGTTGAAATGGTTAAAACCGATGTCACACCTAAAATGGTAATACAAAACGTAAATTGGTTTTATTTTTAATATTATAGGTAAACTATTGACCATGTCCGACCGGTTAGTCTGATGGCTAGTGCGGTGCCTTTCAGCCGTAATGTTGCAGCTTCGAAACTGGTCGCTAGCTATTCGGTTGTGTCCTTGGGCAATGCACATAACGGACGTTGCCTGAACCCAGCGGATTAATGGCTCTACCAAATTGAAGAAATGCCTCAATTATACAACACACTGCAATAGCTCCGGTAACCCAACGATTGGCGCGAGGTGATCTGACGATTGCCCGTGTGTTAACCCCCTTAGTTTTTCCATTCACGGGGATAAACAAAAATATCCTATCCTATCCACTAAAACAAATGTAGTTCATAAACATCTTATAATATAGAACAAAGTAAAATGCCTGCTGCAGCCTTTTTACAGCTATCCTGAATAGTATACACGTAATGCAACAGAACATTTTAATGAAATATAACAAGCATGATTGCCATCTATACATCGCTTACCTAATGCCACCCGGGCAGGTACAGATTTTGGATCAATCCACATGCCTAATCCAGCCAGCACTACCATTATCATCGCAGGGAAGTACGACTGGAAGAATACAGAAAGAAGGTATCGTTTTAACTCGAAGCTCACTTTAAGTTCTGATTTCTTTCCTAAAAATGAGAGCTTTTTAGAGTCAAGTTTACTTTTTAAATGCATTGCATTTAAGTGTAAAAAAGGTCAGTATCAATACTTTGATTGCCATTTTTCTCACCTACGTAGCGATCAGCCTCCGTCAAGGTAACGTTCCGAGAATGAAAGGTGTGATGTACAAGTTGAAACTTCGGCATGCTAGTTACTAATCGTGTGTCCATGAACAAGTCATCCATGTGAGAACCGACCATCCACGTAAGGTGAACCTCATCGCTTGTGTATCCAACTGGAAAATGTTTATTAAATCAAAGAAAACAACTTATGAATATAATACATCACCCTGAAAACCCTTTGTAAACGTCTGGTAAAGTTTTCAACATAAAATTTATACGAAACAGTAAATATTGGTCTTATTCATTGCCAATTGCACAAACGTAGAGTGTTATGTACTGCAACTAAACTTCTGTGGTGTTATTTCGTCCAATCGATACCAGCTTTCCAGTCAAGCGATTAAGATCGTTATACTAGCGAGAATGCACTTGAATCCAACTTCATTTTTTATGCAACGCAGTATAATTAGGCCTATACCCAGGGCTTCGTTATATCACGTGCATGAATAATTCAGACAGCGTAGATCAGTGTGTTAATGTGGCCAATTGGGCAGTGAGTACACCTGTCGATAACAATTTAAAGCATCACCTGTGACATACTAAGTTGTACTTCTGATAAAATATTGTGCATATTTATTTATAGGTAGATCTTACAGGTCGGAATAATTTATTTTATATTACCAATTTGTATTTCTTTTAAGTGACATGTAGTAGTGGACACGAAATATATTGTAACGTATATTTATTTCTATTTTTTGATTATTTCCCCCGTACAACCGTAATTTATATTGTCAATCAATAAGAACTACTGACTTGTAATCCTGAAACGTATACCCGACTAATAAGGTGACAGATGTCATACATGACAATTAAAAGTGAGCTATTGTTCTTGTTTGCGCACTGCATAACACCACCCAGCAGCTTTATGCTTTAACAGGCATATTTTTTTCCGTTGGGAGTTTTTCGTTGTGATAAGTAATATAAAATAGAATAAAAACTTACGACTTTGAAAAGTCAATGAACAGTTCTCGGTGTCCAGTGGAAAGTTATACAGATTCATTTGGCACGCAACAGTTGTCGTTATTCTGTAGCAATAAATAATTGATCGGTGGCAGATTGAACAATGACAAAAAAATCTACGACTACGCATACGTCAATGAGATATTCATTATTAGATGACCTACTTTACATTGTAATATATGCTTCCGTCGCTGAAAAGCCTCAATATAACATTGTCCACTGTTGTTTTGTGTATGAACGAACTTTTTGACCCGACTATATACAGATCTGAAAATAACAATAAATAAGATGAATGGGTTAGTTATAGGCCCCTTTTAGAAAATAGAACCCCGAATTGTTTTTGTACATTGTTTTGTCACACGCTTAACCTGCCATGTCACATATACCAAAAGGGGAAATCGAATTGTAATCAAACTCTAAGATTTGGTAGGTAACACGGTCTAGATGTGCAGAAATCACCATTTTGGGTAACAAGCTTTGAAAATGGACTAAAAGAAATAATATCCAATCTAGTTGAAACATTCAAAGATATAAGCTAATAATATGTATTTGATGTGTTGGGGCAAATTTCGGGCAAATATCCGTTACAGAAATTTGTGAATCTCCTAAGGAAAATTATATATTTTTGTACGTTTACAGAACTTTTTATTTGTATGTCCAAAGAGCCAATTTGTTAACCGACTAAAAACAGTTTTAGCGATACACATTTCTTCATATTACAATATTTATTAAGGCTCCATTAAAATTTAGTCAACAGTTGCTGATTTATATGTCAATGTGGCTCAGCTGGTTGGATCTATCGGAGACTCCGGATCAGCATTAAAAAATCCGACTTGATTAAAACCAACCGCTTACTGATTTAATCCACAGCATAATATTGCTTTTACAGCACATTAATTCCAAGTATGGATGATTCGGTAGGGGACCTATTAGTTTTCGCTGGCTGAATTAAACGATATACACCATGTATATGTATATAATATATACCATGTGTGATATTGAATGGATACCCAGGGACCATTTCTGTTTGCTGAAGCATAGTGTGCGGTCAAATGTTTTTTACAAATGCTACAAATGCTCGTTTTAAGTTTAAGCGTTTTGTCACCTGGTACCCACAGTTTGCTGATCAATCTGCTTGGCAGTACGATGCTATCCTCATCAGGGTAACTTTTAAATTTTAATCGCCTGTCGGTCCACGTTTCGTGCATACACACAGTAAATGTCAAATCCTGGGTATACGCATTATTGAATTAAGATATTTTTCTAAGCAATACGACCTTATATTGATATATACTACATTAATCAGCTAAGAAAATTCTCATCAAAAATATAACAGAGAAACATTTACCCACAATATCAGCACAAACATGCTATTCACACGAACCACAAAAACACGACATCAACGCATCGTGTTTTATACCATATTCTTTTCCGAAATATCTGTGATGCTCTCTATCATCAAAGCAAGACCGACGTTTATTGGATTGCCTATAAATCCACATTGGGATAAGATGAAATTAAATTAAGGAAAGTTTAATTAAATATACTAGGCTTGAATGTAAAAAAAATATAGATTTAAAAATAAAAGCGTTGATCAGCGTTGAAAAAATGTGTTGTCAATTTAAATTAAATTCGTTATGATGGATGAAAACGGACAAATTAATAGATTCGTTGGTCCAGTCACCTGGGCCGAAGCCTTAAAACAATTTGATTAAATTGTGTGTCGAGAAGGATTAGCCGACATGTTTTTAAGATTTATTTACAACTTAGGATTAAACATTGTCGCTTTCGGCGTTGGTAATCGACTGACCGGAGTTGCGCGGGCGGATGCTGAGCTCGTAACTGTGATCTCGGAACATTTCTTCAATTTGTTTCGTAGTCTCAGTTCGATGCTGATCGTTATCATCCAAAGGAAGCGGGGGTGTGAAAGCTGAAAAACTCTTATTATTATTCTATTGAATAAATAAAAATGATTATTCTATTGAATAAATAAAATCGCACTGATATTGCTTACAGGTACTAATCGCCTATTTCATGTGCGTTTGCAAACGAAAAAACATGAATAAATGTAATTGAATCTAAAAATGGACAATTGACAATCTGTCCTATAGATTAACGAGAATGCGTGTTTGAGTGCAATTTCTAATATTCAAGTGTCATGACTATCTTATGTTCTTTACAAGCAGCTCTTTTATACATTGTAGTCAACGTACCGCTAAAAGGACTGATACAAGCTGTTTTTAGAGCAATTGCGAAGTATTCGTTTATGTCTTTACTAAAAATGACAACTCAACATTTAAGCTAATTTACAACAGTTTTGAATTAATTGAAAACCGGTTGGGCCGTCGTGTTTTGTTGTGTTGCACTATATAAAAGCAAACATTTTTACCCAATATGACATGGTGCTCGCTTGGTGTATTATAGACAATGTTTTATTTAATGCATTGTTCTTTATCAAACCATATATTCCCTAAAAATTTTAAAATGAAACTTAAAACAAAACATAAAAATATATGTATAAAGTAGATCATATCCACACCTCCGCCCCAAAACTCATCCCGGCCATCTTTTATGCTCTCTTCCCGTGTCTTGGTATGCCGAGTGCTGGTTTGGGCAACCATGGAATTCGCCGCAAACATCAAGATAAGAACAAAGCGTGGAAATCTGTGGATTTGTAAATCGATGTTGATTATTTTCTGTTGTTAACGAGCGTGCAGGCCGGTTTTCGAGTGTTGCGGCTTAAAGATCATTAAATATTCATGAGCAGCAGTCCTTTGACACAAGGCGAGCGTTAAACCGCCCAAAGCGCGATAAAACCATCGTCCGTAATTATTTATGCATGGAAGATTATGAATGAGCACAGTTTATCGACTAGATGAGATTTTTGAACGTCTTGCCTGATACATTTGCAATCACTGCTGGAGCTCGAATATCTTGTCATTACGGCCGAAATGTTGAAGTTTTCCGATTCATGAAGCGAAACAGACGGAGAGTGAGGCGGACTTCCTACCAAAATTAATCTCCTGACATTAAACTTTTCAAATGAAAAATCCCTGAAAAGAACTGAAAATCAAAGTAGAATATTAAAAAAACACCTTTCAACTTACTACCTTTATTGGTATTTAATTTAACTCGTCGTGCATTTATTGATATTTTAGGCAAATCTATGTTTTTGAATACCAAATAGCCAGTAGGTTAGTAGTTTTCTGTCGGAAAAAAAAACTAAGTCAGAATATATAAGAAACTATGGTTACACAAAGTCTACATATATAATTCGCTAACCCCTCATAGATTCAACACACGACTGTTGAAGTAAATCGTCATTCGCAGACATGATGAAATCCCTTCTCTCATAATTATTTTTTCTTCGTCTTTCTCTCGGATGACTAAAAACTTACACGACTGTAGAAAAAGGCCCGATCTCAGATGTTCTCGCATGCCATATTAACCCACATACCATAACACGATTAGAGTTTCATAAAATTTTGTGCAGAAAATAATCAATTACAATAAGATAACTAAACTAATCCCATCGCGTTTTTGCAATAACAAGCTATCCAATATTTTTTATCATTATTTGAAATGCGTCTTATACCTCAAACGTAATTAATTTAGGAAAACGATTAACTGTAATTCACTCACTTGATTACATTTCATAAGAATAATGTCGTATGCTCAAAGCTGTTTTTTTAATTATCGGGGAGAGAACTAATACAACCTAACATGTATACATAATTTAGGTTACTTTATTTTTATAATTTTTGCCATAGTAACAAATAGCAGAAAGTAAAATAAATAAGGACATAGACGCATAAAAATAAAATGACAATCAATCGCTTGCTGTGTTATTATATATACCAATTCTGCTAAGAAGGTTTTTCACATATCAATGTCGAATTAAAATAACATTGTTTTGCATTGTTAAACCAACACTAGTTTCATTATCTAGAATGTGATTTATATGTTCGGTAGCTATTGTTATAGAGCTATCTATTGTTTTCAGTATTTACATTTTACTTGTGGACAATTTTATTAAGTTTGCAATGGTAACAATCAGTTGGAGACTTTCGACGATTGAAACTAGAAACTGAGGTAGAAACCAGTTATTCGGGAAATGTCAAACAAACCGAACTACAGTCATCTCACCAAGGGACTTCAGAATGTTCCAATGGTTTTACTGAGGTAAGTGCTAAATGGTATCTAAATTCGCCGCGTTCCATTAAAGCGTTAAGTGCATGGACATGTAAAAAAGATATTTCCCCTCCAAGAATTATAGGTTTTTCTTTCTGTTTCCGAAATTAATTAGATCATGTTACTTTTATTTCTGTAAATGTCGTGTCACGTTTCAATTTTTATTGCTTTTTTTGTGTCTAGTTGATTTGTGTCTTTTTATTTGGTCAAAATAAACAAAAATAATGCAGAAAACGAATCAAGAACGTAAAACCGCGGATAACCGAAAAGACGGAAAATCCAAAGCGAATCCGTGTTGTGCTTAATGATCAGCAGCATTTTAACGGTTAGTATAACGAAGGTGATTCACTTCGCTTTACATCAAGTATCCATATGGTACTGTATGATATTCCTCTACTCTAAGTATATTTTCAAACGTTGTTTGTTTTGTATTTACGATAATATGAATTATTTTATGTTTAAAACAGCCGTAACGCTGGTCATTCGTCCTGGTCAAACATGGCGATCTGTGATGACCGAAATAGCGGGAAAATGTCAGACTTCCGCTGCGATTCGCAATCTGTTTACGCTCGACGGAACTCCTGTCACCAGCTACAAGGAGTTAATTACGGGAACTTGTTATGTGGCTTCTGCACAATCGTTTAAACCAGACGGAAGGTTGTCTGTGAAAACGCCACCAGTCTGGCGGAGCGAACAGTTCTCCCGAGGTAGGAGATCATCCGATATTTCGCTTTTCACGAAGCATCAAAGGAAACTGGAACTGGATGGTCTCGATATGCCAGTAACTTTTTATGACGATCATCCACAACGTAATAGTCGCGAATGTACGTCGTCAACGTCAGAATGTACGCCAAAGAGCTGCGATGAAATTCCGTGCGTCGGCAAGGACCAACCTGTGCAATGCATAGTTGATATTAAACCCCCTGGTGCGACACTAAAAGAACATCCCAATCAATCACTGAGAAGAACAAAGAAAGCAGGAAACAATGAAGACCTCGAGATTAGTAGTTCCCGTGCAGCGGTCGATAACAAATTCATTCCTGGCAGCGAAAACTCATTAATGCCGGAGAGTCAATCAAGATATCGATACGTTTGGATCGAGTTAAATTCTGATCGGGTGAAGGTGAAACTGCACACTCGATCTGATGTATCGAGCACGATATCCGAAATCTGTGATTCTCTTGGCATTACGTACTATCCTGAATACATTCTTCGTTGCCCTAATGGCCAGCAAATCAATACTACTGAAGAATTATTTACAATTTACAAACACATTGAAACATTTATAGTGGAAAAAGTAAAAGGAAAATTAGTTTATCCAAGAAAATGTGCATTAGTTAAGGGAATGAAATTACGAACGGTTTTCGGGTAAGTACGTTTTCGTGTTCAATATACTTAAAGCCTAACATGTTCTTATTTCAGAGGTCAACTATCCAAACACGTGTGCTTGACGACACAGGGTGAGCTAATATACTACTGCGGAAGCTTAGTGGTTTTACATAAATTAGAAAACAAAAATCAACGATTCTACTCTGGCCACAATGAGTCGATAACCTGGTAAGTCCTTATCAATTATTTATTTAGTTTGTTAAAGCATACTTAAGGGAATTTTTCTGGTAATAATGGTGCTGTCAATTAGTTTGTTGAAATCATATTTAAACATATTGCTCCAGTATAACCGCCGCATATTGTGTAACCCTTATGATAATAGTGTGCATATATATACTCTTATTATACAGTGGCTTGGGTCAATTGTTTATTCTAATAATAGTAAAAAACGACTGTAAACTAATTTAAATTTGTTTTAAGTTGCCTACGGTATACAGATGTAATTGATATAAAATCTCAGCTTGGGTCTTCATCATTCCGAGCTATACGCCGCATCAGGCCAAAAGAGTGGACAAGATTTGATGAACGATCCCGCCTCACACAATGCACATGTACGGATTTGGAGTATTGACAATTTAGCCGTGACCTCTCAGTTCGGCCATGGTATTTTACAAGGTGTTATTAAAGCTGCCGAGTTTTCCAAAACGGTAAATATACTTAAGTGGTATAAAGGCTATCAAAAGCAAACTTGTTGTTTTGATTTTTTATTGAATGATTATTACAATTTAATTTTTTAAATGACAAATCCCCTAAAATTCCAATTTTTTAAAGAAAATTAAGAGCATTAGGTTAATATAGGATAAAATAGGATATTCTCGTATATGAAAAACCGGGGAGTGTGTTGTGTGGCAATTCCCGCTAAGTGCCTTGCCCACCAGACACAAACGACTAGATAGCGACCAGTTTGGAAACTGCATCTCTTCGGCTGAAAGGCGACGCACTAATCCAACAGACTAACTTGTCGGACTAAATTTAAATCTATGACATTCATTCCTTAATCAACGTGTGTAACGGCACAAAGATAAAATATAATATTATTTATTTTATAGAATGATTGGATGGCTACTATAGATGGGGAACATCTCATGATGTGGAATTGGAAAAATGAGGCAGTTTTGTCACGTCACAAAATGAACACAATTGATCCTAAAGTGACGTTATTTTTTGACAGTGATGCTTGGTTGCTAACTGCGGCAGAAAATTATTTTAATTTTTGGAAAGTTTGCGAAA
>CH003228.1:1818418-1837840 GCA_000149265.1 Ciona savignyi | reverse complement strand
CTCATTAAATAGTTTCCACAAATTTGAAGGTATTGATTTTTTACTTTATTTTTAGGGAATCAGTGGAGAAATTTCTAAAAATAAATACCTTCATATTGTGCTCAAACTCTCCACAAACAAACACATGACAGAACAACAGTATAGCAACATAAGGAACTTATCACATGTGGTTATATCCAATAATATTTAGTACACTGCAATAGCTGTGGCTACTAACTGTGGGCAGAAGGTAATCCGAGGATAAGTTGTGTAATAAGGACTTTTGTTTTCCACCGTGGGGATATAACTGAGTATTCGAAATCAAATTTTAAACTTACTAGGCTACTAAATGTAAAGTAAAATATTTGTTTAGGCAATCCCTTGAAACGGTCAAGCATCAGAAAGAAACGGTCCAGCATCAGGGATGCTGATGGCGTTTGGACGATAGGGAATGTTACAAATCCGCACAACACAGATAACACGGTTTTGGTGGTGGCTCACATTACCCCAAGATTACACCCCGAAAGTGGTCCTCAAATTTCTGGTGATCTTGCTGTGTCCATGTCCTCACTCGGACGACTCTTTACAAGAACAATAGTTGTGACTTCGCCAGAGCTGTTACTCAACAAATCTGTTCAGGTTTGGTTATTATTAGGGCTGCGAAAAATTAACGGTTAACCACGGTTAACCGTTTTTATGGTTAACCGTCACGTCAAATTTTAACCGTTTAACCGTTTTTTAACTTACTCTACCGCCCACATTTAATTGGGCGTAATTGGGTTTTAATAATCTTCAAATATACATAACTCCATTCACACGTTGATTGTTTCATTATTACGTAATATAAGCAACCATTCACACGTCGATTGTTTAATTGTCAACGTAATATACGCACCATTCACACGTCGATTGTTTGATTGTCAACGTAATATAAACAACCATTCAGACGCTGATTGTTTAATTTTTAACTCAATATTACGCATTACAATCAAAGTTATACTATGTGTCTTAAGGTGACGTTTAAAAACTATAAAGTAACGCATAAATAAGACCCGATAATGCGTTATTTCTTTGCTGCCCTTTACGGCTGCCTGAACTTTTTTTGCCAAAAACGGTGCCGATTTGATGGTAGTTTAAAGAAAATCGGTTAACGGTTAACCGATTATTTTTACATCAGTTAACCGTTTTTTAAATTAACCGTTAATTCGCAGCCCTAGTTATTATGCATACTTCCCTGAGTATTTTATTTAAGTTTAACTATCATCCACAGCTGTTACAAGTAATAACAGTTTTCAACATATTTTGCAGGTAATAAATATTGCTGAAAATCCTGATGTCTTTCGAATATCGTTGCAAGGAAAACCTCTTGTAGACAATGTCACTGCTTATGAGGTCACAGTGTCCGAATCCACTGCAGCTCTGTTAGTTCGGGATTATGTTGTACCCTCAGATTTAGCGCTTTTAGATTTACAAAGTCAGATGGACATTACAAAGTTTTTTGTTGGAAATATTACAGGTAAGATGCTTTTGTTGATGTCGAATTGCATTACACTTTTTAACATAAACATTTAAAACATTTTTAGGGTCTTCCGTGTTTAAGTTCATTTACGATGCCACCCTACCTAATATGGGAAACGATCTTCCATCAACTTTTCTTATCACTACCTCGGTTGCATACTTTACCTCTGCACAGGTGATGCTGCTTAATACTGTTAAATATTTATTTTAACTGACCAGGTTTTTTATTGTAGTTGTCCGTACAAAGGACATTAAATACTTCAGTCTGTATTACAAAGAAAATCAATTCAATTTCTTCAACTTGTATATGGTTGGTCACAATATGTTGTTGTACAAACTCCATATTAATTACTAAATGTTATTTATCAATTAGGTGCGTTGTTCTTTTAATGATTGCCTGCTTAATACTTGGGTTTTTGTTGGCTGCCCTGATAATAGCTTGCTATGTTATATTTCTGCCAAAATCAACTCAATTAATTGGACCAGCGTCGAAGGTAAGTTGCTGAAATTTTAGTACTGTCATTACGTAGTTGATTTATGATTTTAGTTTAATTCTGTGTTAAGACAAATAAAGTGTATAGAGAGGAAATGAAGTCTTGTGATGCCAAGGATATGGCTCGAATTCTGCAGTTGGATTCAGTATCAAAGGTAACTCCATTCTTTTACAAAAATTCTTCTCTTACCAAGCATCTTGTTTGACCATATAATTGCAAACCGCTAAAAATGCTAATGGACTCAAACTCACACACTATGTAATGCAGCTTTTAAATACTACAGTCGTGCCTGAACCCTGAACCCGTAGATTTTATTTTATTTTTCAAAATTGAAGGAAAGTCTCAATCCAAAACAATGCAATAGCTCCGGTAACCCGACGGAGGGCACAAAGTTATCCGACAATTACTCGGATACTCTATTTACAAATAATACTGCATTTTTGCTAAAGAAAAGTTTTGTTTTTTATAATATAAGATCAGGCTTTAACACACAAAAACGGCATTAGTATAACTAAAACGGCATAAACTTCTAAGTTATGACCATATGGAATCAATTTTTGAAATCTATTAATTTATTAAAAAATGGATATTTCGCTGCTCACTACAATAACTGTTAAAGCTTTTCTATTCATTTTCATCATTATCAGATAAATCAATCACTGGAAAGAACTCAACTTCACAGTTTCCTGGAATTGTATTCAACAAAGAACCAAACTCAATATACTCTCCTGTTTCATACATATAAGTGGGTTGTACAATCAAAACTGGTAAGATACTAAAATTTATATGCTTTTACCCAAAAATATTTATCCGATTAGGTAATTGGCCATAACGTAGAATATTAAATGTCTGATAGCCTTTAAGACTCAACCAAATACATTAACTTTTCCTGAAACACGGAAAAAATGTGTGGTTATATTTAAACTCCAAATTGATGACCGCTACCTATACATGAAACAATGAGGTGGGTATATTGTACAGATGCAATAATTATTGATATATATTCTAGCAATACCAGGATAGATCTCAGCGAGAGGAATACTACAGATTATTAAATCATTTAGAAGATGCTTTGACTGTTCCTCCAAAGCTTGATTCTCCTCAAATTGCGAGGACAGAGTATAATACAAAACCATATATTGATTGGGATTTATGGAAGGAAAAGTTAGAAGCATGTAATCCACAGGTATTAAACTCTCATTTCATGTCAAAATTTTTCCTTGTTTTGTAATGTTTAAAATTGTATGTAAAGAGTCATGTTGTGCACATATAAATAAATATTAAATATTAAAATTTGTTGTTATAGCAGAAACAATTTGACTGCTCCGACTAAAGCTTTATTGTTTTGTCTTAAATTTTTGTTAACCCCTTGTGGTGACGTTTCATTAGTGTCCTTGGGCAAAGCCGACCCATTGAATTAAACAGTTGAATAAAAACCATAGCAATATCCTCATCATATTTAACACATTGCAATAAGATAAACATGAGTATACTATTTGATAATTAAATACAAATTGTTCAACACTATTTCAGTTCCGAAATGAAATGCTCAAACTGTTGAACCAGATTCAAGTTCATCAGAAATCTGACGAGAAGTTCTTAAAATTTCTCCTTGAAGAATCTGAATCATTCACAGCAAGATGCAAAGCTGATGTCTATCTGGAGAATATGTTACTAGCTCTTGACAAACTTTCAGAACATGTGGATGAAACATTTGTGTTGGCAGAAATGACCCATGGCATTGTGAAAGTGCTGGATAGGGTGCTGTGTGAACATATTAGAAGGGTAGAATTGATGACAATGACTCGTAATAGAGAAGCAAAAAAAGCGTCACAACAACAGTGCAAAGAGAAAGAAGATATGGAACAAAATGGCTCTTGCTTCAAGCTGAGAATAATTGAAAAAGCTGAAAAGGTGGGAATTGTAAGATACAAAAGGTGTTTTTATAAATTTTTTGCTTAATTAAATTGGAAAAATAGGCCATCAAGCTATTAGATCATACTATAGAGCATCACAAAATGGACATATTGGTCAAAATTTTTATGTGTAAAACAACATGTTAAAGCTGGATTCCAGACGTGCATCTTTAAAAAAAAAGTATGCAGTTTGTGCTCTTCTGTTACTTCTATGCTTGCAGACAAAATATCATAACTGCTGAAGACCGAGAAGAACTATTTTCATTTGTTCTTACATATATGAGCGAGGCAAAGGTGAAGTTGGAATCCAAATTACCAATGATCCAAACCAATATGATCTGTGATTATGACTTGGCTGTCATGGAAATGACAAAGTCAACGGAGAAACCAGCAGATCATGATGCTTCAGAATTGCACAATATGCCGAAATGGATACAAGACCAAATAAGAATTTTCGAGCGTAAATTGACTATGGATCGTACTCAAGAAGTAAGGATGTTGAACTTGTTTTATTTACTTCTATAACAAGTTTAATCCTAGATTCAGTTGGACAACTTTGCTATGGAAGGTTACAAAAGTATTGAAGAGATGTTAAATGATATCAACAACGATATTGAAAAAGGAAAAAAGCAGTTACAAATTCATTTGGTCTCAAAAGGTTTGGAAATTCTGTGTATTATTTGTATTTGCTCATTTTGACATTTACAGCTTGTTGCATATGATAGCTCACATTGCTGTTGATCTCAGTAAGCTGTAAAGGCTTGTATGACAGAAAATGAGTTTCCTAAAGATAAATGTAACCTGCCTGCTGTTGAACGAAAGCAATATATATTAGCTAAAGTGTGTTTGAAAAAAAAAAGGTTTTAAAAATACATTTCACATCTTATTATAGTATTTGGCTACTTATCTATTACTGGTGGTTATACGTAAGCTCCATTTACCGCAGGTGCACAAGAAAACTGGGTACAAACTGCATTTCGAAAAAAGGATATTAAACTTGATCAATTTCGTGAAGAATTGCAAGAGCAATCCTTTGAACAACACCATCAACACCACGTTAAATTGTGGGACACTGGGTACCAAATGCTTGAAAATATAATATTCTCCCAAACCCATGTTTCAAAGAAAATTAAGATCCACTTCTACATTGCACAAGTAAGGCATTTAAAGGAATCACGTGAGAGGTATGCACAATGTTGAATTACTTTTTACTGTATTAAGAAAGTTCTCAAGATTGGTCATGGCTTTTGAAAACGACAGAATAATGTAAACATCCAGCCATCATCAAAATACTGAGTGTCAGTAGTTAGTTAGAAAAGCAACTATCTTATTATATTATAGATGGTAGTTTTTATTAACCTCCTTTAACAAAGTTTGGTTTTGTTTGTTATAACAACCTGATAGCTGACGTAATAATTTGTCCAGAACTGTGTGAATTCGGTATTAAGTATACCCTTAGTTTAGTTTGCAAGTAATCCAAATGCATTTAATTTTATTTGTGGAAATAGAATGTTGAAGAAATTTATGGAAAAATGTGTTAAAGATCAAATGCAATTGATTGTGCAAAAGAAAAGTGAAATTGACTCTGTGCCAGAGGGCACAACAGAAGAAGAAATCCATGCTGAGTTAAAACACAAAATTGCTCTTAGTTGTGGTGAAATTCCAATAGCTCTTAAAGCAGATAAACAATCATTCAAAAAGAACAGATGGAAAGTTGGTATTTGTCAATCAATCTCTTCGTTGTTGTCAAATCGCTTAGCAGATGTTGTATCAGTAAGTTGTTTTGTAGAAATATAACTCAATATACTTTCATTGTAAATAAAATGTCAGTATCTAAAATATCCGGTTATTATAGTTTAGTACGACATAATTTGACAGAACAATACTTGGTCAAAACCAATTGTTTCCAACTTGTTTGTTGTGTTGGAAATGATAAATAAAAAATGCCTAAATTGACACATTGTCTCATATCTATACAGCATACTGTAATAGCTTTAGTAGACTGGCAAATGTATGCTTGTGTTTCAACGCCCCTGCCACCAGCAATAAAACCATGTTTTTGTCTATCGTATAATAAAGCTTCATGACATTACCACAAAATATAATCACTATGGTGCTAACAATATATTATCTGCTTTTAACCACCCTCATTATATACTGTTTTCTGACCGTCGAAATTATTGTTATTGTTGCAGTCGTGTTCCCTGGAACAGGATCAGTGCGCAGTCGAGGATCTAATGATGACTTTGCTTGAGCTGATGACAACATCTGAGAAAATTAAACCAGACACTTGCAAGATAGTTTTGAATGAGTACAAAACACAGGTATGTTGGCAGCAAATACTTGGCATCTTTTAATAAATATACTTTTGGATATTTAAGTTAAAATAGACATGAAGTATGAGTTGCATTTTAGAGAGAAGATATTATGGGCAAGTTTGCTTTGGAACAAAAAGAACGCGAAACAGAAATAAAACAAGCAGCAGCTGAAAATATGAATCGTTCTGCACTGGTTGGTAAAACTCTTTGCTCATTTTGGTAATTTTATTATTAAATATGTAAAATTAGATTGAAAACTTTTCGTTATTTGAAATGGGAGATGAATTGTATAAACGAACAAGCACCACAAGTAACCTATTGGAAAAATGCAAGAAACAAATCGTAGAAGAAAGATTTTCTTTGCAAAACTTGTTGGCTGTCCGTCATGAGATTCAAAGAAAACAACAAAAAGCACTAATGGTTCAGGTAATTATAAGTAAATTCAAACAAATTACCTTTACTTCATGTTTTAGAGAATTCATTAAAATGACACTCTAGGAAAGTGTACCTTGTTATAGATGTTAACCGACCACAATGTAGTTTAGCACATTCTGGGCTACTGCCTTTTTTTTGTATTACTGGCAGGATATGTTGTTAGTTCGTGGACTAGTAGCCGCATCTGGGACATCAGAAGGTGAAGTTAAAGATGCAGTTCAACTCCTTATGCCCCAAAAATCAACTGAACAAAAAGCGCAAATGTGCAAATACCTGTGCCCTGAAAACCAAAAGAAAGAAACTTCTTTCGGGCAAGCTTATGGATTTCATTTTAGTTTGATCTTTATTTTATTTAAAGCCTCTAAGGCTTGGTAAATTTGTCATTACCTAGCTAGTATTGTAGTATATGTACTCTCCAGTTATAGAAATTCGAAATCAACCCCATGCCTTGTTTTTATACAGTTCGTTAGATTATTCTCTTAAAGTTTACTCATTTCAGAATTTAAGACGAACGAAATTTATAAAATTTTTATTCAAATATTCTACCATTTGTATACGCTAACCATGGTTTCCTTTTTTCCTTTATGAGGACGTACTTAATAAAATGTAATTTTCCAAACAGGTTGTTGGTGCCAAGACTGCATCAAATTATTAAACAACAACAGCAAACTGAAAGTGCAGAAAGCAGTGCTAATGTAGGCAGTACTAAAAGGTACATGTGATATATGTAAAATGTCACTCATTCTCTATTGTGGTGTGGGTGTTGCAAAAATAAAGTCAATGGGTCTACTTATATATTAATTCTTTGTTATTTTCTTTTTAGGAAAGTATCCTTTGCTCAAGACCAAAACAAGCCTCGAAAACTTGTCCCACTTAGCAGTATTAAAAGAAACCCTGGCATTCGACCAGAACCTATAGGAAGAATGGCTTCTCCAGTACACGATCCACAATAACAGATCGAATGTCAATTGAATTCAATTACCAATTGATTAGTTAAATTTATTAATTACATATGACAAAAGTAACATACAATATGTGATTAATGTAGCAACTAACTGTCTCATTTGATTGTATGTAACACCGAAAAGGCTTTAAAACAACAGGACTGTGACAATATTAGTAGTAGTTTATTTTTTGTTTCCACAATGAAAACACGAAGCAAGACCTTTTGATGAAAAACTGGAAACGAAAATAAACGGAAAAAAGAGAGTCATTATTTAACACCACGTCTATAAGTTAATCAATTATATACTGTAGCTATTTTATGACGTGGTCGCCAAAACTAGTCGGTTGTTTTCTTGAACAAGGTAATTAGCGCACATTGCCTGAACCCAGTGGATTATTGGGTTCTACCAAATTTAAGAAACGTCTCAATCATACACATTCGAACACAGCACGCTGGACTAGCTCCGACAACCCTACGGTGGACGTGAAGTACTGTTTCGCGTTTACGGGGATAAACGTTATCTTGTCCTATACTAACGTATAAAAAATAAATAAACAAACTAAAATAGATTACACGAGCACCTATTTATCAGGACCACTTCAGTGCTGTCCCAAATAATTTACTATGGTAATGCATTACATTCTGTTTCAATAACGCGACCACCTCGGTCTCCAGACCAGGACCGGCATAATTTGGTCCAAAACTTCAAATTTCCGCTAAAGCGACCACACGTGCTCAATAATTTGCCTTTGTCACCAAAATAATAAGGTTAAATTTATTTTGTGATTAAAACAATAAGATTAGTTAAACGCGTACACACAAGAGAGAAAGTTAGGGCAAACAGAACCGATTTTTATAATATAAACTGCATGACTTAAAGTTGTTTAAATTCATTTTGCAGTTGTTTGAATTCATTTGCTAACACAACCAACCCGCTAAGGCGACCGTTTGATGACGGTCCCATAGGTGGTCAGGTAAGCGGGCTATATCAAAATTATTGCACATACAGAGATGTATCCTATTAGGAACTCATTTAATAAATAAATAAAACACGACGTGAAATACTAACAAATATAAAACTGCAACTAGAGAGTGTCAACCACGTGTTAACCATCACTATTTGTAAAACACATGTTGTATAACCTATATTCATGCTACAGGGTCCCTAACCACAATTTGTATTTTATACACTAAGTATGTAGTTTTTGTTTCTGCAAGCATAAACGCATGGGTCCCATAGTTAACATACCAAACTTATTTTCCATGTTTAGTTAAATAAAGAACAAACGTCTTAAATTTACGAACATTTCAACAAAAATGTTTTAAATTATAGCTTCTTTTCAAGCGCTGTATAATGAAAGAAAGCTAAATTCCCAAAACAGCCCGATTTAGTTTTTTATTGTTTCAGGGAATTCCCCTGGGTTTAGTAGATAAGTTTTTACATAAGTAAGTCATGCTATGTAACAATTCTTAAAGTTTTAATCTGATTTGTCGACTTCTTGTTGGAGATGTCGGTGCGATAGGCTATGGCATGCCTGTCACAATCACAATTCAGAAACATATCTTCGTTTTCATGGAAATTAACCTATAAGTAAATGTTTTCTTTTTTTTAATTGGAACAGAGTTTCTAATGTTTTAACATTTTACCGAATTTTAATAAAATTAGAGCAGCCGTTCAAGCGCTATGGCTACAAAATCTAATTTATTAGAAAAAAAACGTTTTGGTGTTTAACGTCTGAGGGGAATTCCCCAAGATTCATTACCCAAAATTTTGGCTTCTGCATATATAGACCATGTTGTCTTACAAATGTCCAATTTTCATTGCGATTTCAGTACTCCTCTTGGTAGATGTCGAGGCGACATGGCATGCTTGTCACAATCATGATTTAAGAACATATCCTATTTTTTGGGTATTTTCCTTGGTAATTTTATTATTTCTTTCAAGTGTTAAAAATCAATGACTAATGCACTTACAATCCACCAAATCTAATTAAAATTGTAACAGCCGTTCACGCGCTATGCCCAAAAAAAGGCTATTTTTTTAGAAAAAATAGCGTTTTGGTTTTTAAGGTCTAAGGGGAATTTCCCTAGATTTATTACCCAAAATTTTGGTTTCTGCATATCTAGACAATGTTCTCTTACAAATGTCAAATTTTCATTGCGATTCCAGTACTTCTGTTGGTTGATGTCGGGGCGACATGGCATGCCTGTCACAATCATGATTGGAGAACAAAATCCTATTTTTAGGGTATTTCCCTAAGTAATTTTTTTATGTTTTTTAAGCGTATAATCAGTGACTAATGCACTTACATTCCACCAAATTTGATTCAAATTGTAGCATCCGTTTAAGCGCTATGACCAAAAAAGGCTATTTTTTTAGAAAAAAATGCCGTTTTGGTTTTTAACGCCCCAGGGTAAGTCCCCTGAGTTTATCTCCCAAAATTTTAGTTTCTGCATATCTAGACCATGGTGTCTAAAAAATGTCAAATTTTCATTGATATTCCATTACTCCTTCTGGTAGATGTCGGGGCGACATGGTATGCCTGTCACAATTATGATTTGAGTACAAAATCTTATTTTTTAGGGTGTTTTCCTAGGTAATTTTTTTATTTCTTCCAAATGTTATATCAGTGCCTAATGCACTTACATTCCACCAAATCTGATTGAAATTGGAGTAGCCGTTCAAGCGCTATGCCACAAAAAGCTAAATTTTTAATAAAAAATACCGTTTTGGTTTTTAACCTACCAGGGGAATTCCCCTGGATTTATCACCCAAAATTTTGGTTTCTGCATATCTAGACCATGTTGTCTAGCGAAAGGCTAAGTTTCATTACGATTCGAATATTCCTTTTGGTAGATGTCGGGGCCCCATGCCATGCCTGTCAAACCTTTGACGGAAAAAAAAAAAAAAAAAAAAAAGAAAAAAAAAGAAAAAAAAAAAATAGACAAAAACAATATGTGTCCCATTTTTCCAAATGGGACCCATAATGATGAAAAACGGATTAATACTAATGTGATATTAAACCAAAACCCAAAATTTACCAAAAATGTTTACCCTGGGGCAATTTCTTAAAGTACAAATGGTGGTGGTTGGCGCTCTCTAGTGGATTTTGTGTTTGATGAAATATTCATTTAATTATCACAGATCAAATCTATGCTCCAAACCTTATATTTCCCGTACACGGTAATTGTATGATTGTGTAATTTAAATTTCATATAAACTGCAGATGTTGATCCGTGAATTACAACTGTATTACAAAAGTTTTAAGAGCTATAATATGTCCCAGTTTATTACGTCACAATGTCTCGCCTATATCCGATCTAGTTTGATCAATTGTCAGAAGCGTTGGTCCTGTGACGTTGCAGGACAAATAGATTAGGATTGATACGTTTTTAAATTTGTAGTACCGAACCGTACAGTACTCCAGTTCAGTTGTTTTTTATTCAACGGATAAACGAGTAAAAACTTACTTGTAGAAATGTGTAAGTTAATGGAAGCATTAGGTAGGAAAAAAACACCAGTCGAGCAGGTGAAACAAACAGCCTGTACCGCTACGCTCGATCAACAGTATTACGCCAGGGAAAGCTAAAAGGAGGGAAGGGCAACTGCACACTAAAATGAAGATTTGGGGCTCTTTGGTTGGTGTTTGGGCTGGGGATAAGATAGCGTTAGTTTTGGGATTGATATAAATGTTTGGCTCATGGTTGGAATTAGATTACACATTTTTAGTAAGCAGTTTTCTTCCTTCGCGCCTTTTATTGTTGCCATTTTAAACTCTACCTAGACACTGTACAATAATTTGCAATGGAAGTTGTAGCTTGTGATGTTTTTTGTCTGTTAAATACAAAATATTTATTGCAAAGCTGAACTGACCAAATGCTGTATTTTCATTATCCAAAGCTATTGACAATGTAAAATATATATTGTGCCACCCTATAGTTTAGGGCCTAGGCTATATATTTTTATAAGTTAAGCTTGTGTTAATTTCATAATTTGATTTTAATACTCTTCTGAGATTTTCTGAGAATTAGGAATTTCTGAGAATTAGGAAGGTTTGCAATAGGTTTCTTCAGTAGGTTCCACTACAAAAACAATGTGGTCTGAATTACTGAACATTTTTGCGTTTTTCAACTTTATCTCCATTTCATTTGGGTTTTATTTGCCTGGGTTGGCCCCAGTAAGCTACTGTGAGAATGAAAAGGAAAACTGCAAGGTTGGTAGTATTGTTTAAAAGTAAGACATTTTTTTTAAATTTATACAGGTACCAATACTTGGTGTTTAAAAAAAGATGGTACTGGTATAGGTGCAAAGTTGAATAAAAATTAATTGCTGAAAAATACCACTCTTTAATAGGCGACATGCCAAATATAACAAAAAGTGACATGTCAAGGAAAACTAAAAGTAGGGGAATAGAAAAACTACAAACTAAAATGAAGATTTGGGCATTACAGTTAGTTTTAAACATGGGGTTGGAGTTTAGTTTTAGTGAACAGTTTTTCCACTTTTCTCCATCTTTCAGTGACGCCTCTAAAAAAGTCGGGTGTGACCTATAAAAAATGACCTGTCGCCTATAAAAAATGATGTTTGGTCTATAAAAAATGACGTGTCGCCATATTAAAAATGGTATGTCGCATTTAAAAAGTGGTGTATCACCTAAAGTGGCATGTCGTAACATGTTTGTGGTGGTTTATGGTTGGAAGTTTCGTCCTAATGTAGTAGAAAACAAATGAATGTAGATGGGTTTATGTAATAGAAAGCCTAGTACATATGTTAAACATCAATTTTATATTTTTGTGCAAATTAGTCACAGACCATAGTTGTATGATCAGTGTCGCCTTTGGAAAAAGTAGAGTGTCGCTTTGAAAAAAGTGGTATTTCATGTGCGTCAATTTGTTTGGAAAACATTTTTAAAAAACTTGTGTTTAAAAAAAAAATCTAGATTGCACACTTAAAAATATTATTTTGATAAATAAAGCAAAAAAAATAATTTGTAGAATTTTGACCAAAAAAGCCCTTTAAACGCATTTCTTAGATAGGTGCGGACGGAATAATGATGCTACACAGACATTTTTTTCAGAACTGCAGATAATAACCTATTGTAATAGTGTCAATTGTCCATTTCCTGACTAATGTATAGTTTTGATATCTATTCAGTAAGCTGCCTCATTGTAATAGTGGCATATTATGTCTGTTTCCAATCTACATGCTTTAATGATCCCCGGATTGCGTAATATAAAAAAGAAATTTCCCAAAAGGACCGAAAAATGTCATATCAGACCAATTGTGCAATAAAAACAATGTTATTAATGTAAATGAAGCAAAAATGGCTTATTCTGGTAAATTGATTCTACCCTATGACATGAGTTGCAACCTCAAGTAGTAAATCCACACGATTACCCAACTCCAGTGCCATTGAAATCATGGCCAATATACAGCAATAAAAATGATGTAACAGAGAGAGCACTCTTACAGTTACATGCCAAATATGTGAATCTTCTGTGGTTGAGTTAATATTCAGTGAGCTATTGCTTTGTATCTTTAGATTTTGTCAAGGTTAAAAAGATTTATTTTACAGTCCAACATCCCTGTATACGTCAATCGACTTGTGTCGATAGAATCAATCATCCCATATGAATATTCTGCATTCGACTTCTGTGAACCCGTAGGATCTCCGTCCTCACCTACAGAAAATCTTGGACAAGTTTTGTTCGGGGAAAGAATAAGACCTTCTCCCTATTCTGTAAGTTGAACAGACGATGATTCGTTGCAAAGTACCAACTTCTCAATTTTCATTTTTATAGCTTTTTATCTAAGTAAATAAGTGAATATGCCAGTTGAAATTTAATAATATATTCTTCAAATCAGTTCCTGAGTGATAATTCAAAATAAAAGTTTGTTTGCTCATTTTTTTAAAGAAGTAGTTTTTAAAATTGAAGAGGTATGTAATTTTGATTGTGTTGTTTATTTTCCAGCTGAAATTCAATGAAAACAAGACGTGCGAAAAAGCTTGTGTGCGAAAGTATGATACTTCTAAGAAAGAGGATTTTGACAAACTTAAATTTCTGCAATATGGAATGCTTTTTAGTTATGAAAATAGATGGTAAGAAATCGAAATAGCATGTTTTCTGTTTATGAAGTATTAACAGATGCATACTGGTAGTTTTTGCTCATGCATTGGTCCTAGTGTACATATTGTGTTTACAAGTGAATGCCTGTGTGTGTATGTGTGCATTGATTTAAGTGCAGTATAGTAATCACTAATTTGTTTATCCTGCTCAGTTTGAACAAACGTTTATCGCAGGATTGTGGACAACATGCCCATCGCCTGGTGCTACCAAACCACCTCCAATGAGAACTTCTGCAGCACAGGATTTCCCATCGGTTGCTATGTAGATGAGAAGGGAAACCCCAAAGATGCTTGCATCATCGATGTGAGGCTTAGTTGTACATTTTAAACTCACAGGAATCAGGCACCAGTACGGTGATCATTATATGACAGAACTGGTTATGCAAGTGCAGTGTTTTTTAAATCGTTTTCGAGCTTTGGTACATTAGTTGGAATTTACTATGCTGGTATAACATGCTGCTATGAGGCGTGGCAAACATAAAATAGTTTGAATACAGATAACCTGTAGATAATAGGGTTACAGATTGTCTATATGCAAACAGTGGCAAATATACCAACAGTAGTAACCAACTGATAAGAAAACAATTTGGGTAAACACATGCTGTGTCAGTTTAAAATTATAGTCCATTGCCTTGTAGCAAAAAAATAACATACAATAGCAGAGTTAATTAGTCTTTTTTTATGTGATGCACAAAAACTTTTGGTTTAGTGATTAACAAACAAAAAATCGACGAACCACATTATTCACAGTAAATTAGCTTATTGTGTGGATAAAATTAATATTGGATTTTAATTCTTTGTGCAGGAAAACTACAGGGACCACAAGAATTCCTATATTCTATTCAACCACGTTGCAATCACCATCCATTATAACAAAGTATCATCAGATGAAGCCAGATTAGTCAAAGCTGAGCTGGAACCATCCAGGTAATGTTTGCAATTTGTTCTATATAGTTGTGTAGGCTTACCAATAAGTCGCCCATCACTTGTAATTCGTCTCCGTAAGTGTCGGTGATACATCCTCTATATACCGTAATAATTATAAGGGAGACCTAAACTTTTCTTTTTAGGGTGCACTGTGCAGTTTTTATTCTTTATTTCTTCCTTCTTGTCACTTTAGATTAATATTTTTTAAATCAGCAGTTGCGTGCCACTTAATTACACTTGAAAGTTGTTTACATATCTGTTCATTTATAGCCCGGGATAGACTTAGATTTTTAACTCACATCTAAGTAAAAGATGTTTTATTCCTATTTAAATTCAGTTATTTTAGTACTTAGTGATGTGTTTATTAATGCGATGTGTCAAATGATCCATTGTTTACTCACAGGAAATCCTATCTGTTACAATGCCATGCATGGTGTGTTGGTGTGCTTACAGGATTAGCCACCTGTGTATTACTATCTGTGTGTATTACAGATTCTATGTTAATAACTTCTGTTTACAGCATTAAAACAGGTGATTGCAATCTGCACGCTGAACCACTAGTTATTCCACACCCAGACAAAGATGATAAAATGACGGGTACAGTGGAAATTCCGTACACCTACAGTATAGCTTTTGTGGTAAGGTGTTTAATTATTTTACTTCAATTTCCTCCCATCTATATATCGTAAATTTAAAAAAAAACATCTTAATCATTTTGCATTCCTCATAAATGTATGTTGTGCATATTATGTATTTAGTGTTATGGAAAATGCAATACTGGTAATTAAATCACAGTTATTCCATTGTTTTATTTATAAAACAATTATCATGATTTGGCTTTTGGGAGAATTGCCCCCGAACATCCTGATTGATAAAGAATTTCTTGATGAGATGTTGTAAAAAAAATTCCATGTACTTCTAAAAGTAAAAAATTTGAATCGGATACCTTACTTGTGCAGGAAAACACAGAGATCCTGTGGGCCTCGCGATGGGACTACATCCTTGGATCACTCCCTCACACCAACATCCAGTGGTTCTCCATCATGAACTCCCTCGTCATCGTGTTGTTCCTCTCTGGTATGGTTGCCATGGTGATGATCAGGAGCCTGCACAAGGACATCGCTCGGTACAACGACATGGAGTCTGTGGTGAGTTAGTTTGGACGTGATTACAGGACTGTTCGCTTGTAAGAGCAGCGTAAATTGCTGTCATTACTGTCCCAGCTTTAAATACCGAAAATAATACATGTAAAATTAAATTAAAATTAAATTAAAGATTTAAATGTTAAATCATTGTTATTAACAATTCAATGCAAATGTTATTTATAAAAACGTTTTATTTATTACTGAAAAATCTTCTGATAAAGCTATGCTTGACACTGTGCCAGATCTGGGTACAGGTTCCTGCCAAGAGATTTTGTGTTTCCGTGCTTTTCATAAATTTCCTGCAACGTGGTAACTCGGAATTTTATTATGGTGAATGCAAATAGCTTTTTTTATATAGTGATCTTCAATTCTATTTAAAAAACAAATTCACCTGTAGCCTGTAGATTCTGTAACACATCTGTGTATTTCATCAGGAGGAGGCACAGGAAGAGTTCGGATGGAAGTTGGTTCACGGGGATGTTTTCCGCCCACCATCCAAAGCTATGCTCCTCTCTGTACTTAATGGAGTCGGGACTCAGGTGAGATCAGTGGTATACTGTGTAACCCCCTTTTTTGCTTTACCAAGCTGTTGCTATTGTTTAAGAGTAAGACCGCTCAACTTTAAGGTCCATTTGAGTGATTATAATTCCTTATACTTATCAATGGTGTTTCAGCATTCATATTTATTACAAATTCCAATCTACTCGATGCAAATAATAATATAAGTTAGGGCCAAATTACAACCACCTCCCCCCAAATGGAAATTGAAAATATTTTTTTTTTACATGAAACACTTTCACAACATCTCAGAAAGCATATTTTAAAATCATGGTATGGAAATATGTCATCTGTCATAAACAATATTATGTGCCATTTGTCTATATATATATATATATATATATATATTTATATTATCAGCCCAGGCAAAACTATCTGCCCATGTTTAACATTATGGTATGGAAATGCTTTCATATTTTGGTGATCTTTTTTGTCTGTGTTCCTCTTATGCAAGTATTGATTATTGCAGGTTATCTCAATGACATTTATTACTCTGGTATTCGCTTGTCTTGGATTTCTATCGCCGGCTAACCGTGGAGCTTTGGGAACAACTAGTGTCCTTGTGTTTATTTGCCTTGGTACAGTTGCAGGCTATGTCTCAGCAAGACTTTACAAAAGTAAGTGATTCATGAAGACCCTTTTAGTAAAGTGGCTGATAAAAACAATGTCTTTTGTTAACATAATGTCTTTTTGTAATTCTGTTTTTCGAAAACTTTATTTAAAGTACTAAATATGTATTTACTCACAGTCACAGCCTACTGCCGCAAATCAAGCATACTGCTGATTTTTTTATCAAATTAATTTGCTTTCCTTTTCATTGCAGCTCTTGGAGGTGAAAAGTGGAAGACAAATGTCATCACAACATCTTTCCTCATTTCTGGGTAATTTTTCTGGTATATGTGTGATGCTAATATGTGCTTTCTCATTAATCAGTTTTGCCACCTTTCTGATATGTATTCTATACCAAATATTAGACTATGTATTTTTTGTTTCTATTTCAATGTTTATTTCTATGGTCACCTTTCATTTAAAATCACAAAAAAACATAAACATACTTTGTAGTATATGAGTCCACTACAATGTTAGTTAAGTACCTATGCTAAACATGGCCATTTATTACAAAAAGTATGCTGTAAGAAGGTTTCTTAACTCCTTACATTATAACTTGTAGTAAACTTCTAATTTTACTAAAGGTAAACCAAACAGTTCTTACTTAGGTTAATATTTTGTGATTTATTTCATGGACTAAACTAATTTTCTAAAGGTAATACCGAAATTTGGACTAAAAACATTGGACTAATATTTTATACAAAGAACATTACAATTAGTTTAAAAATCTTACCACTGTGCAGTACTATTCAAGACCCATATTGACTATATATAATAACCGTATGTAATCAGATAGCCCTACTTAAATATAAAATAGAGTGTCATTTTTATCCAAATTTGTGTAGGGCAATGATAGTAATTGTTATGCGAGTATTCATCTGAATATCTTGCACCAACATTTAGCTTAACAAAGCTTTTGTAATGTGTTGAACTTTGGTCCAATTTTCGACCTAGCCACGAATCCAGTGGATTCAAGCAATATCTATTAGTACCATGCTCAAATACTAAAACTACTAGCTTGATGGTTTGAATTGGCATGATAGCATGAATTATCAAATTAGATACCACTGGTCTGGATTTCAAAGTCTTGTAATTATATATGTCACCTTCAATGGATGAGCCATTAGGTTTACAGACTCCATTTTTTGCCATGTGATATTATTGTACAAGATATTAAATCATGCAATTGACATTTCTATTTATTTGCAGCATTGTGTTTGTTTTGTTCTTTGTCATGAATCTCATCCTGTGGGGCGAAAAAAGCTCGGCTGCGATTCCATTCTCGACTCTTATTGCCATTCTTGCTCTCTGGTTTGGCATTTCGGTCCCACTAACTTTTATTGGAGCGTACTTTGGATACAAACGAAGGGTTAGTTCTGTGCAAAATATTTCTTCTGCGGTAAAATGTGATATATTTACAAACCAGTACTAATCGCGTATTCACTTTACAGCCCCTCGAACACCCAGTCCGCACAAACCAAATCCCACGACAGATCCCAGAACAAGTGCTCTACACCAAACCATTGACATGTATCTTGATGGGTGGGGTTCTCCCATTTGGCTGTATTTTCATCCAGCTCTTCTTCATTCTGAACTCAATATGGTGAGCAATTCAATCCTTTGCTGAGGTGTAGTTTTGTTGCATGCCTGGATAAAGAGCTTGATTTTTTATATTTTTGGGAATAATGAGCAATATTGTAAATATGTTGTATGATTTACACCTCTTGGATCAACCAACTTTCTGGGGGGCATACTTTATATGGTGCTTGCTGCCCTACAGATTGAAATTAAATTCAAACAAAATTTTCTATTCAAATTTTTCGAATTGATAAACATAACAATGCAAACCCCCTAAAATGTGAGAAGAGTTATTTTCCTTTTGTAAAACAAGTTATAGTGCATCCATGTACACTTGCATGCTTTATTCTTCTTCACTACTTTAGAATACATATTAAGGCAAAGGAATGTATGTTTACCATGTTAAGTTTTTACAAACTGCCTCAGGCAATGTGTATGCTTCATGAAGCAAATATCCATCTAAAATGATAATGATTGATTTACTAAGTAGTAAATACTTCATTCACAACACAATTATGTTAATGTAATCAATTGTTATGCCGCCATCTAACACCTGTTAATCAAGGTGCGCAGTCAAATTCATTATGTAACAAGTGAATGTATAAACTAGTAAATTTAATTGAACAAGTTTGTGGGTTGGGTTTCTTGTGTGCTTGTATTGTGTATACATAAATAGAAATGGATATACTTTGGATTTATAGCGAAGCAGGACTGTTGACTTGACTGATACACATTAACATAGTAAAACTAAATATATCGTACCTTTAATGTACAATTTTTTTAGAATCCTTTTATTTTGTTTCTAATCATCGGTCTGGTTTATATCTATCCTGTGTATCTGGCACCTACTATGTTTTCTATTTCTTTTATT
>CH003228.1:1773146-1818318 GCA_000149265.1 Ciona savignyi | reverse complement strand
TTTTTTTTCAAATTGCTTTATCACCGCCAGGTCCCACCAACTGTATTACATGTTTGGCTTCCTTTTCTTGGTTGTGATCATCCTCGTGATCACTTGCAGTGAAACCACCATTCTGCTCTGCTACTTCCATCTGGCAGCTGAGGTAAGTTCGACATTTAGTCATCGATGATGGCTTGGCGTAGATGTCTGAACTCGACCATGGACGGACACCTGATTTTACCTGGGGTTGCACTAGAGATGATGTTTAGTTAATTTGTTTCAAAATGTCAAGCTTTCGTGGGCCCCTCAACTAAAGACTTATCCACCACTTACGAAAGTATACAATAAATACAATTGTTCTAATATCTGATTGATGTGTAATAAATAACCATAGAAACACCATAATGACTGTTGTAATCCTAATTTTTAAAAGATCCATATTTTAGTTTCAATGATTGTACATTATCTGAGCTTTCCCCAACTCCCTAGGATTTAAAACAATGATACCCTTTCTTCACAGGATTATCGCTGGTGGTGGCGTTCATTTTTGACATCTGGTTTTACTGCGGTTTACTTTTTCCTCTACGCAATCCATTATTACATAAGCAAGCTTGCCATTGAAGGATTCGCTTCAGCAATTCTCTACTTCGGATACACACTCATAATGACGATCATGATTTTCCTTTTCACAGGTCAGTGAATTTTGTTTAATATAATTTCTAAAATCACTTTTTACTAAAGTATTTTGTACTGCATTGTTTACAGCCTATTAACTTACGAATTCAGGCGAACCGCCAAAGTAATAACCCCACTTTTTAAGTAGCTGACGTAATTATGTCAGTCAATTTGAAATATTTTCTGCTGTGTCTAATATTATTGTATTTGGTTGTAGTTATCAACAAACAACCAAGAGCAGCTCGTTTGTTACTGAATTAGAAGTTGCAAATGACTTTTTAAATTAATAGATGTGTCCAATTTTATTTTCTTTAAACAGTTGGTTTATCTGTATGTAAATATAAACAAGCATTTTTATTTCGCAGGTACAATTGGGTTCACAGCATGTTACTACTTTGTGACAAAGATTTACAGCGTTGTAAAAGTGGACTGAAGCGGCTGAAAGTCACTAAGCTATTGCGCTTCATAGGAAAATGCAACCAGATTTTACCCGACTTTTATACAAGCCCACCCGTCGCAAAAACTCTATGTATATTATTTAAATGGTGTGCATTTGTTAATTTAAATATATATTAAGTTGACTGACAATGTATAGCAATGCAGTGTATTACACTATGGTTAAATCTAACACGGTTATTTTGTATACAGTTTTTGAAGTATTTTATGTGGTATGTTCTATATATATATATATGTATGTAGAGTAGTACATACTCATGCAAACCTGATTTAGATATCACGCTTAGTTTCTTGGTTCAATTTTGACCCTAACATTGTTTGTGTGCCACTTGCTTAATATTTGGTCGTTACATGTACTCTGATTATTAAAAAGTTTGAAAATGTATCATCTTGTGCCGATAGGGCAAATAAATTAGGATCCAAAATGTTTTTCTATTTTAATTTATTCCAAACACAATAATAATTGTCCGCAATTAAAATAAGCAGTAGGATTTTAAGGTTTTCTATTATCCTCTAATGTGGACAGATGGGAGTTAGGTTTTATCTTAACGCCCAGGATGACGAGTCCATAGTGATCAAGTGCCTGTTTGGATGACCATATAGCTATTGATTGCAGTATTTGCCAACATGTGTCGGTGACTTAGTTCTGCATCATACTGTCAGCCGGATGTGTCATTTCTATCCTGATGTAAAATTTGGACTTGCCTACTGGTAAAATCATGCAGGATGTGATATAGGATTTAGTAACAGTTATCATCGTACAACTGTCCCTTATTCCAGATGCCAAGGCTATTGCAATGTGTTTAAGGTGAGTAAGAAGCCTTTAGTTTTTTCCCATCACTCCACTGGGTTAAGGTGATGTCCTATGAATGATCAATAATGTCACCATGATGACCAGATTCGAACATAGAAAAAGGCGATGTGCTATACAATTTAAGATATTTGGTCATACATGAGTCTTGTGTACAAAACCAACTACACACAGGAAAGTATTTTAAATGCTCTGCAGTGATTGGATTCGAAGAACTATCAGATGCAATTATTCATCCAAAACAAAAAAAGGCCGCCTCACAATGGACATGCCAAGAGAATAGGCGAATCGCATTTCTGAAATACAGCGAGGTCCTTTTAATGAAAATACAAATTGTCTGATTTCCAAACCTCGATGTTTTTTGTTTTTAATATTACAAACTTTTGTATTCAATACCATCCAAGTCAAGTTTAGTATCAGCTACCTCAACCAATATTGTTTGCCATCACAACTCATTAAACTATAATTTTAAGTCTAGGCCCTACTTTATGATGAACAGGACTTTTTTGAGGACAATAACGAGTTTATTTGGTTTGAAGCATGGCTATATCAATTACAAGGAACTATTGAAGATAAATATATAAAATGCTTTGGCGCTTGATTAAAAAATGTTCACATTTAACCTGCAGCGATTTCATCGAAGAATAAAAATCAGTAAAATGAAAATCCAAAAATCTATGTCGGGTGGTAAAAATAATGCACTTTTGCCGTGATCATTCATGTGAGCATAGAAAATATACAGATCGTGTGCAGTTATGTACAAATTATAAAGTGCTAAAGAATGCACAGTGATACTAGCTAGCCACATATACAGGTGCACAGGTGGTCAAGGCTCTTCAATAATATTCTCCAGGGTGAATTTTTGCAGACCTGAAAAGAAATTTTTAAATAAAGGTAAATGACAATATAGCATTTTAGCAAGTTAAGTTTGTTTAACATAAGCAAGTTAAGTTTGCCTAAAATTAGCAAGTTAGCAAGTAAAATTTTGTAGCAAGTTAAGTTTGCTTAAAATATTCATATAACTGATTTTAATACATTATAGTTTTTTATATGTAGTGACTTTAAACAGGTTAAATTACTGTAAATTTTATCATCAAAAATAATATCTTTGGAACTTTTTTCTAACAAATCGAGGCATAGAGTAATCTCCCTCTATAAAGGATTATCCATACACACTTCCTAGTTTGTAAGACAATAAAATAAACAAAAAATTGTTTTATCAAATACAGAACAAAAATTCATGCAAAAGAAACTGAATTACTGAATTGCAAATTGAACAAAATGCAAATGAAACTAAATTATGCATGTAAACAATACCTTAAACTACTAAGGTATTTGATTTCTGAGTCTTAAGCTATTTATATTCGCTATAACATCTATTACCATCCCTAAGGGAAGGAAGGTCATACTTAAAAGCCATTCCTCACAGTTACTCATCTGAACTATGCCCACGGTAAGTAATAGAGAAATGCATGATATATTTAACTCATATCTAATAAGTACCACATGGCAAATATGTTGCAAAACATCATGATCAAGAAAGGTCAAACAGACGTGCGAGAAATGCTTATTACAACAACATTGTTATTGTTCTTTTGCTCTTATGCCATCAAAATACATATGGCAGGAGTAAATTGTTATTCTGATGAACAATTACTCAAGCAATATTGGTTCTCTATCTGGTTTTTGGTTTGATCATGACGTTTTACAAGATATTTTCCAGTTGTTATCTGTAGTGTTGCTCAGGAGTTAAAAATAAAGTTTACTCAATATATTAAAACCATTCATGTCTTACCGTTCCGGAGGGAAAAAATTTTGCAAGCTTGAAATGTTAGTAAAGTTTGTTAATCATCTAAAGATTTATTTATTTCTTATATACTGCTAGTGCTACTCTATTAAAGTTCTAAATATTTCAGCCAAAGATTGGTTAGTTATGCCATGCCAAAAAATATAAAAAACTACAAATATAAAAAACTACAAAAAAGCGGTGTTTAAGGGACTACGTTTGTTGAATTAACCTGATGATCAAAATCGTTCATTCTCTTTCCTATAGGAGATGTTTACAAAATATAAAAGTTGAATTGCACAAGAACAACAACAAAACATTAATTGAAGTATCTGTGTGTAAAGTTATAATTACATCAAAATCAGGAAAAGATATTAATAAAACCATACAAAATTAAGCATTCTCGAAATCGCATGCAAAAAGAAAAATTATTTCAGGAATTTGAAACGGAACAAAACAAAGGTTAACTTTCATGTTAAAATAAGAGCCTCACCGAAATTTTGCAGATGTCCTATGCTGCTGCCCGTTGCTATAAAAATATGTATGTTGGAAAACTAAAAGTATTAAAGAAACAAAGGAATGTGGCTAATAGGTGAGGTAGATGTTTCGAGCAAATTTTAAGGTTTTTATGACACAGGCAAAATTTGGTAAATTGGAATAAAAGAGAATTGGAGAAAAAACACATACTTGTTGCTTCTGTTGAAGGCGTCCATTTCCATCTCGTTCCATGAATTACTGCGAATTTAAGTTTGTTATTTGTAAACATTTTGGATCATTGTGCACACTAGCTGCGATTTGACATAAAAATCGCTGGAATCACGAACTTGGTATAGATAAAATTTTTTTAAATATTTAATAAAAAGGATAATAAAAATTAACAAAATGTTTGGCATTTTGTTAATCTTATTCTCGTCTCCCTCTTAATAAAAAAGAAATATTAATAAAAGAAACCAGTTGGGTGGTAGAATTATTTTTCGAGAACATGAATCTGACTGGTAGCAATTAAATGTCACATATAAAACAGACAACATCATTTTATGTTACAGTGACACATGTGAAAAATAAATACCATCGGAAGTCATCAAAATTGCTGTCAACCAACTAACACTCACTCATGATAATCCTCCATGTTATGAAGTCTTCGGTAATACTTGGCGAGTTTCATCCCAAATATTGCTCCAGGAATGAGGAAGAACGTGATCCAACCGAGACAGAACCAAAGCCCGTTCTAAAAATAGATATTTTAATCATGTTAGTTTATGGTGGTTTACCAATTACGGGTTGCAGACTAGGACCTGGAAACATAGAAATAAAAGCTAATAATGGCTGTAATGACCACCTCTAAGGTAGCACTTGTGGCACAGGCTTAATAAGCCAATGGTGAACAAAACCTGCTATTTGCTAATCCACGGTCCCCATACAAGCCATATATTTCTCAACCACAATGTAATGAAATGCAATAAAGCAGCAGTAAAAGTGTGGAAATAGTAACTATTCGAAGTATTGAATGGCTTGTCCAACCATGCCACTATTCATGTAACTATTCAAATGAGCAGTAAACACAATGGTGAGCAAACATTGTAAATTCTAAAGGTGTTATTCATGGATAGCAGGGGAATTTGATGTTAGTTAATACTGTTGGCTAAGCTAAAAAATTACTAAAATATTAAAAATATCAAACTTAGTTATCCACTAAAACTTAACCGGCGAAGGTAATATTCATGAAATTTTAGTCTAAATTAATACTTAATTGTAAAAACAAATAAAAATTATATTATGAGTAATGAGAACATTGTTTGAGGTTAATTATATTTTTGGGCGAAACAAGTAGAACATATTATTTATATCAGTGAATGTCAAAAAAAAACTTAAAGATTTAATTTTATACAAATAAAAAGCTATCCTGCCATAATACATACCAATACATCCATCAAATAGCTGCATAGGATTGAAATTGCTTGACTATAGGCCAGGTACACAGGATAGCATCTTCCGAATTGATTGTTTAACTGCAACACAGAGTAGTTTAGAAGAGAGTTAAACAAAAAGAAAATTCTGAGTAATAAATAATATTTTAAAGTTTTTAACCCCGATGATAGCACGGTTTGGGTGTCATACTAACTAATTGAAAAAGGCAGTTTTTAAATCTGACCTGCTCCAACAACCAGTTGGCATAAGCAAGGACGGTAGATATAAGAGAATCCGCAAATTTATTGATGTCCGTCGCCACCAGGACCGACCCATTGGTTTGTATTTCGGCATCCAATACCTGCAGTGCAGCTGCTGTGGCATCCACCGAAGTCTGGTCAAACATGGAGGTTATGAAAAATTTAATTTTGTGAAATCTGTGGCCATGTCACATAAAAAAGTTACATGTTGTTCAAATAAAAAAGCTAAAGAAAGATAACACGAAAAAGGGTTGTTATAGAACTAGCGTAGGTTTTAATTACAAGCGAAAGCCATAACAGTAAATTATTGTCAACCTATTATTTACTTTTGATAGAGCAAATAAAGTTTGTTCGGATCTTTACTTTTACCTATCATTAGCCATAGAAATCAGTTTAAAGCTACCACTAATGGGGATGTACAGTCTAGTTTATACAACAGACTTATCTGATATGTTCATCTATTTTTATCCTAACATTTTTGCATATATTTGTTAAGCTGAATCTATCTTAGCCACAACAAAAAATGATAAAAATGCATTATAAGCTAAACGAGTCTGACTTGGCTTAAATGTAGTCCACTTTAAACTGAACTCTTCCAATATAAATTTGTGTATTAATCAAGAAGCACATCAACACTACAAAGTTATGTTACCTGTAGTTAACTGAGAAATTAAACAACTTTATATGCTTATATTACACATGTTTAACCCATAGAAGAAAAAAAATTAAATAGAGCAAGGGCTATCTCTGAAAAACATGTCTTATTGTAGCGATAACGATTCATTTGCGTCAAAATCGGTCTGGTGTGGATCAAAGCAAAAGAGACTGTGGAGACTGTTCTATTTAAAAAACGTCTGACTAACACTTTTAATGCGTTTTGTGGCGTTACGGTGTAAGTTGAGCATTAGGCTATTCAACCACTGTAACAATCTTACAACATCCGAATAAATATTGCTATATGAGCCGCTAAATATCACTTTAAAAGTTGGAAAAGGTACTAACATTCAAACCCATAGCAACACGCTGAAGTTCAGTAATGCTGACAGTGAGGTTAGCAAGAGCAGGTGTTAATGGATCCACATATGCGCTTTGTATTATCGTCACTTCATACGAGAACTGCATGATCTCAAACGCCATAACCTGGGAAAATACACTCAGTTTACAAATCGTAGTCATGACAGATATTAAAGTAGCACATGGTTAGAACCGTTCAATTGCTATGAAAAGTGATGTGACTGACATTGCTTTAAAGCATGGAAATCACAAACAAATATTAAGCTTTTCCACCTTATTATACTGGACTACAGATAAAATTTATGACTTTTAAAGTTCGGTTAGTTTAATTTTAATGGTATACATATCTAATTGAATAAAAAATGGTACACAAAAATGATGCCGAAAGAAAAATACTTAACATGGGTACTGAATTTAGCTATACACTCACATTTATATTACATTTTTACATAAATAGAGTTAAGAGCTCTACACAAAAAAATTTGAGGTTGCCTGTAAATTACTACATCGAAGTTTGGAAGAAAAACATACATTGCTTCTAAAAACAGTGACACAACACATTACCATGCATTCCTTCTAAGACGGCGACACAACACATAACCAAGTCATAAAACATACCAGTTGCGGGATAGAACTACTGACCGTCGAGTTTTCAGCAGAATTATTTAGAAACTGAGCATAGGCGGTCAAGTTCGTTTTGGTCAAGCCTTCCGCTGTCTGTTAAAAAGACAAAAATTTGAACTTGTTTTAAATATTTACAATATTGTACTATGCAATTTCCTGGTATAAATTTGTGTTCACAAAAAATTAATTTTTTTTAAATAGAGATGTGGCATAAATTATAAAATGACAGTAATAATTAATAACTTTTAGATGTGGTCCATAATTCAAACATGAACGTAGTATCCATTACTATTTAAAAAGTTCAACTGGACTTACAGCGTTGAGAAAGGAGTTGAAATCAATTCGATCCAGTCCTGTGGCTTTTAGAGAGTTGAGTGCATCTTCAACCTCGGGAGTGTATGCTCTGCGATTTAGAAGATTTTATGTTGCGTGCATGTTTGGGAGAACAAACCACAAAGATAATTTATATACCATAAGAATTAAATTACGAAATCATCCAATACCCCAAAATAGTGTACGAAGGCTTGTGTTACTTATTAGAGGTTATGTCGGTAATTATCATAAGTATGCATGTGAGGTGCAAACATAATACAGTCATTTTAGCAGGTATTGGAAAATATGATTAGTAGTTTATCCGCCAATCTTCAACACTTTAAACAAATTATGACTCATGCTGCCCCCACAAAAAACAATGTATGACAGGAAGCTTGACACAACTTAATAGTTAGTAAACCCATCTATGTAAACTTGAAATACTATGTAGTTGTTGGTTTAAAAGTGAAACATGCAGTTAAATCCTCATCCATTGTGTGACTACAGTATCACTCTTAATATAAATAAGAAATAACTTACTGTAGAGAGCTCAAGTTAACAGTAAGGCCTGCCAGTTGTGTTTTAAAGTCATCCAAGGTTTGCGTTGTATTTTGCACAAATTGTGTTGCATTGAACACATACTCGAGCTGGAGTGCTTTGTATATGGAGGCATTATTTTCACAGGATCTGTAACAGTTCATGAATTAAATAATAACTCAGGACTGTTAAGAGCAAAGCGTTCTTTTGCTAGGATTCATACTCATACAAAAGACAGTCATTTTAGGTAGAACTGATTTATTTTCTCTTTGTTACAATTAAACATTAGCATTAAGCTTAAAAAATTAAAAATTAAAAACCTTCGTTTTGGAGCCAAAAAAATGAAAGTGAAACAGACATTTTTATGACCCAGAAAGTTTTTGCAAATAGGGCAGGGGGTAATATTTAAGATGCAAGTGTCAATGGCTTAGCTGATGGTGGTTATTTTGCATGGGGCATTAGTGACTTGGCGACGATAGGAAATGGTCTCTGTGGACTTACGTGAAAATGGAATACGCAGAAAGGTCTGCTTCAGGGTTACGTAAAAGTGCTGGAATGCCAGGAGATGTGGCGTTGATGATACGATCAGCAAACTAAAATGGAACACGAATGAGGACAACACAATTACACAACTAATGGCATGAAAATGGCTGGAAGAATGGTTGAAATACATAATGACATACAAATACACTACTTTAGTACTTATGTGTATAACATAATAGGCATTGCTAAAAATAATGTTAGTATACTTCTTAGTACTATAATTTACAAACACCTTGCTTTTAATTGTAAGTTTAACTGTCTTATGTCTTGATTTAAAGGATTTACAAAAAAATACATGTGCTCAGTCGAATAACTTAGAAATGTATAATGTTCAAGTACTAAACGGTCTAAACCTGCTCAATTTCGTCAAGTTAAATTTAATTTTTTTGAATCATTTTGCCTAAATAAAGTGTAATTTCTTTTTTCTTTTTGAGCAGGAAGTTAAGCATACTTGGTCATTTTGTGCAATCAACTCTGCTCAAAACAACTATAAACAGACATGGTTAAGTAGCAGTAACCATGTTTTACCAGTGTTTAAGCCGCCCAGTACACGTCACTGGAGAACAGCAAAAAAGCAATAAACAACACATCTATCAAACTGAACTTCCGTTAGTAAAAAATGAAAACACCGAAACGACAGCTGTTGGGTATTTGTATCAAAACACACACACACACACACACATGCAGTTGAAACGCCATCTTACATCAGAACGCCACTCATATCAAGTGGAATTGAAGGGTAACCGTATATCATGTTACCCAGAAGACTTCCGTATTGCATCCATGCAACGTCATCCAAAAACTTAGATAAAAGCAAGAGTAATAATGTTACTTTGGCATATTTTAAGTTGAACTGATTTCACTTTAAAATATATACTTTCTAAAACTATATGGTAAAGGTGGGCGAGCATTGCTTAATCTTGATAATATAAATAAATTACTAATTTAAAATACCCATAACCTTAGATAAATACTGGTACATAATTTAGTTTTTTTTTCTTATCATATTTTTATATAACTTTGGATTATAAAGCATGAGAATTACATGTAGTAATGGCAAATTTCAAATATAATTTTCAAAAATTCAATACCATTAATTAATGAAAATGTTTTTAAATATTGAATGAGAGGACATGTCCTTTACCTTGATTCCTTCATAGGGGTATTCCAGGTTCTGACAAATATATCTTTCCCCATGACCTCCCACTGTGAACGTGAGAGTCACCAGAATCATTAGAATCCAGCCGAAAATAAACGAAAAGCCAACACCCCTACAAAATATCAATATTGACTGTGAAATATTTATCGTCTTATTATACATAAAGCATGTTTACTTTAACTGATAAAATGAAAATTTATTCAAACTATGAATTTCCCAAAATTCTATTTTTCACTAGTCGCGTCAATCAAGTTTTAGAACATACAATACAAACTTACGCCATGATTAAGAGACCTCCACAGTTTGATACTGTGGACCTTTCAGCGGGGTTTCGGTCAGGTTTGAATGCGCAACTTCCACACAACATTCCGACGAAATACAAAGCGCATATCAGAGCCAGAATTGATCCAAGCACAATCCCAGCTGCATATCTATTGTTCATACTTATTATGAATATCTCCTTATAACGAATTTTTTAGTGTAAATAAACTAATTGGCTGTCTAGACACGGTTTTTATATGTCCACACACATGAACACAATATTAAAAATTGGCTACCAAATATTTAAAAAAAGTAAGAGAAAAATACAATAACAATATTTTTTTTAGAAAATACCTGTAAATATCATATTTATTTCCATAATCTGTTGCAATTCTGTAGATTGTTTGATTGAAGTTATTCATAGTTTGTTTTGCGTTGTCCAGGTCAGCTAAGGGCAGCATGCCAGCAGCAGAATTCACCGTTTGGTTTACTGTCGCCAGTGTATCTAACAAGCCTGCAATTAACACATGTTGTTACTGTGGCCATGTAGAGGTGTGTGCTTAATTAGTTTTCTTATACCAGGTGCAGAAATTTTCTTTTATTTGCTATTTATATGCCAAGGGTTCAAGATTATTTGTTTTCTTGGTTAATAACCAATTGATGCAGCCCTATTAAAAAATAGTAAAATAGAAAGAGCTTTGGATTTTTAGTAAATTTAAAATTCATTAGGAAACAAATTTTACTGGTCAATTCAAATCAGCTTAGCAACAGAGATTTGTCAAAATAAAAGTAATTCAGAGCAAGAGGAATTATAAGAAGCAACTTACTTGTAGTAACACTCGCACTGCTGTTTGTTATTAGGTCCGGAATATCATAAATTTGTTTCCAAATGTTGGCAATTTCACCATCAATATCATAAAGCGTAAGCGTGTTGTTTATTTCCGTGATTTGCGTCTGGACGTCCTGAAGCTGAGTGGAAACAATTAATCAAAGACTGACATCACAACATTAGCATGATTTGTTGGTTTTGTAACTAGTTACCTCATTCAATATATTGTTTGATTTATCTTTAAATGTGTAAGAAGTTTAACCATATTTAAAAATAACTAAACAACATTAGTTTTAGACCCACAACAAAGTTAGTGAAAAACTGGTAAACCAAGTTATTTATGACAATCAAACCACACCCTGTAACGTCGCTAAATATGGCAACTCAAAGTGGAGCCTGCATTTCATGATTCAACCGCGCACGACTCAGACAGGATTTAACACTAAACATGACAAAACATAGTTTGTTGAAACCATTTTTAAAAAGCATTATGTACCATTTAGGAGGACTTGCCTTTGTAGTGTACACATGAAATATAAACTTAAATACATCTATCAGGCTATCATTATTTCAGCTATTAAGTCTTTTTAATTTCAATTTTATACTGCAATACAATTTTATATTGTAATCAAGAAATGTAAAAGACGTCTTAGTAATAAGATTATGCTTCTGAAAAAAAAAAACAGTTAAAATAACAATGTTGTTTAAGTTTTATTTTGTTAAACTTTAATCTCTTTACTCGCTTGTTTTGATTATGTTTCCTTAAATACTTATAGAGGAAGAAAACTAACCACAACCTTCACCAGCAACCAGCCTTTATATAGGTTATATTGAGGCAAAGCAGTCTATGAACTATGTGACACTAAAGTTTCTTTATAAAATGTTTGAACAAGATGGAGCATAATTTCCTAATAGCAAGTGTACTTAATTCAAAATTAAGACCTGTTTTAACTAGACATTTCCAGATACTGATAAAAATGTAATAACTAAAGTGCTATACTTCTTATCAACTCATTTAATAAATATAACACTTACACCAGCAAAATCTCCGCCTGTTGTCAAATCTTTGATGGATATCAAAACATTATTGCAATATACATCGGACATGCACATCGAATTATTTAGTGCAGAATTCATTCGGTTTCTCAGTGAAGTAAGTTGCACATCAAGAGCTGTTATGCCATTTTGGATTTCGGTTGTAGATGATTGAACCTGTTCCAACTGCGCCAAACTGTTTTTAGCATCTGAAGATATAAAAGGTTTTAATTTGAACAGTTTGAATTAACAATATTGCCATTATGGAGCAAGGGTAATAGGAAAAATATTTAATACTTAAGTTTTTAAGCAGGGAAGTGGTACTGTAAAAACGAATGGTGTGATGGCTTGTAGACTTTATTGACCATTCATGCAGAAAATCAATCGGAAATTGTGAAGCCACAAGTTAAAGTTTATATTTAGTATTTACTCACTATTATTGTAATTGCTGTGACATTTTGTTATTTTGTCAGTCATCTATGTATATTAATATTTAAAACAACAAACTATGACTCTATTTGCTAAAAACATAAATGTAAAACATAAAATGTACAGATCTATTCTAGATCGGGTTTATTGGAATGGTTGAAAAATACTACACTTTTAAAGTATTTGTTACCAAAAATCTAATTGGTTAATACCTAAGGATATTCCGCTCAAAAGAGTAAGGGATGGTGTCGCAAGTGCAATAAACGTGTCTCGAATAGGAATTCCTACTGCAGTTCCCAAATCTTTGGAAATAAAAGAAGATTAGAATATTATGTGTGAAGTATTATAATATTTTATGGAAAGTATACTATGGGTGAAATAAGGAAATATAGATGCAGGGGTGGATTTGATCATTTATGGGTTTGCAAATGAAAGTGGGTGTTGTGTGAGGTGTGGAGCACTAATTGAGGGAGTGGCATGAGTTTGTGGTGGGTTATGCAGGATTGAATTATGGGTTTGGCTGGGCAGTGAAGTGTAAGTGGCATTGCTGTAATGCACCTCCGTGTGCCTCCTTCATCTATCATACGATAACAGAGATGTTAGATTGTAGACATTGGGAATTCGATATTAAATACTTTAAAGTTAGTTTGTTTCATTTTCTTTTTGTATTTTTGTTGGTCATTGACTCACTAATTGTTCCATATGAGTGTTTTATTGCTGTATTTCATTTTAATTAAAGCAAAAAGGATAATAAAAACTTATTTATTACCAAACTACAAATACATGGTATTTAAATTGATGTCACCTGAGAATATGGCCTAATAAGTGTAAAAAATTATTAGTGTAAAAAAATAGTAATACTAGTATCGCAATACAAAAAAATCTCTTTAAAAAACGGAAAAAGTAAAAAAATCTACGACTTTTTAGCAGAAAAATTTCAATCAACTTACTAGACACATCAGTTACCAATCCTGATTCAAGCTTGTAGTATTGTGCAATAATAAAGTTAAACTGAGTTGGTATGAGGTCGACAAAACTGTTAATGTCGTTGAAGGCTTTCACAGAATTCTGTGGGATGAGTTTCACCACCTGCGTCACCCATTCATTGGTCAGGAACACAAACACAACTGGAACCCTGTAATTATGGGGATAAAAAAGTCACATACCAATAAAGGAAACATTTTTTAACAAAAAACTTCGTAGTTTATTAATTGACAGTGGAATGTATTCTGACAGCAGAAAACCCAATCAATTTGCAACATTTATGTGTATGATAGATGTTAACATATGACGTCCTAATACATGATGTGAATTTATGTGGGCACACCACCAACTCGATGAAACAATGTTGTTCTGCAACAACTGCTTTTGAACAAATTTACGACATTATTATTTAGGCCTATATATTATAGGTTCCGCTAACAAAAAAATTATTCCGCTAACATTAAAAGAATTGGTTTTCTTTGGGAAAATGACGAAAAAGACTCACGTTACAGTAATTTAAGAGATAGAAACTATGTCATTAGGCTAAAAAATTCACTTCTAAAATAAAGAACTTTTTAGGATTTTTTTTTAATTACCAACAAAATAACATTTTTTTAAAGCACTGGAATGATGTAGTAATTTTATTGATGTCAGAATTTTATAATAGACTTTAAAAATACTATTTATAGAAAATGACTTAAATTGCAATAATGAACGCCTCGTTTAGTACGTCACTGTAGGTAGGATTATGTAGTGTTTAAAATATATTGTAGGAGCAGATTGCAGTTATATAGAATGTACACTATCATTTAATTAAAGGTAAAATCTGATCAGTCAATTTTGAATCACAAATGATGATATCATTTTCTGCGGACAGAAAGACAATTGTTTATAAATTAATTGAATGATAAAAATGGTCTGCTTTAAATAGATTCACACCCACATGACGTAAAGGATGCAATAAATTACACACAGAAGCATTGGTTTTTATGGATACTGAATTATATGAAAAATAGGTTAATCCTCTAAACAACAATAGGAGAAGCTCAACAGCAGATGGGAAGACAGGATTTACAGTAGATCACATATGTTTGGGAATGTGATCCAGTCTAAGTGCTTTTTAAAATTAACAACATTACTTCCTGAATGTACAACCTGCTTAAAGAAATAAAAATGGTGGCTATATAAAACCATTATATTTTTTAACAAAATAGCATATTAAACTTTTATACTTACTAGCTGATCTATATTGCTGTTGTACCAATACAACACAATTGATATATTTTTATATTATTAGTTTAACTGGAATATATTTTACTTACGCAATAAACGCAGTGATTATAAAGAGACTGACACCAAAGCAGTATTTCCATTTGCTTTGCACACGCCCCTTCGATTGGGTCATTTCCCCACCACAGTTGTCACAACATGTCCGACAGCAGCACATTATGCTGCCGACAAGGGGAACGAAAATGATGAACAGGCACCCAGCCACAAAGCAAACCATGAATCCAACTTCAAAGGAGGCAAGCTAATAAAGAGTAAATGTTGTTATTGTTAATATTAGTCAATGTAAAGCTTAATTGTCATAATGAAGGGTGGAAATGGTCATAATATTAAAATCGCATGATATTACAATCACCAGTGCTATTACTGCAGTTGGACTGTAGGCCTATCAATCTTAAAACTTTTATTGAAAGCATGGAAAACGTGTTACATTAGTGCTAAAAGAGGGATAACTTGTAGTTTTGCTATGGGTAAGCAAGTGCATCGTAACAGTAATTAAAATATGGATGTTATCATATCAGTTATTACTCTTATTCCGTTCTATTTTTTATTCCAATTTGTGGAACAACAACATTGATTATAACACTGTGATCATAAGAATACCTCATACATACACCTAAATGGTCAGACCCTTATTTTACAAGGTGTATTTAGCCAACTACAATAGAAAAAAATTTGGGAAAAACACTTTGAAAGTTAATATGTTACTATACCAGAATAGCACAATTCCTAGTAATCCAAATTTATTAAAAAAATTCTCTGCGTAAACAAAGCAAATATTTGAACATTACTTTTCAAGCTCTAGTACACAGTGAGCTACAAAGAAAATATATTGGCACCGGCCAATTTAGACATTGGTTAAGGAACAAGATAACACTTGACACTCGCTAACGTGGCAGTATATTGTTGACTAAGGAAGGAAACTCCCCTTTTTATGAAACTTAACATGTTCCTGGAAGATTATTTTGAATCCATGAATTGGTAATCCTAGGTATTTACCAGTACCAGTATCAGACCAACAAATGTAATACCAGATCATAAATAAACTAATGTTAAACATTTACTTACACTTGATTGCAATGTACATAGCTACTTCAATATTAATGTTTATGCATATATTTAATAAACTTAGTTTTATATGTTCGGTATCATGTAAAATTAAAATTTAAGTTACTATGTAATATAAGCATTTTACAACACAACATACACAGATAGCACAATATGAATCATAACAAAAATGATAAATTGCTAAACTTTGTTATATCCACACACATTTTAATAATAAATCGGACAACATGCATGAATAATATAATGTACACATCTATACAGATTTTATGTAGCACAACAGTTAAATGACTTCTAAATGAATAATATTTTTATGATGAAATAGGAATAACAACATCAAAAACATTTTCATATTACCTTATACCCGATAAATAGGCGTCCAGGTAAAGACTTAAACAAAATTGTAATTTAGAACCTCAGAGAGCCTATATATTATTTTAAACCTTAATGTTTCAAAATAGGAAGGGCAAGGTACAATAAGACGCTTAAGATGTAGCACATTGGTTGTTCCACATTCCATAAAGCACAAATATCTATTTATATTTGAATAAACTGGATTATTGAAACCATAAAAAACAGTCAATCAAATCTTGATTTATGACATTGGAAGTCCGGGCCTTTTTTACTAAATTGGTAATTTCAAATAAACAAAATTAAATTAGGTTGTTAGATAAAGGTGCAGGCTACATTTATTATAAAATTAGTAAACAAAATATCAATTAAAGTATCTTACTGTTTGCCAATTTTTCAACAATTCCGATAAGAAATCATTGTTAGATGAGGTTATGAGAGTGTAGATAAACTCTGAAATATGTTAAAAACATAAATTTTAATAATACTATACTAGTTTATTGTTAAATATGTCATTACAATGTACCTATCCATATAGTTTTACCAGTGCGTAAAATAAGTAAGCTTTTAAAATATAAATTTCATGTCATTATAGCCTATTAAATTTCTGGTTGAATTGTGTTTAATACCCAATTATGTCAAGATCAATTAAATAACACTAGTACTGACATACAGTTTGGCCACATACAGTTTAGAACTGTAGTCAACTAACAGGGCTTTGATCTTTACATTAAGATTCCTTAATACAGCCTTTATGCTCTACTACGAATCTGCACTTGAAATGAGTCGATCTGACAATTAACTTTCTTACCCCTAAACAGTCTTTTAAAATATAAATTTATATTTTAATTTATCCAATGCAACTATACACTATACATTGACAACTATTTTTACCATAACATGGTTAATTACCAGCAAACATTATATTTTCCTCATTTTTAAAAAATGTTTATTGGCTTTTAATTATTATATTTTACATTATATTCGTTACGATATTAAATGGATGTGTGGTTTCGATTGCAAATGGCGAAATCCATTTTAAAAATTTATGATTATTCATGGGGGAAATCTGTATGTTGGAAGATTTACTTATCTGGTGCTGACGGTTCAGTTATTACTAAGTGTCTTAACCAAGGACACATACAACTGGTTGCAAGCTGTGTAGCCGAACATTATCATGATACTCGATGCAGTTATGGAATATATATTTTAGTAAACAAGTAATTTGTCACTTTACACATTTACCTTCAATGGCACTAAATGGTTGAAAGACCAAGTTTACAAATGAAGTTGTCATGATGTAAAGATGTTGTAATGAAGCAATGCTTACATCCACTGTCACATCATTGTAGGAGTTCTGTTAAATGATAACCACCATTATTTTTAAAAATGACTGACAACACCAGTAATAAGAAAATAAAATTACTAGTGTGATAGTAGAGTTGACTATACAAAACAATGTTAAACATAATCTAAGCGTAAATTTATGGAATGTGATTCAAATCAATAGAGAGAAAATAAGCGCACACAAGTACAATTGGACAAACAATTTTTATGATTTTCTTTAAAATTAAATGTTATGCCATATTGGTATATTTAAACACAAAAAAATCCATTTTAATTCTTGAAAATTTTGTTTTTTATATTTTAAACATAACCGGTTTTATCACACAATTATCACTTCTGTTACTATGGTAATGCATGCACTGGAACTTTATCGTCTACTTACATCATTGGGAAGATCAGGAAAGCTAAGATTTGAAGTCATATTTTTACAATTCTGATTTCAAAACATTGGCAATAAAAAATAAAAAATAAACGTATTTTTATGTCCACTTAATATAAAACTATTATCAGTATAAAAAATCTGAAAAGAAATATCACGTTAAAAGACAAACAGATTCACTAACACGTGTTTTTCATTTGTAAACCCCACCCATGCAAATTACCGTAACGTTCAAATGTCTTCAAAGGAAAATAACAAATGCTCTGTGTTACAAAACTATTGTAGACCTTTTCTCGTTTTTTTAAAATTAGGGTTATTAAATAGCTAAATATAAATCAAAGGCTCCATATCGTAGAACAGAAATTATTATCCATAGTGACCCTGTCGTCAAATATGTCACCAAGGCAGTAATTAGCTGGCATGTCAACAGACTGCCTCTATTGACTAAAAATCATAAAAGAATGACGTACATTATTTTAAGTGAATAATGCGTCACCCGCAGAAATGCGTCATTGGAAACTTAGCGCAAAAAAGGTATCTACTTTTGAAGAACTTTAACCGGGAATCTTATTTTGACCTAAGTACATTTACCTTAAGGAATCGTTTAATTACCCAGTAAACCACTAAACTAAGCATAACATGTTTTAGGCCTATCGTCATTTATTCAAAACGATTTTCCTGTATTCACTTCTATATTCTTTTCGCACATGTTCATTGCTTTGACGACGATTCATCAATAAGATCCTGTTCACAAATGGCGAACACTACTAAAATATGAGATCGTAACTACATGTGAGGTGAAACTCGGAAACAATCTTGTTTGCCTATACGCCGGCCTATCTCCTCTGTCCCGTTCTTCTGGCCGAAGAAAAAGAGAAGCGTTGTTATATATATTTCATGGTTCACTGATCTAAGCACTTTAGTGCCACCTCTCGGTCAGTTTCATCTTCGTTAAACAAATACAACATTGTATGCTTGTGATTAATTTAGAGAAGGAAATGATATTCATTTTTTCCTCGCGAATAGAATAACAAAATAGACGTTATCGGACGGGATCTCGTCAGTTTACTTCACGCCCACTTTCTATTTCGATGTATATGATTGAGGCGTTCCGTCAGTTTTCGTAGAATCTGTAAGTCCACCTGGTCTAGACTGTGTGTTCTAGGTGTCTTGCCCAAGGATAAAGACGATGAGCTGGTTCCCGGCACTGAATCTGCAGTGATTTATCCAAGACGACGAAATAACCCATGAAGCTATTCGGCCAGATGTGCAGGAAACACAGTGGGTGTTATCATATGGGTAATCGTCAGATTACCATGTGTCAACCTCGGGTTACGAAAGGCATTGTAGTGTATTTACGACAACGTTGTTAATGTTTTATTGCAAATAATTTCTCTACAGGATCCAAGCGATGTTTGCTATCTATCTTGCCCAATTCCTCAATTATGTTAAGATAGCAAGCAATTTATTTGATCCAACACCATTCCTTTTGGAAGTCGTGCACTAACCGCCTAAGCTGTGTGGTCGATTTTGCAGACTAAATGATCGTATTCGCGGCGTGTACGAATACTGTGTTATCTACAGGAAGATGATTGTCCAAACTTATATTTTAGAAATTTTTAAAAATGATATCAATTTACAGAGTATGGAAAGTTAGATATTATATATATTAATGGCTTTATAAATAGTGGGTACGTTAAATAAATTGTGTATTATAAAAGAAATAACTCTTTTATGTCTAATTTTCTGTCTATAACTTAGAGTCGTGTCTTATTTTTGCACAATTGCAAATTCCTTGGTTTGTACAGACTGCGTCGTAAATAGAAACGTTCTAATCCCGTCTGTTGAGGAAGTATTCCCAGCGGACTAACAGGAAAGACAGGATATTCAGCCTGTAAGTCAGGAAGTAAGCGTTACAATGACTGTACTGAAGCGTTGGATGAAGGTTTCTTATCACTAAAGTAATGTATTTGCTTGAGTTACTCTTAGCGACAAGGGTAAGTCATAAAGCGACTTTGCTTGTTTGCATTGTAAACTTACAGCGTAAAGATTGCGCTGTAGTAAAGTATATAATCTTACTTTCTCAGCTTATATATATGTTTACTACATAACTGAGTCAGATATTGATATTTCCATGCATTGAAGGATAAGGTTTTTATTGTTATGTGTCATGTATAGCGTGTTATAATCGGTTAACAAAATTATTTTTTACAGATTGTTTATTCAGTTTAGTGATGCATTTCTACTTTATGTTCTTTGTGGTTGCGTGTTTTCGACTTCCACAAGTCGATGCGAGCAATGGTAACCATGATGGAATACACATTTTGCCATATGAAATAAGTGCAGAAGATCTCATTACTGACTTCATGATTCCTAAAAAAATGCTTATTGTACAAAATGCCAGCAAAAGTTGGCCTTTGTATAAGATGCTGCACAATTCAAAGAAATTGGAGGCCATAAAGGACGTAAAGATAAATACGTCAATGTTGCATCACAGTAACTATGCCCCGTTAGAGTCTACCTTTGGAAGTTTTGTGAAGAAAGACCTTCATGGCACATCATTTCAATACAATGTACTTTCGGGAGACGCTGCCATTTCAAGATCCCTCAGACTGCCGTGGATGATTTCTTCGTGCAAGCATTTTCAAGATGAGTTCGCAAATATCGGTGACGTCGACCTATATGGCAGCAAAACGAAGCGAAAAAGTTATTCCTCTCTTAACTGCAACAGTGTGTATTCAATCTCAGCTGTACTTTCAGGAAGAATGACAATTCGAAAGATGGGAGACAAAACTCCATATGAATTAGTGAGGGGTGATATGCTGTTTGTTCCGAAAGGTGTATGCTTTAACCCACTGAATGTTGGTGTGTATGTAACTGCAACGTTTACCTGGAACTGGGAAGGTGATGATGTTTTGAAGGAGATGGCTAAAAATTGCCGACGACCATCCCTGCTATCTGTCACAGGACAAACAGACACATTTTCGACAGACGTACAAAAGACCATTAAGAAAATACCTGATGTGCAATTGAGTTCAGGGTATATGATGCCACCAATTGGGCTTGGCACATCTCGCCTTTTTACCAAAACCTACGAAACTGTGAAAGCTGCGTTAAAGATGGGTTATAGAATGATTGATACTGCTCAAGTATACAGCGGAGATGAAGAGATGTTGAACTTTAAAGTCTCATCCGAGGAAGAAGTGGGACGGGCCATAGCTGACAGTGGCGTACCAAGGTCCGAAATCTTCTTGGTAACAAAACTTAACCCAGATAAAATGGAAAAGGAAAATGCAATCAAAGAGGTATTTTTTCACCTAAATGGATTAATTTTTTTGGTTAAAATAATTTTAAACACTTTTAAAGTACATTTTTTATGCACAGGTCGAAAAATCGTTAAAGAACCTGAAAACCGATTACATTGATCTTCTTCTTATTCATGATTTCTATATGGCGCGAGCTTGTGGGCCCGATGAAGAGCACCTTCCTGAATGCCAAGCGAATCCATTCCTGGCGTGGAAAACACTGGAAGAGCTACAAGCTAAAGGAGTTGCAAAAAGCATCGGCGTGAGCAACATCTATGCAGAAGATTTGCGGGACCTTATAAAGTTTGCACAAACACCGATTAGTGTGGTACAAAACTGGTTCGACCCGCTTCATCAAGAAATTGAAATAAGGGAAATCTGCAAAGAAAACAACATACGTTTTATGGGTTACAGGTAAGAAACCTTTGGACAGGCTATACTATTTTACCATCATACGTGATAAATATAAATGCAATAGCCCAACAATCACTTATAACAATATTTTTCAGTGCTTTGGGCTTCTTCTGGATTGATAAAACTCAAGGCATGGGCCTCGAGAAAAACCCTGTTCTCAAGCATGAAGTTATAATCGAAGGTTCAACAAGCCAAGACCTACCTGTTGCATCGGTGGTGCTCCGATGGGCAATGGAACGAAATGTGACCGTGATGCCCTGCACTACTAACGTGGACCACCTCGAGCAGAATCTAAACAGTCGACTCTACCCGATCCCGGATCGAGTATTGACTGCAATAGATAAATTAGACAACGAGATGGGAAATCCAGATGAAGAAGAAGTACAGGAAAATAACAACGGAAATTCGAAAGATGAATTATAACTGTTACATATGATATCTTTTCAGTGTTTGTAGACGATAATTTGTTGCCTTCCGCGATGTGTTGATGGTGATTTTCGTTGTGCCAAGATAAGATGACTTTCATTGTGCCATGATTTCGATGTGCCATAATTTAATTGTGCAATAAATAAACCTAAAATGATATTAAGTTGTTTTATTATTTTTTTTGGTCATTTACTTTTTGGTACCTTTATTAAACGCTGGCTTATATGAAGCATACCTAGACCTAAGCCGTCAAGCCGTAACCTATTTATTCACAAGCTGGCAAATATATTACCTAAACGGTTTTATTTTGCTTTGTTTAAAGTCCAACGAAACTGCACAGCTAAACAATACAAACACACTAGTGCTTTTATTCGGTACATACAGTCTTTTTCACTAAATATCTGTATAGAGTAGTAATGTTGTAACCTCGAAAATAGAAAAACGTAAAAGCGTTGTCGCAGAGGGAAGTTTCTTGATTTACCTCGAGCCTGCCATCGAGTTACCGAAGCAATTGCGGTGCTTATGTGATTGAGAAATTCATAATTTTAGTAAAATGTATTACTTTAATAGGTGCAAACCAAAGGTGTTAACTTTGTAAATACTTATAACATAATTTGAATTCTGCTAAAATTTCTGAATAATAGTTAAAAGTCACGCGTGTTTTTTTAGATAATACCTTATGTGTATTTAATGGCCGTTTTTTACATAACTTATAACCAATGATTTTTTTCGTCATACCTGATAATACCTCAAAAGTTTTACCTTCATTAAATATGACATGTATTCTAATGGAACACGACCACGAAATGAATGTAAGACCAAAATTACGTATGCATGTCTTTTATTCAAATAGAATAAGATCCATATAAGACATAATTCATTCAAAACCAGATAATTACATTTAACTATTAATTTAACATGTAGACTCGAAGACATCAAAATGAATTAAATAAAGATAGAAATAAGATATTAAAGAAAGTCTGCAGTAATATCATATAAAAATGATGCTAGAATGCTCTTATATTTGCAGGTCCGTTTTATAATACAAAAGTTTGAACGTTTCGCCTCTTCAATTCAAAATTAAAATCTTAATTGGATACTCTGTATATACTTTCAATTAACATTTCACTTTCAAATACCAAAAACGTGCGGATTTGGCAGTTTTAGACACAAATTTGATATTCGAAATTAGAGGCAACATATCAAATAAAAAATTAAAAAAATACGAGTACACATCTAAAATTTTATTGTAGTTAATTATACAGTGGATGATTGGATTTAAGAGGTCCCTGGTTACCAAACTCGACAAATATCGTTGGGGTACATTTCGTCTACGCCCTTTTGACAATTGAACGCATCTCCGAATTCGGGGAAATTTTGACTTGGTACTAAAACCCTTTAAAATGCAAAAATCGTTTAAAATATATAGTGATGGAATTTAGGAGAATATCCGTTTATACCTGAATTTTCCGGGGCTGTGGCTGTCGGTAGTAATCAGTCTAACTGCATATGCTTCTTTATAAGTTCCACACCATACCTTAAAAATTTAAATTAAAATGCAAATAACATTTCAAACAACATTTGCTACGTACAAAAATACATGAATACTAACTAGCCAACTATGAAATGTAAGCACCTGTGAATATCCAATGAAGAACAACTGGTCGTGAGTAAACTCTCCGAGACCCGGTAAACGAAGGTCGCCTTCAGGGTGCGCGAGTTGCCATCTCTTGTAAGCCTGTAACAAACGTCTCCATTACTTTGGAATTATTGAGTCATTTAACTCGCGGGCTTTTTAAGTTCCATAAAAACATAAATATAATTAGATTCTTGTACTTACGTCATAGGCCTCTCGTATTCCACCGTTGTCGGCTATATTCTCCCCCAAAGTATTTTCACCATTAAGCTGTAAACAAAACCAAATAAAACCACCATATTGCTTACATCCATGTTATTTTACTGTTGCAGAAAATTACATACGTTAAGGCCGCCTGCTGTGTCCCACGTAATACTGGAATACTGGTCAATCATGCACTGAGCACGAACATCAAAGTTTTGTTTGGACGAATTGCTCCACCAGTTATTAAGGTTTCCGTAACCGTCAAACTGAGCCCCGCTGTCATCAAAACCATGGGTAATCTATTGTGAAATATATCAAATGAGAAATTATTGCAAGGGCTATGAGACACGTTGCTTAAAGTAACAAACCTCGTGTCCGATGACCATACCAATCGCGCCATAGTTCATGGAGAACGGCTGACCCGCATCGTAAAATGGAGGCTGGAGAATTCCTGCTGGGAAAACGATCTGGTTTCGACTGGGGGAATAGAAGGCGTTCACTATAGCTGGAGCGGTGATCCATCTGGAAATTGAATAAAACGATTAAACCGAGATGTCGGATTACGTCGTTTATTTTGCACTTTTTCTTATTAATGTCAATTATTATGGTTTTAGAGATGACAAGGTCGATGTGATGTGACTCGCAGTTTCAGTTTCTACGTAACATCATTTTACTAAATACAAAAATATTTCGAATCAAAATGATTTTTCACTTTGTACATTCTATTTTACGTTTAGGTAACCTTTTTGCCGACTGTAAAGTTTTTTACAGCATTTTATATACACATTTGTCGAGGGAACTTAGAATTACATAGTTAAACGTGTTAAACTTTTGCAGTCAACTTAAAACTTACTCCTCAAAGTCAACAGGTTTTCTCAGTTTCTCATAGCTGGTTTTACTGTCCAACTCATAAAGGTGCTGAATGTTAGAAAAGTAAGCGCCGACATCCACCATTACATCCTTATAGTCATTATCCATTTTGGGGTCATTTATATCGGTGATATAATCGGGATATCCAATTATGGGGTTAATTAAGTTTGCTTTATCTTCAGCATTCGCTTTTGTGGGATCGTCCATCCAGTCATTGCTCGGCAAAAAACCCTTAAAAGCGCTCCGAATATCCTCAACCATTTGAACAGTCTGCAATACAAACGCAACTTTACTTTATGATTAAGTTGCTTATAGAAAAGGTAATTGGTGTGGCACACCAGTATATACATTTTCTTTAAGCTATCGTCGCTTACAATATCACCACAGGCAGATCAGAAAAACCCTTGCGCAGCCATCGCTTCTTTATTTATTTATTGATATCTGTACTTGTCTCAGATTAGAAATATATTGTATTTAATAAAGAGGTTTTCGCGGATTTCATTTATCAGGTGGGTAAAATTGTGAAGGTCGCGCGAAAGTGGCTGTATGATAATGCTTATTGTAAGAATGCATTATCGAAGGTTGTAATCGTTAATGCGAATGGAGAATACTCAAGAGGCCGTATGACTTACATTATATATATACATCACACAGACAAACGATTCATCTTTGAATTTTTAATCATTTAACACATTATAGTAATGCAAATTGTGATTTAAGTCTGGGTGTTGCATAATGTAAACATGTAACAAATATTATACTTAACTTAACAAATAGTATAATTTTCCCTAGACCTTGAAATTGTTATGCTACTAGAAGCGTCAAACTTAATGAATAGGTGCTCAAGAGGCAAAATGTATAAAATTTGAGCATTCCGTTTTTGATTTCAACATTTCAAGGTTTTGTTTGGTATTTACTCCAGTGATCAGGAGCGTTGGAAATAAATACATTATACTCACTGCATTTTTATTCTCTGCGGGGAAACTGTCCTGGACAAATAAAGATCCGACAGGCATAGGGAAGTTGCTATTTGTCGTGTCTGAGCAAGTTCTCCACCTTGCTTGTTCTGAAGTAGTTCCAGATGTTGCTTCTGTGTACGGCGCTCTGGTAGCTCTGAGATCTGCGCCCATGTAGCTTGTTCGGTCTTTCACAACTCTCCACACAAGGTAGTTTTGAAGTAGTCTGTAAGATAATTTATTATAAAGGACAAGGAAATATTGAGCATGTTGAATGTTCCCCTTGACCATTGAGACTAGCCTAAATATAGTTGACTCACATAGTATATACTTACTCATATCTTCCACCAATGATGTCTGAAATATTCTTTAGGAACTCAGTTGCATAGACTACCACGTTTTCCGTTTCCAAAATATCAATGCTTGCAACATTCAACGCTGAGTCCAGGTAAATCTGCCAATCTATATCACCACCCGTTGTGGTTTGTAACTCTTTAACGGTCATTTTTTTGTAAAGAGCTTCACTGTCCCGACGCTCACTGTCTGGAGCCATCGAGTTTGCCAAGGTGATTTCGAAATCGACAATCTAAAAATGAGAAATTCTTAATATATGCTGAGAAGGATAATAATATGTTTTTGACTTAGTTAGAAATATGTGGTCATATGTGCTTTACTTTTTAACGATGCATCCTATTTATGTTGTTCTGATCTTTCGAATAATAAATGATAAAAGACGGCAGACATTCATACCTCCTCCACAACTGCCGCAATCGCTGTCGCATCGGCGGTCGCCCCGGCTATCGCTGTCATCATGTCAGTCATATATTGTTTATACGCTGGAGCTGTGGCTGTGAACTTTTGTGCATCCAAGTAATAATCTCGGTTCGGCATTCCCAAGCTAGGTTGGTCCAGCTGTGGGTTTTAAATGCATTTGTAAACTGTGAACTTGCACTGCTTAATGGAGAAAATGTATATGACACAAAGCTTGTTCTAAAGTATAATGGCCGCAATTTGAAAATTGTTAAATTCATTTTTTGTATAATACAATAGTAAAACATTAATTTAAAAAATATAAAATATAATATTGCGGTAAATTTATTTTATACTTAATAGTAAAACGCTTTAGAGTCCGATCAAATCGGTGCAGATAAACCTATTCAATTTGGTCAAACCAAAAAAACAGTTGTAACTGCAAGGCTCGTAAGCATAATTTGATTAATAAGGAAATTACGATTTGTTTTGTGGGTCAATATTAGGTCACAAACCGGCAGGACTACGGTGGAAGGGTCAGATTAATGATTAAAGCGGCTCTAAATTCCAAACCAACAAAGTTCGAATGTTTGTATTGAATGTTTGCGGTTGTTCAATGATCGTTCATCACTCTGGTAAACAAACCGGTAACCAGTTGTGTAATTGGCAAAGCCCACAGTGGCATTTGACATCAATTTTTGGGTTAGCATATTCGGGGTTGAGTGTCTATGTCGCAATGGCGATAAATTCGTTCGTTAAAAATGTGAACGTTTTAGTTGTTGTTACAACTGTCCTTTATTTACGGTGAATCAGTCGCAACTACGGAAATGTTTGTGTTAGTTCTTTGTAGGCCGGAACTTTTTCTTATTAAATTCTTAGAGATTTTGGTGAGATTTTAATTGTTAACTTAACATGTGAATCGGCATCCTTATACGTATACGCGATATATAGTGATGATACAATGAATTGTACATTAAGGAAACACTAAAGCTTGGTAATTGTAGTCAGATCTCTATCTAAGGTCAAAGGTTAAACAATCTGTTGATACTCAACCAATTAGCCCATACCCCGTTAAACATCGCAAAAAACACAAATATTTGGTTTTCTAATTTTCAGTAATGATTTATTGGTTTAATATCGTCGATCGGCGATTGAGAAGGGACCTTTACACTTTTTCAATAAATCTGTTTTCATCATCCTAGAAATTCTTTTCATACGGTAAAACCGTTGACGAATGTTTGCATGGGCGAGTGTTTGTTAATTTATTAAAAAATCTCGTTTGTATTTAGTTGGTTTACTTTTTTTTAAAGAATAACTTTTACGAATTTCATTTTACCTGAATTATATTTTCTGTAGATATTTTGTCATCCGCACTGACCCACATTGATACTACAGCGTATGTTCCATAGATGGAGTTGAACTTTGCCAACGTTTCACTAAGCTTAAATGTTGATGCATTAAAGGCGTTGCCTATAACCGGCCACCCTCCCATTTGGGCGATTAAGTTTGAAACAGGAGTTGATCCTAAAGCATCAATTGCAGCTGAAAATATATTCAGTTATATTTATGCACATAATAAATGGTCGACTGGTAATACGTCCTGTATATAAGAAGGCTACTATATTTAAGTAGTAATTTTAGGATTTCTGTAAAACTAATTTTGTAAATACAAATTACAGAGAAGTCACCAAAAATTTAACTATGGCTCAAAAATAACGATGAGCATTTAACATATTTTCTTTTGGAAAATGCGTGCCGAAGATTAAAATACGAAATATAGTTCTAAAACAACGATTAGCAAACTCGAAACTTACCAGTATCCATACAGGATGAGTAAAAATTTTTGGCTTTTCTGATAGACTCTCGTTCACTTATGGCAATTGGCTTCTCCAACACCCCTGTAAAATTTGTATTACTGAACCAATTATTATTATGTTTAATATTAAAATGCGCAATGAGGTAAACAATAAGATATAGTATTATAAAAAAGAGAGCTCTAGTAAGTTCAATTACCACAAGATTTGCGCTATTCCTGGAACTGCTGACGTGTATATATATTTTAAAATATATTTTTGTCGCGACTTGCATTTAATTCCACATCACACACTTTCTATTGTGGAGCTTTTGACCAACATGTTATTATTTTTAGTTGATGTTTGCAGTGTTCTGTCGTCCCAGTTATTAATTAAAAGGCAAAATTATTAAAAGAAAATGTTAAGCAAGTTTAACAAAAATAACGTCGGAAATTTAACAATTTAACGAATTATAAAAGCTAAGCTTTATTTTGCGGAATTTCCCGATCGGTAAGAGCGTCGGCGGTTTGCGGTGTAAACTTTCCTTGAGCAACAGTCACTGCTTCTGAATCCAATGGATTAATGGGTTATACTAAAACTGAAGGAACGCTGTAACTGTATACAAAACTATGCAATCTACGTTAACCTGATGGTGTGTGCGAGGTAATTTGACAATTTTCCGTGTGATAACGACCCTTTGTTATCTTTACAGTTATTAATTATCTTTAGGCATTTTTTTATTATTTCGCAATTTTAACGGTCAAAGCGCATATATTTGAAAACGTCATTATGCGGGCTTCTCTGTTTATACAATTTAGAAGACGAAGTCCCTCTGGAATTGAGTGGTTGAACGGTTGCGTGGCCCATTGAGTGCAGCCGAATTGTAACTACCAATTAAACACTGCCACAATTAAACACGGTGATGAGCCATCGTGGGTTCGAAAAGCGGTGTGAATCTGTGATCGGAAAATGCTTACTCTTCAAGACTTTTGACACATCCTCTCTAAGTCCATTAAATGTCGATACAGAAGATTGGTCGTCTGCAATAATGTGGTCTTGGTTCCATGTCCCACAAGCATATTCAAAGAAATCTGTACACGGATCCGCGGCCACGTTCATAGCCCCCACAATTCGTGCAGCTGAAACGAAGTGAGTATAAAGAACAATTATTGGCTAGGATATCCATGTTTAGCCCTGTGAATGGGAAAACCAAGGGGATGAGCACACGGGTAATCGTCAGATCACCCCGCCTCTACCGTCGGGTTACCGGAGCTATTGCAATGTGTTGCGTATGATAGACACGTTTCTCTAATTCGGTAGAACTTACTAATCCGCTGGGTTTAGGCAATGTTAATTTGCCTTGTCCAAGGAGACAATCGACTAATTATCGACCAGTTTGCAACCTTTCAGTTGAAAGGCGTCGCACTAAACCACCAGGCTAATCGGTTGGACAAGTTCTTGAGATAAGTTAAATCAACCTGACTTGGAGTTACTATTTTTATATCATAAGGTGGGTTAGATACAATACGAAATCAAATAATTGAATCTAATACATGTGGCACAAGATGTCAATCGCCGGTTTATTAGACGTTAATTAAATTACGAGTACGAACATGAGCATTGGCAGGGTAATACTGCATTGCATTAATTATGCCCATGGGCCCTGGGTGACGAAAGTTGTTACCGATACATTCGACCTTGGCACACCAATTTCTATTCTCAGGAATTCTAAAAAGCACACTATGTGCCACATCTTAATTGTCGGGATCGCTTTTAGTTTTCTTTATTTTTGGCCTTTACGAATCAATTAAAATTGTAATTTCTATAATGATTTTATTATGATCTGATTTTGTTGCTTTATGGAACGTTTTTAAATAAGTATATAAGTAAAACTTTTGTTATTGTATACCGCCAAGTTTTTGTTATTGTAAGTGACTTATATTATTTCTTTTCAATAAGAACCAGATAGTTTTCGGCACAGATGCTTTTGAAAACAAGTAAACAAATAAAACCTTGTATAAAGTGTTCGTACAAACGGTGCGTTATCATAAACCCAGGCTGTAAAACTTTACGATACAATTGTTACTAAAATCGGCAAACAAAGCACGCGTCTCTATTGATTGAAAAACACATTTAAAATGCTTAAATAACTTGTTTCGAAATAAATAAAAAATCTAAATAAATAAAACTGACCAGCGGTAACACACTCGTCCGTCTCGCAAATTGTTGGTACTGTGGAAGCGATGGTCGTTGTGGTTTTCGGAGGGACTGTCGTTGTAACCACCTCTGTAAAAGAAAACCAAATATTTTTCATGCACAATACTCTTAGGTCATATTTTTAGTAAGATTATAAAGCACTTTTATCATTTTTAGATTAGAACACTAAAAAAATAAGAATAATACATATTATCATGAACAAAAAATGGGTGGATATAAATTTTTAATTGAAAAACTTGACTATTTTAACTGATAGCAATGTGGATAACAGGGAATTTACCCGACTTATTGTTTCCCACGCTGGTTCCATACAGCACAGCCAGGACTATTGTGGCAATAGTCATCAAAAGGGCAACGATGCCTAAAACTATAAGCCATTTGCTATTTTTCTTCGGGGTTTTCTGATAAACATCTAATTGTTCACGACTTTCGCCTGCCATTTTACTTGTTTGTGGTGCAATTCTCTTTTGCTGCCTTTGCTACCTTGGCGCAATCGCTGCTTATAAAGGCTGGCTTTGTCACAGGTTGCGTAAATCAAACGAGCCAAGTATGTGCGCAAACAACGTCGTTTATTCGGGATATTGCAATCGCCCATGATTGTACTGTGTACCGATTAGCACGAGTTATTTACGAAAAAAAGTCAGCTCGAGCGTCCACACGTGATCCGGTACTGACGTCAAGACAATCTATCTTTATCTCAGTATCACCGAACATCATTGAAATACGAAGTTCCCTTCGCGACATTACGGATGTAGTTTTCGGTAGCTGTATCCGTAAGGTGGCGCATTTCGCCACGTTCTCCTCATCTATAAAACGTACATCGCGTCGAGGGCTGCTGTAAAAATTTATTACGATTTCTGATTGGTCTGGACGCACTGGGGCGTAACTCCGCTGAACCACGTCACCGAGGGCAACAGCGTCACCGCCTCTGACGTAGGCATCGAATACATCTTTGCACCAAATGGAGGAGCCACGAATTAACTTCTTCGTTGCAGGATGAATCGAAGTAATGTATTTATTAAGTATTCCTGTGAGAAAATTCATTTAAAATCGTTTTACGTAAGTAAATAGAAAAAAAAAATTAAAACTCTATATCTGAATCCTTACCGACTCCATACGTCATATGACTTGTACGCATGCGCACAGCAGTGGGGTCGAGGCCGAAGAGGACTGCTCCTTTAAGTATAGTGAGACTTGCATCCGAGGGTATGATCACTCTCACGTGCTCAGCCACCGAAAATCGAATCGCCTTTTGCAACATCCGGGACTCGGCGAATCCTCCGACAAGGAAGAGGTGGGAGATGCGATCGTTCATGTGAGAGGACACGTGGGCTGCAATCGCTTCCAGAGTTGGAGTAAATAGGTCCCGCATCATAGCAGAAGAGATACGCACCATTCCCTTCGATTAAAAATCAAGTTAAATGAAGGTTTAGATGGAACATTGAACATATATATATATATATATATATAATGAATGCTGGAATACCATTTTAAGAAAACTTTTTATTTAAATTATTATCAAGATTTTAGGGTCATAAGTGACTAAGTCATACTTTTATAGTGTTTTAAATAAGATAATGGTCACCGTTTTCATTGGTAGCAATTCAGGTTTTGAATAAGGGCTCCGAGTTAAAGCGGTTCAATTTAATAGTATTTTTATATGTGTTCTGACTGTGGTACTAACCTGAGGAGACCATTTAATATTTTGGTCCGAGAAATTCCTAAGGGCGGTTTCGACGGTGAATCCCCTTACTTTGCGATGTAGGTCGATGAAAGAAAAGGGGAGGGCGACGTTAAGTGGTGAAACACGATCGGGACAAGTCGACCTTTTCCTTGACTCCCATGCAATCATCAAGTCAACCTTAAACGGGAGCATGTTACTGGCTAACTAAGTATCAGTCAATGGATTTCGAACACTAAAAGGGACTTCTGAAACAGTGGGCTATGGTGCAATTTGAAGTAAGTCGCACAGATTATTGTAAAGTTGTATAATTGGTATCAAGCAGATCTGCGTAATACAAACGTAGGTCACATGTTTACTCTCAATTTAACTTAAATTGTAATATGAATGTGCCCGGCATCATAAAAAGAATGCATTACAGTCAATACGTGCAATCTTAAACAAATACAAAAAATCCGAAAAATTCATTTTCATTAAGCGAATCTAGATTTTTTTATATTGGTTCGGTAAAAAATAAATTTGCAGAATCTCAGACAGGTATTAATCTAGAAAGTTAGTCAAAACTCTAAACTTTAAAAACGTCAATGGACCAACAAACCTCATATCATGTTTTATTTTTGTTATTTTTAATCGGCTTACCCATCCTATCGGTCGCTTTCGTTGAAAATTCTCAACAAACTTGGCTCCGAATATTTTCCGCAGAAGATTCTCGAACTGCTGGTCCACCGCGACGCTGCCCATGACGTCACCGCTCGCCGCCTCGACCTCCTTCAGTCCTCCGCCTCCCAGGACCTCGTGGATGGTGACGTCAACAGTTCCTCCCCCGCAATCCACCACCATGTACTGACTTCCGACTGTCAACGAGTCCTCCACAGTCATGTCGTCGCTGGAAGTGCTTGAAAGTTGCGAATACCTGACCTTTCGACAGAATATTGAAGCCGCTTCGGGCTCAAGAGCAATCACCAGTTGCTCGGGAAAGCTTTCAGAAGCTAATCCGGCCTGCAATAACGAAGTTACAGCGTGGTTAGGCTTTGAAAAGTATGACCGACTTTATTTTAATTTTATTTTTTTACATCTTTATCTCTCTTAGAATGAAAATAGTTTTAACCTTTCTTTAGGTTGTGGATATTTGTCTTTTAATTGGGAAAAAAGTGGATAGGTATTAACTTCATTTAACATATAATAAATGCCGCCTTGCCTGGTAAGCGGCTTGTCTCATAAATTGCTTCGCTTGAGGGCGCCAGATAGCAGGTACAGTCACAACCCAGCGCACATCCGTTATTTTCATATTTGTTCCCAGTTCGTCCGTCAGCTCCTGTAGGCAATAAGAAAATTTCAACAAAATTATTTTCTTGATTTATGGAAAAATATTTACCTATCTACTCATTAAGCAGATGAAGACAAAAAAAGTCGTTTTAACTCCCCTTATATAAAGATTACGATTTGATTTTAGGTTGGCGAGTTAAAAAAACATTGCGATGACTTGCCCTATGCAATATCACGATACTCCACAGCACAGCCAGTGAAAAGTTCACATTTCCGTTACGTCATTTTCTATCGAGAAATGCGTTTAGACGTTTTAAGTTATGCGATCGTCATTTTCTTTCTATCGTTAGATGGACGATTCGTACTCTAATATGACCAGAGAAGGCAAACTTTTGTGACTTGATACGCTGAGTCATAACTTAATCTGTTCATGGCGGTTTAAAAGGGGCCATTTCATATAATGAGCCATTTCGACGTCCCTGTAGCACGAACGTCGTAATCGTTTTGTGACGTCAACATTTCTACTCTAGGTCGTAAGTAAACACGCCTAAATACGTTAACATTACCTGCAGGGCGTGGTCTTTAAAAAACCTCAGCGCGTGAGAGAAGACTTGCAGTGCAGGTACGAATCTACCGTTGGCTGACTCGAGTTGCGTAAGCTTGTTCAGGTTCTATGGGATTTAAAAGGTATATAACAGAAGCCATAATTTTTTGTTTAAATATACAGGTTCGGTGAGATTCTCAACAAGAAAGTATAACGCGCATGGGGGCTCGTTTGCCGTGTACTGTTTTATAAACCTTTTGTAGGATCGTGTTACGAAGATAAAGGTTACCGACGTACTGTCGTGAGTGTATTCTAAGTATTTAATATCTACACATGACACATAACACATGTACCTGGTCGCTGTGCAGTGTCATTTTAAATCGATCAAGAAAAATCCATTTTTTCGCTTCGTTTGCGTCCAGGTCGTGATAAAAGTCGCGAGCCTCGAAACCAAAGGAATGAAATTCTCCCTACAAGTGTAGTATATAGATAATCGCAAATGAAATTACTAAATACTATAATTCCAAGTAATTAGCTCTTACGGATGGTCGAAGCAAAACGATTGTTGGCGTTTTCTGATTGGACACCCCGGGGTCACCGCCCGTCCATTTGCGCATCAGATGGACAGCATCTGGCTGCTGGACGAAGCTGAACGCGTACCCACTGCGTCATAATAAGCATAATTACCTCATTGACGCTGTACATAAATCGTGATCGACCTAAGCGAGACCTACCTGTACGTAGTACCGAAGTCAATTGCGACGACAACGAAATGCGGTGGTCGTGGAGTCGACATGAACCTGCGAATTTCTTTTATAAACACAAATCTAAAAACGTATTTCATCTTTAAATTTAGTACAGTGGTTAAGCGCGTTACTTGTGGCGACACATTTAGACAAAACATAACGAAATGGTATATATATGCTTTTTGTACTCAAGCATTGCGGTTATACAATTAAAATTTTAAAAGAATTTTAGAATAAAGTAAAAGTCGAGCAAACAAATTACCCAGAAGATAATGACGATCTCGATGTACAAAGAGACGTGTTGTCTTCTGGCGGTGACGTCACCGTTACATCATCCAAATATGACGTCATATTTCTGAGCGACCCTCTGTCATGCGCCACAACTTCGTCAGAGGCAGTCGTTTTCTGCCTTTTGCTTATATCTAAGTCAATAATAATTTAGAAATGTTAAATTGTGACAAAAAAAAAACAATTAGAAGTTAGAGGCTTAAAAAAACAGAATATTTTTTACTCAATATATACATTTCTGCACTACAACTTGTGTTACACTACAATGACTGCTTTGGTCAAAAACAAAGGCCGCGGTGAGATAAAAGTGCGGAGTTGACTGACCTTAGTGTTGAATAACATCGTTGTGGCCAAGCTAGAGGTGCCTATCAGTGTGAATATAACAGAAACAGATAGGAAATGACAATACGATGAGATGAAACAGACATAAATCGCAATCACAACATCTGTAGTTACAGAGCAGCTTAAGAGGGACCTTAAGGTCTTGTGTCGCCAGAAGGAATCCTACGTTCGTCAGGAATCCGCGACAAGGAATGGACCCCCTACATATTACCATAGATCGCCAATACTCAAGACACACGCAATACACAATGAGGTCATGGGAAACAATGCACACAAAGGACAAACGTGACACACGATCGGCGAGGCTATGCTGGGTGAAATGTGATAGTCGATATATCTCGTTCGGCGTTCAATTTTGAAATATGTTGATAACAAAACTATTTCTAATAAGATACGTTCCCGCGAGTATTGTATATTGATTGCGTTTTCGAGATGCTTAATTAAACTTGCTCGCGTGACAGCGCATATCATTGACCAGCATAAATTTATCTTCTGACGTAATCTCCTACAAACGTCACCCTTTTAAAGGGTATTAAACTGGGTTCTTAAAAATCACCGGAGTAAATCCGGCGTTAACGGCGTTTAATTGATGGCGTATATACGTGTTTGTAAAAACTAATAGCGAAAAATAAACCGAATTCTAATTAATTATTTAAACGTGTCACGTTATCGGATACTGGTTAGCAATGTTCGTGTCGCAAAGTTGGTGTAAAAATATCTCCGGAGTCGTGTTCTTTCACGACAAGTAGATAGTTGCTTATCTTTTCCAATTACAGGCGCCTTTGGCGTGGTATTTTCATTAAAGCACAATTAGAAATTCCATGTCATCACCAATACCAAATTGGATTGTAAATGTTGTGGGATTGTAACAACAATCAATGAAAACGTTGCCCTTACTTGGTTTTTGCATCGTCTTCAGTTTGCCACGGATGTAATTCCCGATGAAACTGGATTCTTCTGGAAGTCTGGAGTGAAAATTTGACATCATTTTTTGAAAGAAATAGGAGAGATAACTAATGCACAATCTTTGGTAGCCATCCACGCTATTAACTGAATTTTGTTTATAGATCAACGTAGAGCATATAATGTTTATACCTGGCTACCACAGTTACTGCCGTGTTACATTGGCTATTGCTAGTATAAATCCAACAACCCATATATAATCGGTAATATGGTCCATTTTATAAGCTCCGATAAATACTCGCCTTCTAGAAACCCTTTTCGTGCGCACTTCCGGTTCCTCCGCGACATCGCAAAGTGACGTATTTTTGGGCGTCATGAGCAAATCTTCCACGTCATCGAGAGAGTCGTCCTTGCGGTGGATCACTGTCGCCTCCGAAGAAGAGTTATTGCTGTCCAAGATCTGATCATCGTCTTCGTTAAAAACATTGGGCGATTCTGTTAAAGTGCATGGGTCTTCCTCCGCCTCGTACAACGTCGACAGACTTTCGTCTAAAAAACAAGCTAAATTCAGAACGGAAAACACCCGGTCCACACGTCAAGGTTATTAAAAGATTCACAGAATTCGCTCTATTAATCGACAGCTAATTAAGATATGTATACATGTAGTGGGCCTACACAGTTTAAATAGACAGTACACACAGTACACTGACCATCATCACTGCTTTCCGTGCTCGTCTCACTTGCTCCGGTGGCAACCGGTACAATCCTTGTGGCGACGTCACAACCTGGAGGGGCCGGCACAACAGATATTCTGCCTTGTCTTGGCGATCTAGAATAATACCAGATATTTTATGTATTCAGGCGTCCAATATAACACATCTATAGCATATACGTCGTATATGCTTATTAGAACTACCTTGGTATTACAGCCCACTGCTTCAACATTGTATAGTTCCTGTATGCTTAACTTGGTATGATCGATTCCAGGTCTACGCTGGTCATAATCCACATGATTTCAATAGATCGGTATCACGTTTCTACAGGTTTGGCACGTGACTTCTGAAAAGGTGTAAATTCCACTGACACAACTATCTATTGTCGATTAATCAAGTCAATTGTTCACATTTGGTGTCGTAATTCGATAAAATATGCACGGGAGAATGTGTAGGCACAAAAATGATGGTCCATTATGTAAATGTCTGCATGGTTATGCTGTTTTCTAACGAGTAAGCCGAAAAGCAGCGGGAATAATAAAGTTTATATATAAAGTCACCGGCCGACAGGTTCTGAAACAAAATTAAAGAGTTATTACAAAGCTAAATCGACTTCCAACTCATATTAACCAAAATAACGTCTAAGTCATAATTACCATTATTGACCGTATCAACTATCCATCGTGTTTTGACGGTGATTCTTTACGCGGTACATGATGACGTCACGTGAAACGTGAGGCTCTAATTTGCGAGTGAATTTCAGCCCTGGGGAAATGCAGCGTATAGCTTCATTAATGTACAGCAACCAAGATAGTATGTCTACGATGTCGCGCCGTGTATATAAGCAAAACGCGACTGTGGTGAATGTATTTAGCCGATGCTTTGGGTTCGTACAGACCTGATTAGGCTATAAGCGATCAGTGTAGTTCCGTCAAACCAATGTAATTTACATAAAAACCCACACAAGACTATGGCATAGTTTTTTTTATTCAGTTCGAATAAAAAGTTTTTGCTCAGTTATTATTAGTTTTTCTTAAATTATTACTTTGTTCATTTCAGAGCGAAAACTTAGGTCTCAGATTCCGTTTTAAGTTAAAGATGCTGAAACTAAGTATGGTTAATCTCAGTATATTGTTGCTCTTTCTCTTAAAAGGTAGGTTCTGTAACAGGGCTAAAACGCCAATGAATTATTGGAAAAGATATGAATGATATGATAAAACAAATTGAGCACAGTCTATAAACAGTTTGAATTTGATAAGCGCTTTACTAAAAAAACATTTACCTTAGAAAACGAGGCTGAAGTAGTTAACCAAATGTATTTTGTCTGCCCGTGTGCCCCACAGCACAGGATTTACATAGGAGTAGCTGAAAAAACTTACGGAAGACATATGTAACCAAGTCTGGCCAAATAGTTTAGTGGTCAGCGGGTGCCTTTCAGTCGAAGGGTAACAGGCACAAAAACTGGTCGCTAGCTAGTCGGCTGTGTCCTTACTTTCAGGAGGACCTAAACGGGTCTATCAACAACACCTCACCAGTAAGGCAGCTTGCGCCGAGTTCCTTCTGTTGTGTTAAATTTGAAAGATGCACAAACCTTTATTTTTTTAGAATACTTTGTTTTGGTAACTAGTATGTATTTCCAGACGCCTGGCTCGGATGCGCAACAGTTGAAAGCAATATGAACTTGTGCGAGAACGAATGCCGAAGTGGGAACCCAAGAGCTCACAAAAAACTTTGCATTGAGAGTAATTGTTTACTCACGTCTCTAGTAAGTATAAGTGACAAATAACTTTGACCTAAAATTAGATTATAGTTGGCTCAGTGTGTTTGGAACTGGGTTGTAAAGGATATTTATGTTTATGCTCGCGAATGGGGACACGCAAAGGGCGTTATTACTAGCGCAATCGTCAAATTACCTTGTCGTAGCAACTGCAGTGTGTTGTACATGATTCAGACGTTTTTTTAATTTAGTAAAACAAATCAATAGACTATATTTTTCTGCGTGTAACCCTTCGACCGAAAGGCGACACACTTACCCACTAAGCTAATCGGCAGGGTTGCTTGTGTACGCTTAATCAACTTGGGTGTTTTTTGTCAAGTGTGTGCGCAATTATAGGTCCTAACAATTTTTCAACAGAGGGTACAGTGTAATAGGATTAATCTTGTGTTTATTTTAAACCAATATACATACGATTAAGTAACCACATAAACTTTTACCAACTTTCCATGATGGGCTCGTCACTGGGACCTTTTTTTATAAGCGGTATATGTATCGGTCGCGTTAACCAGCATTCGGCCACACGACCGTACACTTTTACCAACTTGAGTTTTCAATTTGTTTTATAGGAACACTGCGCTACGTTATACTTCTACAGACCTCGATTTGGATTCATGTGTCATCGAATGAGTGATCCCGTCTGTGTTTTGAACGGAACAGAAATAATTCGTATGAATTCACGATGCGCACTTTGTCAAAAGATGCACAGACAGAGAGAAACTGGTCCCATCATAATAGAAACAGACCAACCTTGCCCGACACATCCGCCCAGAAATTAGCGAAAAACATAAAATCCGACCTCAATTTTACCGAACGTTCCATTCCACAAATGCAAAACAGTGTTTAACAAGTAAATGATTTTGGGCTATATTTGTCGATTTTTTGTAATTTCTTCTTCTATGTAAATGCACGCACGACTTTGTTTGTCGGTAGTTTGTGTTTTTGTTTGTTTCATGCATGTAAATAATAAAGTTCGAAATGTGCGTAGGATTTCTCATTTGAACTTGCAAAACGCTGTGCAGAGTGCAAGGGTTTGGTTTGTTGAGTCATGCTGGTATGTTGGTTAAGTGTTGTATTATCGTGCCCATGGCATACAGAGGCTACAAATAGCCAAGCCTCAAGCCTATCCGCGAATAAGTCAATTAAGTTCGCGCGTCGCGCTTAAGTGGAGAAAAATAAATGCAAAATTAAGTAGAGGGAAGTTCCGATCGTGAATGTGCACTCCCAGCGCTCTTTTGGTGTGTGCGCATGTGTACTTTTAGGTTATATTTCTGAGTAAAAGATTTCGAACAAAAGGAGCAAGAAAACGGCCGCTCTCCGTCATGTATTCGCTCGTGTTTGCGCTTGCTGCACCACTTTCGAAACCGCTTGTCGCAATGTCGGCATTTGTAGCGCATTTCACCGGAGTGGACAGTTTGATGGTCAAGCAGGTTAGTCCGACGCAGGTACGACTGCCCACACACGTCACAGACATATGGACGATCGCCAGTATGGAAACGCAAGTGATCCTGCAATCCTGCAATAAAAACAACAAGAAAGGCATTGTTAATGCGCCCTACCGAAAAAAAAGAGGTTGTTTTAGAGTGTAAATAGCATCGGTATTCCGACTGTGCGTAACGTAGTGTGTGTTATTACGTTGTCCCAGTCACGGGGATAAACACATACATCGTATCCTACCCAACAGCGCCATGTAGTGATTACTTTTAGACTACAATTTAAAATTGCCTTAAATTTCATAGTTTACCTCGGAGTAAAGTAAATCTCAGACCACATGTTTCACAAGTGTGTTCTTTATGGTTGTGCGTTTTCGTGTGGCAAATAAGCGCCTGCTTTTGAACAAAGGAAGCACCACAAGTCTTGCACACAAATGGTTTTACTCCAGTGTGAATTCGAACGTGCGTTGTTAGAGCTGATTGGCTAAAAAGCGGATACCATTTTGGAAAAATAAAAAAAACGTTACAGTCAAGGCACATTCTATCTCTTAATAGTTATACGTAATAATATTAATATGGAATATTTTTACATTATCAAGATATAACTGCTGTCAATATTATATACAAGCAATTCATTTGTAGTAAAGCAATAAAAATATACACTTTATTAAATTTCTCCTACCATTTAAAAACTTTACCACAAATGTTGCAATCGTTTGACGATTTTCTTTCCTCTCCTGTTGAACGACTTTTAATTTCATTTAACACATCTGGCGTTGGTTCTGAGAGAAATACAAGAAAGGGTTGATTAACAGAGCAACATAATATTAAAGCTTGTCATTTAAACTGCCAATATATAGTTGATAGCTTGGTCAATTGTCTCAATGGTGGATAATCAGGCTGCTACCAGCAAGTTTATAAATTTAAACTAGCCGTTACTGAAAACCTTTCAAATTTGTTTTTGGCTGAGCAATAATTTCTTTATATGCTAAACATTGCAATACACACTCTTATTTATCTGTTTGTGGAGTTAGATGATTGCTTGTGTTAGAAAAACATTTTCGTTTTATCAATCACATTTCATTCCATATATTATGCTGCAAAACACAACCAGAAACATTTTTTGGAGTATTTTTAAATCTTTCTTTAAATTTACAAAAAAAAAACAAATTCATGACAAGAAGGTGATTTACCTTGACCGTCGCTATGAACAACAAGCTGTATTGGATTGAAAGAATCTGACGGGTGTTTAATTTCCCATGTTTTCTTTAATTCCACATCTCTACAATTGATGTCAAAGTCTGTTTGAGTGGACACATCTTGAGGTTTTTTGGTCTCTGTAAATGTTAAAACACTTTCAAAATTGAGAATTGGTAAGATAGGTATATGCAAAATAAATATGTATCATAATAGCAATTTGTTTTAATCTTAAAACACCATAAACTGTACAGTGAACAATGAAAGATAGTATGATGGAATGTAAATTTTAATCTACTGTTACTACATGTATTGCACGAATGCAGACACTTAATTTTAGGGGTAGGATTAATACTGGGACTAGATTTAGTTTTGTATCACTCAAAATATGACACAAAGTTTCTTGATCAGAAACACACTGAAACAGCTTATAGTGGCCACTTAACCAAATATCATTTTACAATGGCGAACCCAATAAACTAAATGTTTTAACTAGGCAAAACAAAACCTTAACTTACTCGAAAACATAAGCATTTCCAAGGCAGCTGCTCGGCTATCCAAACGAAACTGACTCACAAAATTATCCAAACATCTCAAGACTTTGCTAATGTCCTCTGCCTGTTCATCTGTGGCCATGTTCCACTCAATACAATTTGTAATAGAGTGAAAGTGATAAAGTTCTTTCAGAAAGGATTTTCTGTAAAAACAGTTAATTATACATTTAAACTACTGCCATTAAAAATGTAATATCTAGTTCTAAAATTATTATGCATAGTTACTATATACAATTTAATTCGTGGTTGCAATATTTCTTTGCCAATCAAGTTACAACAGCAACTAGTAATACTAATATTTTAAAACAGTAATTGATGCAAATAAGAAGAGATTAATGAGTACTGTGAGTTAAGTTTTAGATCTTTGCTCACCTTTCCAAAAGCAGAAGTATTGTTTGAGAAAGAGGTCTTTTCAAAAATTTATGAAATTCATTGATAACATACATAGAAGTGTGTCCAAATGAGATGGTAGCGGTCATTATTAAACAACTAACACAAACAGCACATAAATTTGCTAGTTTCCTTGAATAATATTAAACATATCATCAACTCCCACCTAAACAAACGTTAAATAAAAAAAAATGAAATCTTATTTCGGTAAATATGACAAAGTGTCTTGAATCGTCATTATAAATTTGTTTTTGTACTAATATTATCATTTCTTTATTTTTTTATGCATCTCGTCTATTCCTTTTGTCAGAGTTGATAAATCAAGCCCAGAATAGCTTGTATCCGATTTCCGAGGGTATTTATTTTTGTAGTGATTGCTAGCAATCAGCTCAAGAGAGTTGAGAGTTTTCTCACATTTCACTTGGTCTTCAATGTGGCTGGACTCCCCATGTTTAAATCTGCTTTCAACGTTGTTACGAATGTGTTCGCCAAGGGTGTTACGTGAACTAGTAGGCCACAACTCACATATTTTTAGAACCCTTCTGTACAGAGAGGCCATTCTTTTTTTCAAATATTTCACTTCAGACAATAATTTTGAGAACTTTGTTTTGAGAGAAACTACTGTGAAGGCTTATATCAAATGCAACAAAATAAAGAGAATAAGATAACAATTGGCAGCTCCTGACCAGCTGGTGCAGCAACAGAAACTTTTATTTCTCCTTCAATAGTTCCACAAATGAGTGTTGCCTTGATCCTGGTTTGGCAAATATCTTGATAAAAATTGAAGAATCTTGTTCAACTGTCACAGGATTTTTATGTTTTGAAAAAAATGTTTTCCCTTTTGCCTAATTTTGTCAACAAACTAGTTTTCAATATCTATTATAATGAGTTAATAATAAAATATTTAAGCATTATGTTTTGCAATAAAAAAAATCAAATCAAATATAAGGTGCGCGATAAAAGCGGCAGATCCAAACGTTAAGAAAACGTTAAGCATACGTTTTATTACAATGCCGTATTTTTACACTTCCATGAAGTAATTCATTTTGAAGCAATTTACAATTGATAGTTATATATTTTTGTTTTAGGGGAATTCCATAAATGAGGTTATTTCGCATAACAGAAAGGAGAAAAAATTTAAATCACGCCGGCTAATAGTTTTTTTTAGTGTTGACTGTAAAATTATTTGGTTATTGGTACGTTTTAAAACAAAACACTATAATAATTTAAACATTCAAAATGATTTTTTTAATAACCTTCCGTTTAAAAGTCTCATTATTTAACCAAAAAACACCGGTCTTTTTAACTTCTATGTCTTAAATAACACCCGAGTATCCAAACTAGGGAATGTTGCATTGCCCAGAAACAGGTTTTTTACACAGATATTACTTTAACGAGTTTGTGTAAAAGAATGTTAAGAAATGCCGTCTATGCGTGCAATGAAGTTCGAAACCTATCAAAGACGTCACTAATTATTCCACTATGTAAAAAACTTATTACCCCCGGAAATACAAAAAATATTTACACTTCAGCGGTATTACAAGGAAGAAAAGATCCCGGACAACATAAGAGAATAAAAGCTCAATCTCTACTGCATGAAGATAAATGGTCAACGGATCTCGGAACATGGACTGAAAAAAACAAAATGCTTTACCCACCAATGGATCCAGAAAAGGGAGTTCGTCCAGCCGAAATCTATTACGGTCGGGCTAATATCCGATATCCCGACAAAAAGATGTATCACGTTGCGTATATTGTTAAGGGATTAAATATTGAAGAAGCAATTACTCACCTTGGAAACATAAACAACAAAGCAGCGAGAACAATCAGAGACGTTTTGCTTGAAGCTCAAGAGCACGCTGTTGCTGAACACAACGTGGAGTTCAAATCTAATCTTCATATTGTTGATTCGTTTGCGGAAAAGTCTGGCGTTATAAAGTTTCCAATCTACCATGCGAGAGGTAGAATGGCATTAGGCAAATGTCGATTTTCGAATTACCACGTTTTGCTACGTGAAGGCCCAGCGCCACCTAAAGAACAAAGACTAACTGCTCTTGATTATGGACTTCTTTATTTGGATGAACTAAGGAGTAAAAAAATATTTGACGGATTGTGAAATAATTTCTAAGAAACTGTAAACTAAACCTTTCTGTTGTTTAAATACTGTGCATTTGGTCACATATATAATGAAAATACAGCATCTTACTGTTTCTATTTGTTCTTTTATTTGATCATACATTTCTATGTTTTTGTAAACACTTACAAACTATTGGATTTCTACTCTCTTTAATCTAGAAACATAATATTCAAATAATATATCTGGGCTTGGCAAAAGTTGCCTGGTTGATATATTTCTCGATCTGCTTGTAAATAAACAATAAACAGTATAGGTAATAACAAATCATTGAAATTGAAACTGCAATAATGCATACAATCATTAGATAAAAATAGCTTAATGTAAATACCATCAGATATCAAATATAAAAATCGATTTATAATGGGATCCATTTATTTTGGGCATTATATATAAAGCTCTGTTTGCCCAGCCTCTCTGGTCTGTATGTGGATGGGCCAGGATTGTCTTTACTAGGAAGGTGATCAAATGTCCAGCGTGAAGTGTTGGACACGAAAACACCTGATGACATATAGTGCTTCGCTGGTCCTTCATAGTCCACAAGTTCATACGACCCAGGTTCTGGGTTTTCTAACCGGTGCAGGTAACGGCATTGCTGGAGCACT
>CH003228.1:1664183-1773046 GCA_000149265.1 Ciona savignyi | reverse complement strand
TGGAGCACTGATGCAGAGGTAGTGCTTGCGACTAGAATAATTAAAAACCTTTAGCATTTTACCCCGATACACAGTGATTGCTACATATTATTTTTTAACATAATTTTTTAATAACTTACGGTAAAATAAGCTTTTGTGGTGGAGTGACAATATCATAAGGTTTGTAAGCACCCGGACCAGGCACTTCGGCTGGTTTTCCAATTAATTCTCTTTTAGTGGTAGAACAGAAACTTGACATGGGAGCATCACTTTTCGTTTCAGCTTGTATATTGTAGTGACCTAGATAAAAGAAAATTAAGCATTGATAAAAATTTATTTTAACTAAATGGAAATTCTATAGGGGTTTTGATTAAGTAGCCTAATCATTAAGTTTATCACCCTGATTACCATCAACAAATTAGAAAATCTTATGTTACGGTTTAATGACTGTACTTTTGCAGTGCTTTAATGCTATTTCCTTGATTTTCCCATTCACAGGGATAAACATGAATATCCTATCCTGTTTAGTGATTCTTTGCTAAACAGTTGTTCTATCTTAAAAACTGTAACACGGAAAACAAAATTAAACTGAGGTAGAAATGTTGCTAAACTAGACCACCCTTTTTTCAATGACAGCTTATAACACAATGCAAAATTTCCTGTTTACTAGACAAAACCTCAACAAAATAAACCACAATAACACATTGAACTATTTATACCAAAAGCAATTATTGGTCAACAAGACATAATATTTTTTATTGTGAAAGTAAAACTTTCAGCTATCAATGTTTTTTTAGATTACGATAGTTTTTTTGTGTATGATAACACAGATATGTAGCATTTTTTTTATCAAAGATAGTCAATTACTTTTCATTTTCAGACATTACATAATTGCTATGGGACATTTTTAACCTGTGGATTGCTCTTAGAGCAGTCAGTATGAAACTATGAAATCTACAAAATCATGACTTACTTGGGGATGGAACCCGTGTACTTCCAACTGGAAATCCCTGTCTTTTTGTCCTTGATTTAAACGATGCTTCTGCAGAAACTCCGCAGTTTTTCTTGGTGTTTGTGCTTTGCACCTGTCAGTTTAAACTTTCATTGGGAAAATAGCAAAAAAGAAGTAGTAGTAGTATATACATATATTACCAGCCGGCGGATACCAGTACATAGTGGATTTCATTAAGAACACATGTAGTTAAATTGTTAAATTTAAATTATTTTTTAATTTGGATATCTAAGTTGTTAAATATTAATAGGTTTTCATAAAAATAATTAAACCAAAATATATACTTTAGTATTTGTAATTTACTGAAAATTAGATTTCAATCATACATTGTAATGGTTAGGAGCTGGAGCTCTAGTTGGGCCAACTAAGATATGATCAGTCTTTATAGCTATTGGTGGGTGGAATGAACTAGTGTTGGCGCGGTTGAATTCTTTCCTAGTGCTCAACAGTGATGGTAGATTGTAAGATCCAGCACCAGGTGTTGTGATGTTCACAGACCTTGCGGTTCTTCTTGTCTGTAATTTTTCCATATTAGAATCAAGTTCAGATTCGAATTAAATATAAAACTGTCTTTAATTTTTTTTTCTCTTAATTTGTTTAAAATTTTTATATTTTAGTTTATTATTTAGATGCAGACATGTGTAATGTGTTTTAGCCCATTTAAACACCAATTGTGGAAATTCCTGATAAGCAGCATGTTCCAGTGGAATTATAAAGGCTTTGAAGCGATAACAAGTTTAAACTACCAGAAATGATATTAGACCAATATGTATTTTAATAGATCTTTGATATCATAAATATAAAAAAGGTGTCTTAAAAGACAGTCTACAAAACCTACATATTATAGTATCCCTAGCAATAAAAATAACATGTGCACTGTACACAGAAATCATAACTGATCTTACACACTTGTTAATAAAAAAAAATTAGAGTTGGTTATTGTTACTAATTAGCAATATTCAGTGATTTCTCTTACTACCAACCAATAATATTAGTACCTAGTACACACGAAAAAATAAAAAATATAATCTGTGAAAACACTAGACAATTTTACTTTTGATGCAAAGCTTCCGGTGCCTTTCTTAGAAAATGAAGTCGACTTTTTTTCTATCTCGCCATGTGGACATCTGTAATTGCCTGGACCTGGAATATCATTCTGTAAAAATAAAAAAAAAACTGTTAAAACAACACAAGGAATACTTTAAGATTTAATAAGGACATTGGTTAAAAGATAAAAAAGCAATATGATGTGATGTTTAAAGGAATATGGATTGTTGTTAATTATTGCAAAATAAAAATGATGACCAGGCCTACTGGTATAAATGGCAGTCAATGTTAGAGTTGTATTATGAGATTGGATGTCATAATATAGGGGACCTTAATCTATTTTTTATCAACCAAAAATAAGGTCAAATAAAGATCAAATTAATCTAGGCATTTAAAACCTTTTATATTTAAAGTTTGTTGATAATAAAAACACCTTATATCCAACTAAACCAGTGATCCCTTTATTTACCCACAAAACTCAAAAATAATATTACCGGAAAATACCAGTATAAATAATTTTTTCTATTTTAATCACATTGTTAGATGTGTATAATTGGGGCAAAACATCCATTTGTGAATGCTCTTACCAAATAATAATCATCACTAAATCGCTTAGCTTGTGAACGGAACCCTTTTTTATCAGAATTGTTTGTCACAATCGTTTGGTATCTGCTTGGTATAGAAGCTGTTGCTGCTGTTACACCATGGCCTGGTTAAAAAAGGTAGTTAACTTTTGCTGTGTTTTTGCTTGTACTTGTATTTATTATTTGAGGTACAAACTATACCGAACCTGTATAATTCTATTACAATTGCGGACTTATTACAAAGTGGGTTAAATATAAAATTCTGCAGCAATGAGATCAATATTTTAACACAAGTATGGGTACAGAAAATGATCATTAATGTTATTTTTTACTAATAGTCACGATGCGCACCTTTGTACAACCTTCCTGTTATACGTGAGTGAATTCGTTGAACAGAATCCAAAGGCTGAATGCTTTCAACAGTCATTGTTAAAATGGTGCCAACTAGGTCATTTCTAATGATCTATTCTTTAAAAAACATTTTTCAAAACCACTTGAAACCTTTTAAGCTATTAAGATATTTACCATGGCAACTAAATTGGGGAATTCCCTACATCAAGCTGCTAAATTTAATTTCTTTAAATTATTTTTGACATGAAGAAGTTTTTTAGATGTTATACTGATGTCAGTTATAAAATAAACGTGTTTTATTGAAAAAAAATTCTTCATTATCATTAGACTCTTGTTAGACACTTTTCGGGGTTTCTAAGGGAGAGAACTTTACCAGTTCCACTTGCTGTTATTATAACAGTACCAAAATGTTAAAAACACTGCGTATTGACGCGAAATCTGTCATTTTAAACGTTTTTAAGTCATGTCCAGAAAATTATCCTCAAACGAATGGAAAATTTCCGCTTTAACTCGCCTTATAAAGACCGTCCATCGCCAGATTACTTCGTCTCTCCCGTAGGATTTGGCCTGTATGATTAAGTTGTTAAATACGAGAGTGTGTGTTGTAAATAATTGGGGCGTTAACTATGACATTTATTTAAAGGATGCCAGAACAATATTGAAATTATATACGAAAACAAGAGAGTGCGAACCACGTATTTTATAGTCACTACTATTTGTTAATGCAATTTTAACTGAACGGCTTATGAGCACAAACGTTTCGGATCCAAAGATTTGGTTTTTGATTTAATTATTCTTACCATATCCTCTGGTAAAAAACTATTATGTGGTATTTATGTTTATCCAAGAGATCCAGTGAGGTTAACACACAGGCAATCTTCAGAATACCAACGTCCACCGTCGGTTTAGCGGAGCTATTGTAGTGTGGCGTGTATGAATAAAACTTTTCTACAGTTTGGTAAAATCCATTAATCCGTTGGGTTTCGGCGCAGTACGCTAAGGAGACAACCTACTAGTTCGTGACCAGTTTCGAACCTTAACCTTTGGTTGAAAGGCGAGCAATTATCCACCAGACTAATTGGTAGGACGTATTAATATTGACATACAAACCAGAACAATAAAAAATAAGAGGCAACATCTATTAAATTTTCTCTATAATAATACAAATTGTAACTTTACTGATAATGCTGACTCACAGGAGAAAATATATGTATTTTAACGGATACAAATGTTGTATCGAAACACGTCAACGACCATTCCAAATCAGATTAAATTTTAGAGGCATTATAAAAAATTACCCTTATAAGATAATAATTAATGAAATTTGGTAAAAGTAAGTAGATACTGCAACATTAAACCAGAAACACGTTCCCATATATTATGCACTTACATATAGGCCTACGTTTTGTTATATACCTTAGGAAAATACAAAAGATGAAACCTGTCTAAAATGCTTTTACAGAATTTGTCACCGCCTGGAAAAATTCCTAAAAAATCTTCACAAAGAGTGTGAAGACTATACTGAAACATTGTATAAAATGATTTGGAATTTAGGAAAACCTAATTTGTCATTTTATGCAAAACATGTTTTGTGAATTTTCTCTTTTGTTTGTATTTTTTGTCGCTTTTTCATTATTTAAAAAATGCTCCGGCTAGCATACCCTAAAAGATCTCGAGGTCAAACATTAAAACGTATTTTAAATTTATATTTCACAGCTTCAAAAAATAACGCCACCTTTGACCCGCCGCAGCATTAAAAAGGAAGTAAGGCGAGGCTAAATCCAAGACGAGCAGAGATTAAAACATATACGAGGATTTTTTATAGTTCAACTCGATTAAATTTAGTTTGGGAAACGGAAGTTCTTTAGTTTTTTTAATTTGACATTCTTGACAAAACAATTTTTTATACAAATGTTATTATAAATGGCTTATTAGCTAATATTTTTTCATCTCTTTTATAAGATTCCAATCAAACGACTAGGTATTGATTTTAACCTTCCTGGTCTGCTGCTAAACGCTGAAACTGTTTGTTATTGTATTATTAAAGTATTATGACGGTAAGTGTGTATGTAAAATATTATAGAAAGATTTAATTAACAAAGCCTTACATTGTACGACATTAACACCCATTTGGCCATTTACAAACTAATGGTATTGTTGTATGGTAAAAGCCTATCAGCGTTATGTATAAATACAAAATGACCCGCATGCAGGTGCATGGAAATTTTAACGCAAATTATATGGTTGCACCCGCTTTAACATAAAAATGGCTAATTTGCCCTCTTAATTTTGTTAGCACCCATGATTTTTCATTGAATTAGTCAAAGATAGGATAATTATGTTTATCTCCCTGAATGCGAAATACAATGAGTATTTAACCCACAGACAATCGTCAGAACACTTCATGCCCACCGTCGGCTTACTGGAGCTATTACAGTGTGTTGTGTATAATTTGGTAAAACCCAATAATCCAATGGATGTCTGATGCGTGTCTTGCTCAAGGACACAACCGACTCGCTAGCGATCTTTCAGCTGAAAAGTGGTGCATTTACCCATCAAGCTAATCAGTCGGACAAGCCATACTTTTTAAAAATGGCCACCGGCGTGCACATAAAAACAGTGTAGCTGGCCAGGACCACATGCTTAACTAAAAATCAGTCTGGCCCATTGGTCTAGCGCAGTGGTTTTCAACCAGGGTTCCGCGGAACTTTAGGGTTCCGCCAATACAGTCCAGGGGTTCCGCAACTTTTAATTTTGAATGAATAAACATTAAATTTTTGTAAAATGTAAAACTTTGAACAATCAAATTATTGCACAGGGGTTCCTTTAGTCAGTAGAATGTTTCCATTGGGTTCCAGTGCAGCAAAAAGGTTGAAAATCACCGGTCTAGCAGTTAAGTGCGTCGCCTTTCAATCGAAAGGTTGCAAGTGCGAAAATGGTTGCTAGCTAGTCTGTTGTGTGCTTGGGCAAGCCACCTAACGGAAATTGCCTGAACCCAGCGGATTATTGGGTTCTACCAAATTGAAGGAGGTGATCTGACAATTGCCTGTGTGTTAACCCACTTGGTTTTCCCATGCACGGGGATGAACATGAATATCCTATCCTATCCTAAAAATGCATAGGTTTGTCTTGTTAATAAATGATCAGTATTCCATCTTTTATCCGATTCTTTTGCCGGTTATAATATAAGCTAATTGGTACGAGTACATTTTCACTTAATAAATAATTAATATTAAATTTTAAAATGTAGGTAAAAGCGCAGTCAGTGTAGAAAGTTATATACCATTAACCAATAGTGCGATATTATCTGATGGTTTCCATGGTCTTAAGCTGTGTAGATTAATTGTGAAAAAAACTTATTTAATAAATGCACATGAAAGTTAATGTGTTTTTTTGTTATTAAAAAATTATTCATTAACTTTCATTTTACAAAAAAAATAGGTAAATGTACTTTACATTGAATTTATAATTTGACACATTGATTTTAAAGTGTATTTTAATAATCAATCCAGTTATTATAAAATGGTTTAAATAAACGGCTTTTATATTTATTGAGTTAGCTAAGTACGGTAGTTCAAAGCTAAGTAATTCAGTTAAGCTAAGTAATTAATTCATTTTATAGTGTGTTTTTTCAACGCAATGGACCAAATGTGCATGTCTGTTAAGCATATATAGACACAGGTATATATTGGTTAAAAATTATTGATTTGTTTCTTCAATAAGTAATTAAATGAGCATAAATTATAATTCTTAATTCCGTTTATACACACATATTCACACTACAATATATATATTACTGCTAATGTAAATATGATCAAATATAGTAGGCAGTTACCAGTAGCTGCTTAAGTAAATAATTTACTTTATGCAATGGAACAGCTAAGCTTTTTTATTTTAAGTCCATACTTGTGTAATGACTTGGCCCAAGTGTAAAATTTTACATTTTTAATACGAATTTTTTTTACAGCTTCAGAGTTTAAAAGATCAGTTATTGTTTGCAAAAATTAGTTTCACCTAAGTATCAATTGGATCAGAGCAAATAGCGAATATAGGCGAGCCATTAAAATATTACCTTAAACTGCTGGTTTACATGGAAAATAATGGATTTCACTATTCACGAGTTCACGGTATCGAAAGTCTGCTTTAATAATAGGAAACAGCACTACTTCCGTCTTAAACATTTCATTTTAATTGGTTGGAAATGTCATTCAAATGAGGTTATATGCATGAAGAATATACAGATTTACAAAAGTGACAAATAAATGTAAAAAGTATAACGTGGCTAAAAATGTAGAAATGTAGCTAATTTTATCACATTTAATTGTCATCAAATAAACAATCCTGATGTTTGTTGCACAGGGATTCAACCTACATGAGTTTTACTTTACCTGGTTTCTACCCACACAAGTGACTAATTTTAGTGCACACACATAGCACATACATTTTAAGGGATTCAACCTACATGAGTTTTATCTCATGAAGTTTAGCCTATGAGTTTAAACTTACTTAATTAGGCTTTGGCTTCCAATCATCTTATAACTTTTTAGATAACTTGTCATATATAAAACTTTCTTGCCATCAAATTGTGAAACTAAGAAAGTATGTATTCTTTGGTGTGGTACAAGTACTGCATCCCACTGATATATTTATTTTGTATAACTAAAATTACAAATCTGAATCATTTCCTGTGCCGTGTTTGTATATGGGTTATTTATGTTTGTAAATGTAAAGTGTATGTTTATGATCTCTTATTGCTTTAATAAGCATCCGCATATTAAACACATACATTACTATTAAATTGGCAATTCCCCAAATTTTGTTTTGATTTTTTGACCAAATTTCGTGTTTTAATTTTCATTTATTATAGCAACATAAACACCTACCTGACCTTATGCTTTCTGTCAGGATCTTCAACTGGATTATGCTCTTGATCTGATGAGGAGGCTTCCTCCTCAGAAAGTGGAGAAAAACCTCTCAGATCTCATCGACCTTGTTCCGGAACTGTGCGAAGATCTTCTCTCCTCAGTGGATCAGCCGCTGAGAGTTTTACGTGACAAACAAACTGGGAAAGACTATTTGCTCTGCGATTATAACAGGGATGGGGACTCGTACAGGTAATGTTTGGATAGTGGGACATCGTTATTCTCTGATGAGATGTTGGTCAAGACATGAAGTCTAAAGGCTTGAAAATATTATTCTCAGCAACAAATACTTTAAACAGAAGCAAAATGTTGCGTTTCATAGTGGACACTGATTACATGTTGTAATGCAGGTCACCATGGAGCAACACATATGATCCACCACTTTCTGATGGAGCTAAACCATCAGACCGCTTACGGGATATTGAAGTTAGTGCCAACAGTGCGTTCGATTCCTACAGAGAGCTGTAAGTAGTGACAACAATGTTTTTATGTACCATTATATGAAACGTTGCTAGGATTAATTACATTGTATTTGAACGAGTATAGCCGTGTTCAATGTTTTTTACGGATCCACCCTGCTGTAACAATACACCACAGTAAGCTATTAATATTAGATCTGGTTACAAACATGAAGAAATCAGAAGGAAATCAGAAAAAGCTTGTCTTATTTTTTAAATTGGTTTATAAAAATTTATTATTTGGATGGACAGATTTATCCTTTTCATTCAGACTGAAGTCTATCAACATTGTGTTGCCAATTCGTTTCTTGTATATCTTAAAAGGGAACTGTATATGTTTACCATATTTTATTTAAATTTTCTATTGTTACGGTAAGGTGACTGTCAACCAAGACATTTTGCAGCATATTTTCTGAACCCAGTGGATTAATGTGTTGAGAAAAACCATAGCCAACATACACAACATATTGTAATACCTCCAGTACTCAACTGCTCTAGACATGTAATTTGATGATTACACATGTTTTACCCACTTGGGGATAAGTATGAGTATGCTTTCCTTCATTTCTTGTATATTTATCCGTAATATAATGCAGGTATTATGAGGGAGGTATCTCATCTGTATACATGTGGGATTTGGACCATGGTTTCGCTGGAGCCATTCTTATTAAAAAAGTTGGTGATTCTTCTCCGAAAATCAAAGGTTGTTGGGATTCGATCCATGTCATTGAAGTCGTGGTGAGTCTGGGTGATTTTCTATTGTGGATTGTTAATACTGGTTGAATTTCCGCTTGATTAGGGTTTAACACTACTAAGTTAAACTACTTAGTATGTTACCAATAGTTTTGTTCTTATAGTGCTTTGCTAACCCTACAGCATTAATTTAGGTGTGTTTTTGCATAGTTTATTCAGATGATTTGATGCTATTTTTGAACTACCACTATATGTACCACTATATGTGGTCTATGGATAAAAAAATTCAGCCGATCCACTAGATAAAGAGAGTGGCAGCACTATCTATCAGTTTACTTAAGGAAATAGGGGGTCAAATTGTATCACAGGTTATTGTTCATCATGGAGAATTCCATTGTTCTTACTGAATTTAAATTTGCAGGAGAAATCTGGCGGGCGCAACGCTCATTACAAACTCACTTCCACAGTGATGTTGTGGCTTCAAACCAGCAAAGCTGCATCAGGAACCATGAATTTGGGGGGAAGTTTAACTCGACAGGTGGGTTGCTCCACGATACACTTACTGGGGTTAAAATGTTGTATATTTCTCTGTTATACTCCACACAGAGTGTCATACTTTGTATTGTGCCCGGTAAACCTAGATATAACAAATTGTGATATTTAATTTAATTTTGGCAATAATTTAACGTAGAACTAAAATACAAGTTTAAATTGGAAGACTGGTATTGCTGGAACTGCCAAGTTTTTGTAACTAGAAGTCCTGTTGTGCTAGTACAGGTGCCACGAAGATACATAACAATGTGTTTTGTTCGCCAGGTTGAAAAGGACACTGCTGTGAATGACGGCAACTCGCACATTGCTAATATTGGGAAATTGGTTGAAGAGATGGAAAATAAGATGAGGAATACCCTCAATGAAATCTACTTCGGCAAGACGAGGGACATCGTACAGGATCTGCGGTAACTTGATTGTTTGTATTAAGAATTCCTTGTATTGCTCAAAAAACCAACTGCATCATTACTCTTGCTCTTTTGTTTTATTTCTATTCTATACCTGTTATTCGTCAATATTTAGACAAAAGTTCTACTGTGTACTTGCGCTTATTGTGAATGTGAAACTGTAATCTCGCACTTGTTTACTTTGTACTTCTATTGTTCTATCATCTCTGCTATATTTCCTTTGTTCTCTACTCTTTCTTCAGCTTTGTGTTTCCTCACTCTGTCTCTCGCGACCATCGGAAGAAGCTCAATCTTGAACTTTCCGTCGGCTTTGCAAAGAATTGCAGTGAAGCAAATGCGAATTTGTGATATTTTCCGTATCCGCAATATGAAACGATTTCGATTAGCGCAAATTGACCGTAAAAACTCCCTCGTATGTTTTAGATCGCTCACCCCTGCATCTGAGAAGGACAAACGACAAGTAGTTGCAAATGAACTGAAAAGCAAATTTGGAAAGTAATTTGGCGACTTTTTCTCTCGAGCTGCCCATGCCCACAGAGACACCATAACACTGTAGGGTTACATGTGCACCGGCAACGGGAAAAATAAAATCCACATGCCGACCAATAAATATCACAATTTTGATAATGATTCGAAACTTAGTGAGCAAAATCTGCTGTCTCGTACTCTATTATATATACATACATATATCTTCTTTGTTATCACACTTTTTCAATGTGCAACACCCAGTGCATGCTTATATTTACTAAAAACATGTATGCGGGCTTGGCCCAGTAATAATTCAGTGTCTCCGACTAAATTATTTAAGTTTGTTTGCGTCATTTTGCAGTAAAATTATACAATTATGAAATCTTTGCTAATTATATTAGTTGGAATTTTTATCTCTTTGGAAATAAAATTATTTTGTAGCCAGAATTATAGACGTGGTGTATGAATGGAGTAAATGTATTCTTTATTTCACCACAAAATTCATGTCGAAAATAAATTGATTACGCATAAAAAATATTTAATACTGTTTGTTACAGTGGTAAAATTAGACGGAATACGGTATATATCATGAGCAATATATGCAGTAAAGAGATATATGTCCATTGAAATGATCTTGTTAGCGCCCAGATAACTGCTTAGTTGGTAGTTCGTTTTCTAAGCTTTCAAATTTGGATTTGAACCAAGACTGTGCTTCCTGAAAAAAATAATTAATTTGTTAAATTTAAGATTTAAGAAAAAAACTGCATTTTAACATGAGGGAAATTGCACAAAAATGATAAGTGAAGCAGTTCCCCTTCTCCATCCTTTTAGTATTGCTCGTTTTAGTCGAGGCTACAGTATGTGGACAAATTTATTGGTAAATATAAAAAAAACGTATTTACAACAACCCACCTGAAGATTTTGTTGCACTTGCACCGACTCCACCTGAACTTTTCGAAGTTTTTCCTCAACAATTTGTTTCTCGTTGATCGCACGCTTCAGTGCTCCATCCAATGACTGAAATACAAATTACATTCTTACAAATACATGGTAAAAATTATGGACTGACAATTGTGATAACAATCTGGTGTCATTTACTATGATAAAGCATGAATAACCTATTCTACTCGTTTAGGCACCTGCAGCCTGTATAGAAATACTACTTAAAGCTTGTCAGGTGCACCTTATATTACCAATATGGTTCATATAAGTACTACTATACCAGATAATTTCTCCTACAATCTTGATGAGCTACTCCGTGAATGGTTTCTTGATTGAATATAAATTTTTTGGTCTAAATTTGAATTCATTTCATGAATAATCCTAAGCATTGAAAGAGGAAATTGACAAACAATGATAGCTTGTGTTAATGAGTCATTCTCTCAACCCTGGGTGATAATAATTATGCTTGTTGTCTTACAGATCTATGAATACTACTTCAAAATCTGCAACAAGTTACCACGTTTTACAAACAGCCAGGCCACCTGAATTTTGTTGATTAGGATCTCCTTTTCAGCTCTCTCTTTGCCTAATTCTGATTCAAGTTTAGCGCCCGTCTCCCTTGATAACTTCTGAGCGTGGCTCAATGCGGCAATATCCTCTTGTAGCGATGATACCTATAGCAGTTCAATTTAAAATCTACCATATCACAGGGCGACAGTGACAAACCATATGATAAAACACAAATAATTGGTCACATACTAAGTCTCCAAGAAACATAATTTTATCGCTTCTTGCCTCTTTGTTAAACGTAGCTATAATCGCAGCTTGCTCTTTATGTTTCTCCATATAGTTGAGTTTCGTTCTTTCAAGCTCTCCCAGCTCGTTGTCAATCGCCTGAATATTTATTAATAAAGAACTTATGGAATGAATTGCCATTTGTATCTTTATCAATGTACACATAATGTATTGGTGCTTACAGAGCTGCACAGTGAGGAAGTTTAAGCAACGAGGCCAAATCAAGTTTGAGGTTAGAACCACACCCTGAACACTTCATCCTTGTCATTCCTAGTACTTACCAAATAGTATTTACGATAAAAAGTCAACAAAACATGAAAGATATTTTTAATGTTTTGTAGACAAAAGCTTTCAAAAATGCATTCACAGGGAAAAACTGTATACTAAAATGAAGCTTAGGGGTTAGATTTAGGTTGGGGTGGATATTAGTAATTGTGGCAGGGTTTAAATAAGTTGTGTTTATTTTAGTGTTGCCCTATACACAAACACCACACTCTGTGCATACGTATTCACATGAAAGAAAAGTTTACTCTGATCCACATATTGACTTTAGATACCACACACTCACAGCAACCCACTTTTATTTTTTGATCCGTCATCAGTTTACTTTTCTTCTCTGCCTGTAGCCTCTCCAGCATAGTTTTCTGCTGTTTTAGCTTCTCCTTTATTTTCAGAACGCACTGCTCACGCTCAGCAAGTTTCGATCGCAGTTCAGAGTTACCCCGGGTAAGCTGACTGTTGCGAGATTGGGCAGCTTCAGCCTGTTTCTTTAGCTGATTGGAAATTATTTAAACAATTTATAAATCAGTGTTAGTTTTCTATTATATTGTAGTATTTGATTCTGTGTAGACCATGGTTAAAACATTGTAAGGCTATTTTCGGTAATTACAAAGCTTAATTAACAGCATATAAAGAATTATGTCATTTAAAGGTAGGGATGCACAATATATTTAGGTATTCTAGAATATTCTAAAATAATATATTTCGAATCTAGAATTTCGAATTCTATTCTAGAATGTTTTACCATATATTTAATTTGATATGCTCTGCATATATTTCCCACTTAAAAAAATAGAGGCGGTAAATGATTTTTAAATATAGTGAATTAGCCATATGCGTTTAAACTGATGAGGGCAATTTATGTAGTCAAACAATATTTTACCATTACATATTTTTTTAATAATATATAACATCTCTAAACACTATCTGCCATGAGGGAGGATAATAGTCTAAGAAGTTTTCTTAAAGATTCGAAAATTCTATATTGTGCATCCCTATCTAACGTATGTTTTGAATTACAACAGGAGTGATGTTCCTTGTGCTTCTGAGGGAAATTTTCTTGAAAAGAAAAACATTATTCTTTATCCATATAAAAACAGGGGACCCAGGAAGTGATACAACTACTTTCCTGCTTTAATTCCTAAAAAAAACCATTAACTTTTACATACAAATATATTAAGCAGTGCCTGTCAAACATCATTTGTTATAAATTAATACATTATGTTCTAAAGTACTGAATATTACTTGTGCATTGTGGATGAGATTATAAATTTATGGACCCAGAATGATCATTCTGTTTTGTATTTAATGTTATAAGACAAGATCTTCAATTTCATTATCTTTTAAAGCATTAAAGACCAAGTGCAAACCTGACACTACATAAATTGGTCACCAGGAAAATAAATTTTATTGAAACAAACAGGCAAAGTTAGCTGTATCCTTTACTTCAGTAACTTGGGTTGAAAGTTGTCGCTTGATGGTATTTCTCTCCCGGTTCAATTGATCCTTCATTTGTTGGAATCTATCATTGTTGGATCTTGATGTGAGAAGAGCTTCCTCTTCTGTCGATTTCTGCTGCCGGAGGATCGTTTCGTTTCGCTCTCTCTGGATATCCAAGTCCATCTGGTAAGATCGGATACTCCTTTTATTTCAGTGGAGGGAAAACGCTATCAATTAAGGGTGTCATGGAATTTCCAATGAGTTGCAGACCCATTGTGAGGTTGGTTGTTTCTCCTTGTTTGTAATCATGATTGTATGTAGCATGGTGGATTGTACAATCACTATCTATTGTGTATTTTATAAGAAACAGAAACTGTTTCAATGTGGCTGTGGACTATCTATTGTGATTATAAATTTCATTTTTCTTTGTCTTAATAATACTCTTAAGTAACTGCGAACATTCAATACTTGTTCTTATACTTAAACTTAAGTTAAAATTTTAGATTTTAATTTTGGGGTAAGATTGAAAGAAACAGAACACAGACCTTGCATTTATCGAGTTCATCCTTCATCTGAGTGTTTGTTCTCAGCACCTCGTCCAGCGATGCAGTGAGTCGGACGTTGTCGTGTCTCGCACGCTCCAGTGCCTCCAACGCTGGAGCGATTCTCGCTTGTTCGGACGAATCCCGATCGTGACATTGCGCTTCCAACTTCGAGATCTCCGACTGAAGGTTGTGGATTTGGTGCTCCATCTGTGATCTTACAAAAGGGTATGATGTTTCTGAATTTGGTTAAGTATCAGAGGAAAGATTTAGTTTGCTTGGAAAAAATAAATCTGTAAAAGAACACACAGTTAGATAGACCTTGAATCTTAAGGAAAAACCATAAACTTTAAACTTTTTAATTTTTACATGAAGTGAATTTATCTTTTGTAGGTATATAAATATGTATGGAATAAATGGATATGTTGCAAAAAAATTTTGCTTTATAATAAGTGAATAATATACAAATCCCAATATGTGATGACAAACAATGCAGACAGTATACACACTTTTCCTCTGTAAAGGCTGATATCTGAGAATCCTTGCGACCGAGTTTAGCTTGAACTTGATTCAAAGTCTCCTGTAGTTGTGTCTGACGTGAAGTAACATCGTCAATTGTGGAAGACAGACGTGCGTTATCGGATCGGGAATCTGCTACTTCTCGTCGCAACTGGGAAAGCCGGGATTTTTCCTGCTCCTGTGTAAGATGCAGTATGATTCAAAGAGTGATTGCACTGGTGATCAACAATGAAGAAAAGCGATTGGATTTAGTCGGTTGGGTTATTGATGTGAGATGTGCTTAAGCTTGTACAATAAGTGTTTAACAATAAAACTATATATATATCTGTAGGGCTGAAATTGGATTAAGTATACATGGTGTTTTGAGGTGATATAAAAATAAAAACTCGTTTTTTTGATAAATTAGCATTTAGGTTCACAATTAAATACAAAACTGGTTCGTTTTAACATAAATGACTCACTAATGGGGGATATTTATATTGTATGGTCAAACTAGGAATGACCACAACCTAACCGCTGCAAACAGGTGCAAATTATTTACCCACAATAACCTTATATAGGGATATTATTGATTTGTACTTAAGCTTTTATTTAACAATTTATTTTTAATATCCAAATAAAACATTTACAATATGTTAGGTGACCAATATATACAATAGAATTAGTATTTGGTATAAATCATGCAGTAATCAATAGGCAAACCATGTCTTTTAAGGTTAATTGACATATAATTTTAGTCAGTGGCTTTAACCCTTAGACGACCACGGTTACATATTTGTAACCCAGAGGTGTCCACGAAAAAAAAAAATTTCAGTCGTTTCTTGGGGGATTTTCCTAGTTTTGATATTTTTGGAAAGCATTTAAATAGATCTTTCGAATTAACGCATAAAAACATAATCCTTCCATTTAAAAATTTTGAGTAATATTGCTCCAAACATTTTTCTTCACAATTTTTGTATCTAGTTTAACTTTTAGGTAAAATATCGCTTTTTTGGGTTCTGGGGAGTTAAAATTGTTACACCAGTTGCTGTGATAATAAAACTAGCAGTAGCCATCTTTGTTTTCGAGTTTTCCAGTCATTTTCGATTTTTCAACGATATATGTAAACATCTGTGTACATGGTTTTTGCTAATTACTATTGATATTTTTTCATTTTTTCGCCTTTGTTTACTTTGTTTTTCAATTATTATTTGATATTCGGAAGAAATATGGCATCTTCGCAATAGATTACAGCCGATCAGGCTGCCAGCATGATCGAGGCCGACAGTGATTGTGGTGATGAAATGCCTTATTTGTCAGTCATGGGTGACGTCATCACGCTTAGTTGACGTCATCAAAAAATAAAAGACGTAACTTAGTACGAAATTTCATTTTGAACATTTTTGTAATACATTACTATCTTTTACAAGCTACCAGTAACGAGTAATTAGAGTATAAATTTCTAATTATGACGTCATTACAAATACTACAACGTCATCAAAAAAATAAAAATACCAATTTGTAGAAAATTATCTACTGGACAACTTTGTAATGGATTGTTTTTCCCTAAGTCCAACAGTATTCGCAGCAAACAAGGTCAAAGCAACCTTACTCAAAAGTGCCAAAAACTGCAAAAGTTCCGTCGTCGTCAAAGGGTTAAAGCACAAACAAAGAGTTTCCTATCAATTACATTTGTGCTTAACAGCATGTTATTTATTCATTTACTTACATTCCCAATAACTTTATAAAATACTACTACTTTGGTAGTACGCAATTAGAAAAACACATTGGAATACAAAAGAGTAAGATTAAATATTGTTTCAATCAAACTAAACCACCCACCTTTATAACTTCAATTTGGTTCAGAACAGCTTCTTTTTCTTTCACGGCTTCATCACGTGCTGATATAGCAAGGTGGAAATCAGCTTCCTTTCTTTCCATACCATGCTGAAGCTAAAAACAAGTGGTTCATGTACTTGGTTCCATTAGTGACAGATACTTGACACCATAATATATTTTAAAATTATTGTTTAGAAGAGGGCACAAACATACTTAAGGATAAAAATGTTTCTTTTCACATTTTTACTTTAAGGATAGTTTAACTATCCATTAAAATTGGTGGGACAACAAGAGGTGTTATTACGGCATTTGACAGTTTACAACATACCAACAGTTGATCATGTATCTTTCTGATTCCCAGACAATCTACATAATATACAGTTGCTGCATATCTCCAGTGAAACACAACACACCTGTTTAACATGGGAATGCATTCTGTTGGATTCAACTCTTGAGTTTGCGACCTCGTTTGCAACCTGTGAATACTTCTGCTCGAGCGCTCGGTTTGCTGCTCGAAGCTGCACCACTTGAGACTGCACGGAGGCTACATTGCGCAACTCTTCCTCCAGTTGTTCGACTCTCATCTAAATATCGACCAAACATTGAAGCAACAAAGTAACGAAAAACAGGAATATATTTTGTGTTCAGATGTTTCTAGTGCAAGAGCAGGGCCAGCTTTTCAAAACTATTACTGATGTTATTAAAGCATCATTGTCCACAATTTACTTTTAGTTTTCCGTTCTCATATGAGAGTTGTCCCTTGGCGAGGTTGGAAGCAGCAGCGAGATCCTGAGCTCGTTTGTAAATCGCCTCCTGTTGCTCAACAGATGCCACACGGTCCATTAACCTTCCGTTTTCCTCCTCCAATTGACCTTTCTCTCGCATCCAAATATCTTGCTCCAACTACATGTGGAAGAATGTGACCGCTATATGCTTTATATTGACACATTTATTTAGTTCGAAATTTAAACCACAGTACAAATAGTGTACATTGTATTTCTAATGCCAACTTTGTATGTGGTGTGATCCCCTAGGATTAATTGATTAAAACAGTAGAAATGTCTCAATAATACAACACATGCAATAGCTTCAGCGACCAGATAGTGGCCACACAGTAATCTGGAGACTGCTCGTGTGATAACTCTCCCCACCTTTTCCCCTTTTACAGAGATAAAACATAAGTATCTTATCTTATACACAGGAAAGTGGACACTCATGAGTATGCACCCAGGTCCGGTTTATCTAAGCGAGGAGCGCTGCACAGGTCATACGTTTCAGTGAACTAAAAATTAAAAACTCAAACTAAACCAGATAATTGATTTAATACCTTCATCTCTTCAAGCTGTTGTTGAAGAAATTCTTTGTCTCTTGTTACTTCAGAAGCTGCTTTGTTTAATTCCTTCATCAAACTTTCCCGGCTCTTGACTAATTCGTTTCTTTCTTTCAATGCAAGACTTGTATTCTGGGGAAGTGCAGCACAAAGTTAGACAGGAGTTATTTCAAGCTGTGTGTGTGATATGAAGTAAAACCTACATTACATATACAGCCTGTATTACAGCCTGGTATATAATTATAAATACAAATATAAATGTGCAGATCATTAAAAAATATATTGTCATTTAATAGTTACTATAAATATGATCAGGGATATAGACCTAAAATTTAAGGTCATCTGGTCTTGGTGAGAATCATATGTCCTAATTAGGATTAATGCCACTAGTGATGACTACTAATCTATCAAGCCTTAGGTCAAACACTGTCTGTGTGTTAGAGGCGAACAAATATTTTCATACAAATACTAATCTTGCCTGTTTTAACACTTTCCCCATATTAATCTATGACTACCATCTTGTCTTTACCTGCTTCTCTTGATTGATTGTTCGCTCCCACTCTTGCTCTTTTTGCTCCCAATTCTCCTCTTTCTCCTTGAAGGCATGCTCCTGTTGTTTCAAAGATCCTTCAAGATGCTTGCATTTCATCTCCAGCTCTGACATCTTGTGTCTTTCTTTTCTTAACACCTGGAAACAATCAATTGAATGTTAATAAATTGTGACACAAATGGCGCAAACTGTCCACTGTATTAGAAGAGTGGTTCAAATTAAAATGGAAACCGATAAATGAGATAAATTACAAAACTCCTGACCTGTTTCATTTCCGATTTCAACTTCTTTTCAAGCTCCTTCCACTTTTTCTCTTCGATACCACTTCTTTCTTGGTTCTCTTCTTGTTTCTTTTTTAAATCATCCTCAATTTCTTCTACCTTTGCACGTTCTTCATCAAGTGCAAGTTGTAATGTTTGCTTCTCAGTTTCTAGCTTTGTGAACGCAGCCTTCGCAAAAAAAATTGTCAATCAACACAAAACAACATAGAATAAGGTGCTTACAATCTTGTTCCTCGAAATTGCTACTAAATTTTAATTAAATCACGAAATAAAAACAAATTTTATTTAAATAAATTCTTCAAGTAATCCTTTCCATGAACACAAAGAACTAAAATAGTGGTTTATTTCAATCTTTAATCTTTCAGAAAGCCAAATTATAAGGCCTGGTACATGTTTGTATTTTGATGTAATATTTTCCTTCCAAAAACTTTCTAAAACAATGTTCCATGTAAACAGCATACATAATTACACCCATGTTTATTTCCAAATAAAATCATTTTTTTATGAAAACCTGACTACAAACAAGTACAACACCCAATTACAACGTTTGTAGTAATAATAAGAATAATAAGTTGTATATGTCTACACAACTGCTACAAGTACTCACTTTTTGTGCATCTAGCATGATGTTGCATTCTTTTATTTCTCTCTGTAGAGCACTTTGATGTGAAGAAATTGCAGCATTTTCAATGGAGTTTGATTGCTGCTCATTTATTAGTCTGAAATCAAAATCCTAGTGTAAAAGGCTAAAAAAATTGATTGTAGCAACATAATTTCTGTCTTCTTTGTTAAAACTTCTTGACAGTATTTGGGTGTTTTACAATTTCCAACAAATATATTTTTAAAATATATGCAAAACAGTAAATCACTGTTTCAATTTTTTAAATAAAATCTTATTTCAAAAGTATTGTTATAGTTTTATGGATATTTTATTAACAAACAAATGACCAACAATCCACACCTTCTAATTGCTTCTTCTTTGGCATCAAGTTCCTCTTTGAACATTGCAAGAGTTTGTTCCATTTCCTTCGCTTTGATACTCCACTCCTTTCTTTGTTCGTTGTGGATTTCGACAGTTGACTTTAAACTTATGTTTTCCCGTTTTGTCAAATCAAGCTGTAAAATTGAGTGTTGCCATTACTCTGGATTTTGCTATTTTAGTAGAAAACTGGATTAATTTACTGCAAGAAAAGCTAATATTCACAATAAAACAAAGAATAAAAGATAGAAAACGTGGTAACATGGGTAAAAATAATTAATAATTTTAGCACAATGCCACAATTCACCTGGCCAGTAACATAATTTTTATCAAAATGGGATACAATGTGATGATCAACCCACAATTCACCTGTCCACGTTCACGCTGCAACTCATCCTCCATGTCTTGAACTCTTGATAAGAGGGAAAGATGTGAATTTTCGATCGTTTCTCTCATTTCCTTCTCTCTCAATGACTCCCTCTTCAGTTCTTCAATTTTGCCGGTCAGTTTATCTCGAGCTGTCTCCTCATCTAATAAAGAGACTTTGCTTTTCTGTTAAAACAAAATTTCAAATTTTCTTTTTAAATACAGGTAAATTTTAAGGCTGCTGGGTATCACTTGTTTTAAAAGGTAAGTACATACCTTGTGCTGCTGCTAGGCTGTAATATAAGCGACAGTGGAAAACCAAAAGAAATATATAAACAAATAAAATTGTGGTAACTGCATTATGCACTTTTTTACACTCAATTCAGCTCATCCTTAAAGAATCACAAAACTTGGCATGAATGACAGCCGATACTATAAATGTAAAACCAATTTTATTTTTGGTTGGGACTTCAGGGGGCTTTACCAAAAGAAAAAAAGGACAATTCAGTTTTTACCGAAAAATCAGCCAAGCTTGTTCTTACGTTGGTTGCTTGATCAAGTTTATGAAGAAGATCTTTCACTTCATCTTCCGCTTCCTTCCATCGCTGATGAGCATCCTCTTTGTTCCTTTTCTCGGTGTTCAATTCATCCACCTGATTTCTCAGTTGCTCTTCTTGCACTGAAATCTCTTCCTTTAACCTTTGGGGGGAATTTAAAGAAACCGTACTATTGTGAAATCATACTGATAATAAAACAAACTGTTTCTCCAGTAACAATAAAGAAAAATGTTTAAACTTTTTAAAAATGTATATCAAACTATTTTAAATTAAATATGATATATAATAACTATGAACTATAGGACAATGACTGGTGCTATAACTCAGGTAATAATAAGCAGAATACATTGTTCCCGGTCTAGTTAGTGGCGCTATTACAAGTATTTAATGTAATGCAAAAAATGCTACAGATTTTGATTAAACCAATAATCTACTGAGTTCAGATAATGTCTGGTACGAGCCTTCACCATAATAGATACACTTGACTAGATGGCATAGAGAATCTGACATGCTTCCTCCTCAGTCATAACAAATAGTTCGGATCATTTTGCGAACCTGAATACATTTTGAAGTTTACAAATATGAAAAAAATGAGTCTTACTTTTCAATTACAATATCCTTTTCACGATTAGAAGCCTCATGGTTGGTTCGCATTGCACAGAGACTTAGTTTTAATGACTGGATAACACTTTCGGTTTTGCACAAACGACTCACTAACTTTTGATATTGATCAGAAGTAATCTTAAAACTTATTTTTTTATTGTCTCCAATTGCATTATTTGCTGCGTTCTGTTGATTAAAATGAGAGTGTTTTAGCATTGGTTATGGGCACATGGTCATTTGCATACTTATTCTATAAAGCACTTAAATACTTGCACAACTTTACTATCTTAACATTTTGTAGTCACAGTTCATATATACCAGATCAGAAGCACAGCTATGTTAATAAAACCAAGTTAAATAATAGGTTAGACGAAAAATAAGCAACATTTATAACATATACAATATATATAACACAGTACACACTGCAGGAACTCCAGTAACATGGATGTGGGGACAATGTAAGTTGATGATAATCCATTCAGTACTACCATGCATCTTGTTGTCTCAAACATGATAATAATTAAGAGCATCCCTATGTAACTGTGACCTAATGGTAATGAAACCATCTAAACATAGGCTATACTGTTTACTATGTTTTTTTATTATATATTAATTACCTTTGTTAGGCTTTGTATATCAGATTGTTAATTGTACTCACGAAATTCACTTTTAGTGGTTGAATTGGAGCTTTCTTCAGTATAGGCTGCTGTGCGTATTTGTCCTTCCTTTCCATGGGTACACCACCAAATCGAACAGATTTCTCCTTTTTCTTCCCTGTATTTCATATAAATGTGTTGCAACAAAGAAGACTTTAACATACGTTTTTAATAAAACTGTAAAGTACCTGTTGATGCTTTGCTTAGCCAATCATTTACAGAGGTTGGAAAATCTGGAGAATGCGAAGTGGCACTGAAATGACAAAAGATAAGCTAAGAGCTGTAGTTTGGATTTACATAGTAACTTTCCGCTGTGTTTAAGTAGCACTATTATTAAATATACCGTGAATATACATCATTTACCATATATACTATTACAAGTAGTCATTACAATATTAACACATTAAAAAACATGTTCCTACTGATCAAAAAGCTGTTGCTCGTCAAAGAGGTCTTCAGTTGGAGTAATACCAAGATCTAGTAGCATTTTTGTGAGGTCTGTTGCATCATTTTCAGCACTGGCTAGTCTTTCGTGCATTAACTAAAAAGAAAAATATATTATATATATTTTAATCACCAATTGCACGGCTGCTAACAAATAACCTGTGTGGCATAACATTGTGATAGTGTTCTAAATATATATAGTACATACATATCCTGAAACTGTCCAAAAACTTTTACATATCCTGAAACTGACCAAAAACTTTTACATATCCTGAAACTGACCAAAAACTTGATTAAAGGATTAATAATCACCATCACAACAAAATCAACCAAACCACAATATAAAAAGGAAACTATACCTTTAAATAAAAAATGTCTTTTTTAGCATCTAGACAGAACATGTAAGTTAGCAGTACTTACATTAAGGGGTCCATCTCCCATAGCTGGGAAAGTTGGGGAATTATTTTCTGATGACATTTAGTTGCTGAACTGTTTTGATCAACATGTATTACATACAGCATTAGTTTTATAATATAAATGAACTACAATCAAACCTGTACAAAAAAAATTATAAACAAAAGAATTTTAAAGGCAGTGAAAAAAGTTAAATCATTGTAAAAATTGTTTTCGTAATCTTAATAACTAAGAATGAGCTTTAAAAACTGTAACTCCACAGATTTCATCAGTTTCTATTCCTACTTCTTCAAGAAAAAGTTTTTTGCTTTTCGGATATCCTTCCAGAACTGCATTCATCAAGTCAGAAGTCATCCTTTTTCTTTTGCGCCACTGTCCAACAAATGTCTTGTGTTGCTCTAAAGTCTTTTTCTTTTGAGTAGGATCAATGGAGCCAGACATGGATTTGAGCGATTTTAAATGATTCTGCATCTTTTTAACTTCTTCACCTAATGTTTTCACTTGCTCCATAGCATCTGCAGTTGTTACAGAAGAATTGAGCTGGTTGAGCAAAGATGACCGCTTCTGGTTTTCCGTTTGCAGGCTCACTACTTCTTCATTAAGCTGTTTAATTTCATCATCATGTTTAGATAGTTCATCTTTTTGAACCACTGGAAACTGGGACTGATGTACAACATAAATTTTTGTCTTCCCATACACTTTTTCCAGCAACTTACCCCGCTGACTTAATAACTCAACGGCTTTTGTAACAGCAGTTTTTCCATATTCTTTATGTAAGTTAGAAAATATATCACCAACGCTGTAAGGCCGATTTTGAGTCTTCATATAATCAAAAATAGCATCTTCAATTGGTAATGTTTTCTTCGACATTTTGTTCAGCTTTAAATACGATAAATAAATTAAAGTAAAGAATAGTGAAAATCTGAAAATGGGATAACATTACTCATGTTTATCCCTGTAGCAGGGACATGGTTGGGATCATTATATCAGAGTTAATCACCAGATGACCTTATGCCCACAGTCAGCATGTAAAATTGGTTTTACAACTACCACATACAATTACCAACTACCTAGTAGGACAACTAACTCCCTAGCAACTTTTTATGACCGGTTAGTCTAATGGTTTAGTGCAACGCCTTTCAACCAAATAGTTGAACCGACTAGCTTGTCGTTCGTGTGTTTGGGCAAGGCACTTTACTGTCTGAACCCAGTGGAATGATGGGTTCTACCAAAATGAAATATCTTAATCATACAGAACACATTGCAATAGCGCCAAAAAATCGATAGTGGGCGCGAGGTAATCTGACCATTGCCCGTGTGTTAACCCCTTTTCCATTCACAGTAATAAACATGAATATCCTATCCTAACTACCACCCATTTCTATTGATGCATCCCATGAATTAGTATTGCGACATTTTAACAAACTATCGATTAAGAAGCTTCATTAAATTAGTCACTTTACTGACAAGTTCTAATTTCGTTAATTAGTTCTACTCTAGATCATCAGCATAAAGTATTTATTGGTACTCTATATGATACCAGTCTATGGTGCTTATTCTCCACTCCATCATAATAATAATGCATGTATTATTGCTAAATATGGGCTATTAAAACAGACTTAACTTTCTTTTAATTGTTTAAGTAAATCAAATAACTAGATTAACGCAAATAAAAAAAAGTTTCTTTTATGTTGGCCGGTACTTTTTCCATTTTGAAAACTGAACAACAACGCTGGAAACGGTTCAGTAATTCTGAAAATAAACAGTCCACATAAACATAAAACGAAAATCCCTTTAGACATGCAAAAACCATTAAATTAAACGGAACAGTCGCGTAGTCAAATATTTAAAGCGATCGATTCATATTATATACCGAAAACGGTCTTAGCAACGTACCCATCATGGCTTCGAAACCGGGTCCGATAAAAAAACATAAACGGGAAGCGTTTATTTGGCCGAATGTTTAATGCACAGGAAAATCGATTAAAGCTAATGATTCACATACCGATTACTATGTAAAAACCGGTCTTAGTGTTGAGGCCAATATGGGCTCAAAGCTTACCCTGGTAAAGGAACGAGTATAAAATTAGCCGTTAAACGAAACGGTTGTGACGTTGAATGCATACCATCATATTTATGTTGGAATGATGACCCTAACAGGTGTGTGGCCGCATGGTTAATTGTTATGGTGATAATCCGACTTCTAGAAAATATAGGTAGGCTAGTGCGTGTGTCGAGGACAATTTTGGACCGTTCTATTTTAATCAAATGGCCTTGCTTATGAACACGAACACGCAATACATCTTATTTACTCTGTTCATTCCTTTGAAAACAGCTGGTATGTTCTCGTGGGGGCGTGTATTGTCTATTTCGAGCCGTGTGAAGCACGACAGCATGTGTTTTTAAGCTATAAAAGAAACTACATTCTTCCCATTTGTCATTGTTAGAAAACTGCAAAATGTTGGTATTTCTATTTGCTCTTGTTGCTTTGGCTTCGGGTAAGTAGAAGTAATAAGCATTATTTTAAGGTAATCATAAGTATCCCTTTTTTAGCCAATCCCATGCCTTCTGTGAGTCACCAGAGATTCATAGACAGCTTTCCCAACTCAAGGATTGTTGGCGGCCAAGAATCGGTTATCGGTCAATTCCCATGGCAGGTAAGTTAAATATACAATCAAAGAAAAAAACAACTAAATAATGTACGCGTTCTAGCCAGGTTAAAACTACTTTAAAACAGCTGCGTAATTTAAATGTAGATAACCAAAACACATTCAGTTATATGTTGGACAATATCAGGAATACATTTTAATAATTTTCTGTTACATGTGTTTTACTTCAATAGGTAAGCATGCAGCAAAACAACAGGCATTACTGCGGTGGATCTCTGATCACAACCACTCACGTCATGTGCGCTGCTCATTGCCTTGTAACGTGAGTTGAGTGCTATAATTATTTTAGTACCAAATCATTACTATTTCTCACCAACTTTAAACGATTGAATCATGTCTGAATAACATATGCGTTTTCGGCACCAAACATTGTGCGTATAAAACCCATTTCCATCCCTTGAAAAAAAAGGAACGTGTCCAACCGTATAGTTCATTTGCTAGAAGCATCAGCGTTCGACGGTCAGAAGGTCGTTAAATCGAAACCAAACGCTAGCTAAAGCTGTAAAATATGAAAACGAGCGATTGATTTATTATCAGAAATTCTATTTTAAAGCTGCTTTCTAACCCAACGCATTTTTGTCTATCAAATTACGATAACATTTAATGTTTAGATCTGGAACGATCACTGCAAACTTGGGAGCGGTAGATTATCGAAATCCCGAACAGAAAATCACTCAACAAAAATTTACTGCCCACCCACAGTACAACTCTGCAACAATCGACTTTGATTACGCGGTTATCAAATTGTCATCAGCCGCTATTCTTGGTGAAAATGTAAGAATATATTCACTGGATGCATATTGGAAACGGGCATTAAATCGTTATTTATTAATATTACATTTAAACTTTTAGTTTCCAATTATCGTACATTTTTAAGGTAAACACAATCAAGTTGGCTGCACAAAATAAGGAATATTCAGGCACAGCTACTCTTTCTGGTTGGGGATACACCACTCGATTCCGTAAGAAACTTGTTTCAATAACATAAACCGTTTAGTTTCTTTCGAGATCATAGTTCTTTAAAACCGATTTCCAGCTATTTGATCACGTAAAATATTTATAATATCAGTTTAAAATCTCCTAATTAAATCTTCAGCCAATTATTAATTTACGTTTTGTTTGCAGTTCAGTCGACTCCAATTATGCTGCAACACAGTACACTTCCATTGGTTTCTCAGGCTGATTGTCAAAGCGTATGGGGTAGTGTTATTGCTATCACCGACCGAATCCAATGCGCTGGTGGAGACGGCAAAGTCAGCTCTTGCAGTGTAAGTAATTTCTCTAGCGCCAAATTGCGTAGCCTACACACACATTTACAATGGTAATTCTTTATATTTATCCTTTTTGGCATACCTTTTCCCTCTTAATATCCTTCATAGAAGCGAGTCTCACACAACATATCAGTAAAAAGCGAGTCTCACACAACATATCAGTAAAAACCTTGTTATTGACAGGGTGATTCCGGTGGGCCATTGACCGTCCAAGACAATGGCGAAACCATTCTGATTGGTTCTGCCTCGTGGGCGGAAAGCACATGCAATCCACAATACCCCGGAGGTTACTGCAAGATCTCGGACCAAAGAAGCTGGATCGACGCTCAATTGAATTAAATAAAATTCAAAGCGCAATAAAAAGCCAATAAAAAGCGAAATAAAAGTCGTTTTTGTTTCGACGCATCTGTACATAAAATGGGAGGCATTATAAGAATATTACATGTATGTATTACTAGCCTACTATTTATTTGATGTTAACAAATGAAGGAAAGCTAAGACCCTTCTAATGTAGGCCTACTAGAATGATATTCTTACAAGTGAGGTAGCCTTACACTATCGTGCTTTTTAGTGACAAAATTTCACTTTCTAAGTTGGAAAATGTGTCAAAGAAGGAAATACGGCTTATCAGTTCCTGTGTTGCATAATTTATCGTGTGGAAATTTGGTTTAATATGACACTGGTTTTCTTCTTGTAGATGGGATAACTTAAGAACTATAAAAACTATAAGTTTGGGTTACTAATTTATACTAAGTGCTAAGGTGCCATAACTAAGTGCTAAAAGGTGGTCAAGAGACGGTGGACACCTCAAATATATTCCGTACGGCCGGTTAGTCTGATGGTTTAGTCCGACGCCTCTCACACGAAAAGTGGTCGGTATGAAACTGGTCGCTAGACGGTTGTGTCCTTGGGCCAGGCACTGAACGGATGTTGTTTAAACCCAGCGAATTAATGGGTTTTACCAATTTAAAGGAATGCTTCAATTATACAACACACTGTGCAATAGCTCCGGTAACCCGACAGGGGGTGATCTGACGATTGCCACTGTCTTAACCCCCTTGGGGTTTTCTATTCAGGGGATAAACATGTACACCCTACCACTACCCCTACATTTCGTAACCGATTTATTATTTTTCATTGATATAAACTGAAGTCACCATGGCCAAAGCAAGAATTTGTAAAATATAATTGTTAATTTTTTTTATTTCTAAATACGAAGGATGGTATAATTGTTTTAAGCGCAGTAACCGAAGTAGGATAGATATTGATTTTTAAATTTATTTAGGCCAAAAGCAGAACAATATTTTGCATGACCACTAAACTATTGATGTGAATGGGAGCATTAAAAAACAGTAGTGTGGCGCCCTAAAAATAACGCATATCCTTAAAAAGTGGTGTGTGGGTTACTTGAAGCGTAGAAAACTATTTTTGGGTGAACAGCCTTGCGAAATTAACATGTCGCAAGAAAGAACTTGCGACTCACTCGGCTTTGCTTTTCGCATATAAAATGCCTTTTTTTAAATACACCACCCCGTCTTCGGTTTAAAGTGGTTTGTGTATTGTTCGTTGTTCCTAATGAAGGTTGGCAAGACAGTTAGTAGCTTCAAAGTTTGTTACATAAGTGATTCGGATATCGTTTTTCGATGAATTTAAATTTCGATTAAAGGCAGGTGTTTGTCTTACAGCTTAGAAGGCGAATTTGGAAATTGTAGCTACATGGTTGTCTGGTGTCGGATGAGTTTATGAGGGAAGTGAGAAATGGAATACTTGTATTTGTCGTAGATCGTAGTGGAAAACGTAGCATATCACCCACAAGTTTATATATTGTTTGAATACCTATAAACTAACTGGTATTATTACATGACTCCAAATTTATAATTACAGTGTGTTACTATGGTTGTATGTGATGTAAATTTCAGTCCGATTTATATTTTCCACATCCCTTTGCTTGATTTTTCTGGGTTGGACGAATGTACAGGTGAAAATAAAAGAACTGAAAGACAGAAACTTACCATAATATTAAAAGTTAGGGTTTTGAGATATCTCTTAACCAGTATGGAAAGTACGGCAGCTGCACACTCGAGTTTTTTTTTACCCCCACGTCTTTGCACACTTGGGTAATTTCACACACGCTCGCAAGCTAGCGATGTTTAAACATAAACATCGTATAATTTCCAACAAACCTGTAAACCTACCTCTGGACCTCGGTTAATTTACTGTCAGCAACGTTTTTGTTGCGTAGATAGATACGTTAGCTGACAGACACGAAAAATTTAGGATAGAATAATATGTTTTTTTTTAAGATTTTGGTAAAACAGTAATGAAAATGAGATTGTGTGCACACTTGAAGTGTGCAATTTTAGACGTTTGCACACTGCACACCTAAATATTTGGCGCGTGCACACTCGAGATCTCGTCGAAAATTGAGGTACTTTCCATACGGGTCTCTTAAGGGCTGAAGTTTTAATTCCAAACTCGAGATTATTATTGAATGTGTTAGTAATATAAAAGACATAAACAATGTTTAAAATCAATCGCCTTTCTTTTAGAAATATGTATTTTTCTTTCTAAAAAATCATTTGATGCAGATAATTATAGTAAACTAAAAAATAAACTTTGAATAGGAAGAAGTAAAACCAAAACCAAAAAATTTAACCTTAAAAGAAGTAAACATTTAAAAGAAATTTTAATCAATGTGATCAATACGAAGTTAAGCTTTTTTAAAAATGGCCTCGAAAATCAATAGCGTTAAATCAGCGAGGATGCACTTGAAAATAAAGACATGTTACCAACAAGAACACTGTAAAGTGAATCTGAATCAATATTTGTTGCTGTAATAAACAGTGTCTTCCGCTGGTGGCATAGATTATGTATGCAGTATAAAAAAAAATTAAAAAACGTTACAGTTTAAATTATTATTCCTTGTTTTAGCAAGCTTTTTCTCTACTTTACTTTTCCTCTCATTGGTGTAGTTTCAATATATATTAAGTCCCTTGGTCAACAACACATGAGATATGTGACTATAGACTAGCAATTTTATAGCTGGTTTCATTCAACGAGCTTTTAAACTGCTAAATTCTTGTTTGAATGCTTTGACCAAAACAGCATTTGTTTAAAACAATCAAACTTCATTTCAAAATTTTCGCTATTATAATTTTAGTATTATTTAACAATCAATTTACTTAATTGTGGTAGATATACATACAGTTTTGTATTTTTGTTAGTTTCACTTTAGGAATCATTCTTGGTTCTAAAGTTAAAAATTAAACACACACATTCCAGGATATTAAACCATTAAATACTGCTATGGACTATTTATATATCACTAGTAACTGAAGCTCTTTTAGGACCTGGAATCAAAACATTTTCTTTGTGTCTTTCTGTTAATACATTTATTTTTTTGTAGGCCCACAAATTTTTATACCAAGAAGTCAATATAATAGGCAGTATAATCTATGGCTGAGCAAGCAAAGGTTTTATTTGATTTCAATGGGCTGCCTGAAAATGGAGAAATCACTTTGTATGAGGGTGAAGTAGTCACAGTGGTGAACAAAAACATCGGAGATGGTTGGTGGGATGGTGAGGCATCTGGAGGAAGAAAGGGACTTTTCCCAGAAGCTTATGTTGAGCTGATAAAAACTAACAACTTTTCAGTGAGTAAGAATGAATGAAGGGTGTATTTAATAGTTTGTGTACCGGGTATTTTGCTTGCCTAAATAAGGCAACACCCAGTTATTAGTAAGAATATGTAATAAAATAGCCAACATTCCAGTGTGTTTGCTTTATACATCTCCTCACTCTTAATAAACTGACTATAGAGCATAAAGACATGGAGATTATCCAATTGTAATTATATGTATACATTATGGTATGTTATTTGATGTACAATGTACCTGGGACCTGGCTACCAATCTACAAAAGCAGTGATTCTAAACTAAGCTCATGGTCTGTGGCATACTAGCAAACCAACATCAATTTTCTTGAGATATTAAGCCACATTGGAAAACACACTTAGAATTTAAAAGACAAACTTTATGCGAAACAATTATTTTCTGAGTAGTGCAAATGACACCTCATCCTCATGATACACCAGTTTGGAAAAATAACCAATTATTCTTAGCTATGTGATTGTATACAGGCACTGCTTATTATTATTTATTATAAGTATATGTATTTTAAAACTGAATTTGTTAGTTTTTGTTGATAAAATGCAAACTGATAACATACAAAATTACTGGTACAAGTTTTTCAATTGTTAAATGATGATTTCTAATACCCAAAATACTTTATACTTATACATGCATATATAGGCAGCACTGAATCACATATTGCAATCACTTATTCAAAATTATAATTTAATTGCGTAATTGCTACGTTTAATAACTTCCTCTCATTTTGTTTTACTTCCCCAAATTCCCCATTGAGTAAGATTTCTCAAAGTATTTTGATTACATAATGGTCTACTGCACTTGTTCACAGTCCTATTTGAACAAAATACATAGGCTATTGTTAATTCCAAAAAAACGTTGCTGTACATACATATAATATATATATGTATATGAGTAGATCAAATTCCAATATCAGTACAGATCTGACAACTTAAATACACCTTCATTAATGTATCCAAACGCTTATGCTTATATGAGTGATGTGGTAAATTAGTGTGTATATGTTTAGTAAGTGATTTAAACATGACTAAGGTTTACATTTACATTAACAGTATGCCTATATTTCAAAGTTGGACCAAACTTTCTTTAATACCCAGCCGAACTCCACAACACCTCGCTACAGCAATGTTCCCGGTGAGAATTATGAGAGCCAACTGAACTATGATCACTCACCAGCCCCCTATGACAGTTCCCCCGCACACTACGACCACTCCCCTGTCACAGGAAGTGTCCCTCAGTTTGCTCTGCCTGTAGTAAAGCCGCCGAACAATTATAATAATGATGACGATGACGCATGGTCAGAAGATTGGGATGACAACTCATCTGTCGCTACCACAGTTGTAAACGTAAGTTACTCTTTATTCTCCCTCTTTTTATTTAGGCTTTAAATTTATTTGTGTGCTTGAACAGTGTTATCTGGCATATAAATTACTGTTTCGTAAATAATCCCTTTTCCAACATAATGGCAATATATATATCATTTGAAACATGAACAATACTTAAATTGTATTAGCCAATTTGACCAATATCAGCCTTGTATATATTGTGTTTTTAGATCCGAATCTATAGTGTAAACAAAGGTATATTTTTCTTTTCTTTTCACAAAACATAAAAGGACAATGTTAGTTAAATAAAAAAATGTATTGGCAGCAAATGCCTGGTGCTTCGAAGCAGTATGGCAGCGAAGCGCATGATGTCTCTTCACTCAACTCAGTTGAGAGCAGAACCTCTAAAGTATCTGGATCAGTCAGCAAGAATTTCAACCGCTTTTCTTCCTTTGTAAAGCATGGAGGAGAAAGTTACATGCTTGGCAAAGCAGATGCAAGGGTTAGGCAAGTTGACCAAGTAAGTGGTGCTGTGTAACTTTCGATGGTAGGAAGTGTTGGTGTACAAAAGGATGTATTTAATGTTTTTTTTCAAACGTGAAGTACTGATGTCTAATTTTGTCAGAAGGGGAATTCTTTTTGATATTTTAAGAGATTTTAAATTTAGATTTAATTACTCTAACTGGTAATTTGATTTGTAAATTTTAAAGACGTATTCCATCATTCACACATAAAATAAAATTTGGCATACAGATTCAGATTATGATGGGAGAAAATGGTCCAGCGTGGAAACCATATGACCACATATACTCATGTGCCATTGAAAATCCAAAACAACAAAGCAAAATGAAAGGTAAACAAAACAATTACCACGTACTACAACTTTGCACATATTGTTTGCAGGTTTATGATCAACAGTTTAGCCTGAAGCCAAATGCTGCCTGAGACCACAGATTACGTGAAAGTGATAATACTTAATGTGTAACTTGTTATTGATTTAATACTGCATTTAAAATAAACAGCAAATATATGAGCACAGTATACAACAGAGATTTGTTTTAATTTAAATCAACGTGAATTATATTTTATGTGTCCTGAATGTTCTACTAATAAACATATATATTATATAACTTGTGTATTGTACTAACAAAAATATTTCATTTTTAAATACTTACTTTGCACATTTGAATAAAACAAGAATCACTGGTAAACCACACATCATTTTAAAAATATATTTCATTTCTTACCAGGCTTAAAAAAGTTTGTATGCTACAACCTCACACCTAGCGACACTGCAGTAACAGTACAGCGCCGGTATAAACACTTTGATTGGTTATACGCTCGGTTGGTGGAACGATATCCCATGGTAGCGATACCACGACTTCCAGATAAACAAGCCTCTGGAAGATTTGAGGAAGAATTTATAGAAGGGCGGATGGCACGGTTAAAACTCTGGGTTCGTATTTGAAACCGATTATTAGGAATCTTTAGTATGTATCCTTAATTAATACCATATATACCCACCAATTGGTCGCACCATCGTATAGGTCGCAGTATTATTTTTTGTGTTAAAAAAGTTTAATTTAGATTTGACGCACATATAAGTTGCACTGAAAATCTACGGATTTAAAAGGCCCTTTTTTCTAGCTTTTTTGCATAGATCTATCTACGGGTATATACGGTATTTTTTAGTTGTTTGTGCATGATTAGATTTATACTGTTAAATTGATGGTTAATACATTTTAAAATCGAATTTGCTTCAGATTGCCTACATCTGCCAACATCCCGTTCTCTCGCGCGCTCAGATCTTCCGAAACTTCCTCACATTGACCGAGCAGAAAGCATGGAAGATGAGCAAGAGACAAGCGGAGAAGGATGACCTTGTTGCCGCCAACTTCTTCCTCACCGTTGCACTTCCTCCCACTGTTACCACGGTAACAGACTCCGAGGGCCCCCTGGATCAGTTCAAAAAGTTTACCCGGTGTAAGTCATGCCTTGATTTTTTAAGTTTTGATTTGGGAAAGTTTACAATTTCTGTATTTTATCAAAAATTGTAAAATGAACTTAGCATTAAGCATTTTTCAATGATTCATAATCAAATGGTTGTTTAGATGTATATAATATTCCTAAAACGTGAGATATTGTGACCACCATTCCACCTTATACTTTACTTTTTGGGATTCTATTGGTATTTAGTATTCCGCTAGGATCTAAAAATCTCTATCTCCAGCCATGGATGATAGTTTGTCTCAAATATCATCGAGTGCTCAAAGCATGACCAGCAAGCATTACGGGATGTTTAAACGGGAATACCAGTCGTTTGGAAAGTCATTTACATCTCTGTCATCCGCATTTAACATGCACCAAACCACCAACAATAAAAGTTTAACTACTGCTGTGAAGCACACAGGTATTTCCAGCTAATTTAATTCAATCAGCAAGCCTATGATGGTTGTGATGCACTTTTTCCAAGAACTCTTTTGAATACAAAATGACGTAATGCTTACTATCTATTAGAACGAATGGTTATTATTAGTCATTCTATATATGATTGTTAACCCATATTTCGATGCGGCCAAAAGAATTCTGCTGATAATGAACATGTATACAATCGGTCTATGTATTAAAATCAAAGCATTTAGTTTTAATACATTAAAAACGTTTGTAAAAATGTAAAAACAGTCATTTACTCGGCAGTTTCAAATACACTGGGTGTTTGAAGAGTTCATTATTTTATTAAAACAGGTCAGACGTATCATCGGATCGGAGAGATGTTTGCCAACCAACCGAAGTACGATCTTATTCCATTGGTTGATTCGATATGGCTGTACAAGGGTTTGCTCGATACCATTCCAGATGTTTGGCATGTAAGTGTGGTTTGCTGTGTCATGGTAGCGCAACTGCATATTACCACAATTGTCTAAGACAAAAGCATGCTGCTAATTATATCCTGATTCGTAGATTGTTTGCAGTTAGCCCATGGTGTAAAACGTGCACATCTGAGCCACTTTAAAATGTTTAAATAACAGGGAGTTTGCTCTTCTGGCAAACATAATATTTGAATAGACTTTCGTGTGCCTATTTGCTCAGGATAAAGTTCCCTTTCATAGTGCGTTGTAACTTCAAACTAATTCCAGAAAATTTGTATTGTCTATATAAGTGGCGGAAATTTAATTTTGCTTCCATTTACTGGATTAGTAGTTTCGTATTACAAAGTCTATAGAAGTAGCAAAACATACTTATATTAGTAGAAAGTAAAATATCATTTAAATTTAGATCCAAGACTATGTAATATATTAATACGGTTAAAAGAACTATTCATTTGTTATCAAATTTTCCTTAACCTTAACCTAAAAATACAAATTTTGCAATTCTTTAGATGCAGACCGGGGCCATGCGTAAAGTGCGGGAATGCCGCAAACTGAAAGAAGAAGGTAAGATGACAGACGTTGAGTGCGGAGCGGTGGCCGAACGTGCCGACCGCGTAGTTTGCTGCATGCGCGCCGAGATAGACCACTTCCACCAGCAGAGAATACGGGACTTCGCAGCTGCACAGAGGGAGCTACTTAAGAACCAGGCTCAGTTCTTTGAGAACATTGCGGCGGAGCTGAGAACTGCGCTCCAACAGTACAACGAAGTGTTGGACAGCTGAGGGTGAAACTTTCCTCTAAGATTTGCCCCGGAGGATGACGCGGACCGCTTGGAACCTGCATCATAAGTCATTCTACTAACCAGGCCAGTCATTCTAGCAAACAGTGCTTCATCGCTTACATGTCACAAGCACGATGTAGTAAATGGATTGCTGTGTTTGTTGCAGCTCCCTTGTGCCGTTGAACTGTTTCTTCGCTGCGTGACTATCTAGTATTTAGAACACAAAACAAAGTGTGTGTAATATTACCCGATGATGATTTTTACTGTGGAAATCTATAACCTCATTTATTACCAACACAAGCTCAATAGTAAGCAAATTCAGCACTGCCACGCCACGAGTTTATAAAGTTCTTGGCCTCCAAGCACAAAAAATAGAAATTACGACCCACACAAACACAATATAGGTGGTGCCACTATTGTAACAAATCGTCTTAGTTAATGTTCCTATAATTGTTTATATACTTCGATTGATCGGCACAACACTTACGTAGTCAGAATCAGAAAATGTATGCATACAAACGCTTGTGTGGTGAGAGTTCTTCGTGCACTTGCGTATTAACAAATCAATGTAGCAAGATCAAATTTGCAGGTATGTTGCAAACAAAAGTACATTTTTCTATCTAACTTTTACCAACTATGCCTTTTATTCTTTGTTAGTGAGAGTGTAAATTATCCAGCGTTTAATGCCGTGGTTCCAAACGTTTTTAGCTTCTGACACATTACTGAAAAAGATGGGCAGTTTGTTTCACCAGGAAAAACCAACTATAATTTTGCTAAAATGTTTTATGCAACACTCTACTATAAAACGCACCCAGTCGATAAACAACAAAACTAAAAACTGCATATTTATTTCCTCTCTAAATTATAATTTTTATAAGCACTTGACTGGCCGGAGTTTTGTAACATCTCCCGAGCAATGCCAAATCCATCCCGTTTCTGCACTGGTATAGAGTGTAGAATTTATTTATAAATATATATATACATACGTAGCAATTTGCCTTGTTTTATTTCAATTACTATTATCTCTCTGTTGCAATTATCATTTTAGTATGATGTACTTTACGTTGCTACGTTATTTTAAATAAATGTATTTGTAATATCGTTTTGAATTCAAGTTCATGAAACAACAACTATATCTTATCGAAATACTGGCAAAAATGTAAAATTTGGGATAAATGGATCAAGTGATAAGCATTAAAGAAAAGTGCCTCGTTAAAAACTAAAATTTCATTCCTCACAATTTTACTTGAACTCGGTTTTTGTTCCCGTGTACAAGGCAATACGATTTCATGTGATCAAAATGTTGTGCTCAAAACGTAAACAGCCGATTTAGAAAGCAATAAAAGCAGGGAAAACTGCTATAATTGGACAAGTAAAACAGAAGATCAGCCAAAGCTTGGATATTACGTAGACCTTGCTGTTAAATGAGTATCTAATTGGTACTAATAATACTTTTAAGCGTGAAGTCATTCTTTAATAAAATCTTTTTGCAAATCAGTTTTCAGAAAGGGCAATTTTAATAATTCGTTTAAGATGTGCAATTGCCGTGAGAAGGGGTCAAACCAATCCCCGGTAGTACCAAGCAAAGAATGAAATATAATATTAAATTTTTTTACAAGCAAAGTGGGCACGATGTATGTCTCTTAATATTTGCTCAATAAAAATATTGCTTAATTGTTTAACATCTTCCCACCGCCCGCACTTTCCTATCCATGAAAATTTACACACCGGAATCCTATCCTGCATAAATACACTTTGCAGTTAATTGAACCAGTGTATATTCAAAACCACAAGGTTGCGATAGAACAACGAATCATAATCTCGAGAAATGCAATGAATAACTGATGAGGATCGATCGGATCTTATGCTTCCCATTCTGGATGGATACGAAAATCTTTCGGTATTGGGGCGTTTGGTTTCACGTACATTGACCTCGTGTTTTGAATTCTGCCCGTGTAGTTGTAAACCTATATTAAAGATATATATCTCGTTATACAGGCGAGACATGAAATAGCAGAAAATAAAAACTTTTCCCATTGACCATGGCAATATAAAACAGGTTGTTAAATTAAATCAAATTTCTTACCACATAAAATATACTCTTAAGGGGTGTCATTCAAAGGATTGTACACAAAAAATAACAAAGATCCATGTTTTATCAGCGTAATCGAAAAACGCGGGACAATAACCCCTACGGGGTATTTTTAGATGTTTATTTTGGGTATATCGGAGCTACTACAGTGTGTGTTGTACAATTAAGACGTATTAAATAATATTAATCCACTGGGTTCAAGCGATGTTCGCCAAGTGCCATGAAGGACACAACCAACCAGCGGCTTAATACCATGTCGTGTGCAACTAACAATGGCACGACACCCCAAGCGGGCGAATGGTTGGCCTGTTCTGGTGAATGTTTTCGAGCCTTGATGTCTTTTACCCCAGTGAGACTAACCATGATTATTCCATCCAGAGTTTATAGGACAAGTGCCAGCGTATAGGATAAGTTTCCATAATAAAAATATAATAACCATACATCGTTTATCATAAAAAAATATATATGCATTGATCAATGAAAAACAAAATAGATAAGTTAATTGAAATATACCGGCATGTGGTGCCATGTCTGAAGCTCTTTGTGCCTCAGTCTTGTCTCAGGGGTCAAAATTCGTAAGTGCTTTCGGCGAGCGGCTAGTAAGAGAGATTTGATGTGATCATCGAGTGTTGCGTGGTTCATGTCTGGCTGTTTCGGCCCCTGCCCCCTAAAACCATCATATTCAGATATAAATATTGATACCTGATCACAATAGTCATGGTTAACAGTCATTGCCTTTTTAATCTTTACCGTGCTTTTACTGCCGGTATATATTTTTTTGTATATTTTCAAAGCTTGTGTGCCTATTGATATAAGGATAGAAAGCAACCTTGATGGGCTTATTCACGTGGTCAATTGTCAAATTACCCTAGCCCAGTGATTTCACTAACTAAGTGATGACTTAATGGTTATATGTTTGCTATCCAATCCTATTTGAAACCCCGAAAACCAACCTGTTGGATTTTAAAGTTTCAAGTACAGCACTGAGTCTAGCATCCTTATTTCCGAGCAAATTTGGTGCGGGGTGACTTCCACTTGGCCCTCCAAGTAACCTTCTTCCAGCCATCGTGGAAAAGAACTGCAATGCAGCGCGCCGATCTGTAACATTTTGGGTAAAGGCAGTGCACCTTTTTTATGAATTTATATAGTGTCATCAGATTACCGCTTTCTGTTGCATTTTTAAGCCATTCTCGAACCGCCTTCCTTGCATTCGGTTCAAGTGTGTTTTCCAACAGTCTGTCGACTTCGGTTCGTCCATTCTGGCGCAAAACCTGGAGTGATGTAAGTTAAACACCCGGAAGCATTCGGCTACGGTGACATTGCGAAACGATAGTTGGGGTGATTAAATAATTAAGAAATATACTTGTTCTGTGAGACGTTCTTTCCCGGGGTGCTTCGACAGCCAGCGTTGTGCGGCCGAGTAAGTTCTTGGCTCCAGATGCTTCTCTGTGGCTTGAATGGCGCTTAGAGAAAGACGAGGCACTGCAGAATAAAATGTTTATTATATAACATGGTGTATATCATTTAAATGTAAAACTGTAAATGTTTTTGATGCGTAAAGATAATCCCAGTTCTATCTGCTGTATGAGAGTATTGATTTATAAAAAGAATACGCATTTAGGTGCAGTGAAGCATGTCACTGGCTTTTGTCTGAGATACGTGGGTAGCACTTACAAGTTGTAACTCGCCCTTGCTCAAGAAAAGCAGATTTCATGCGCAGGACCTCGGCCATATGCTTCTGCTGCTCTGATTTGATTGGCTGGAATTTTCCAGGGGGCGGTGCGTGGTGTGTCGTATGAGTGAGCTCATGTTGTCGACTGAGAATGATTATTTTAAACTTGATAAGTGATATAAGTTAATGACTCGGAGTTCAAAAATAAGCTAATGCGATTCCATGTTTAACTAGTGACCTGCTGCCGGCTCGAGATTGTCCTTGGATTTTCTTTAATAGTTCCGCTTCTCGGGTTACCGGTCTTCCTTTATCTGAGTATCGACTTGGGACTCTCCAGTCCATGAACGCCTGTCAATTTATACACATGTCAGCACTCAAATCTTACAAATAACAAAATCTCTCACACAACAATATATTATGAAACCGTATGAAACAGAGAAAATTACAAAACTATTGTTGGTAAAACCCCATGTGTTAACACGAATTACTTTGATAAAACACTAAATTGATTTATTTTTTGTTAAAATTTTAGTGCCTTTTGTAACTTTTCCTACAAAAGTATAATTGCATAAGGTTTAATTTGATTATCTTCTACGGTAACAACCAAAGTATGCGGTAGGATGGCAGCTTTATATGTTTAACTTTAGACATCTTTGGTATAATCCAATTATACGGCACCAACCTTTGTTTTCGGCTCGATAACAAGGTTTGGTCTAGGTCCAATCATTGTTTATTCTCACATTTATAGATAATAGGCTTAGAAATTAAACAAACTAATATAGCCTTATTTTCGTTTCCAACAAACACTGGCTCTATACTCAGTAAGCACTTTGACCAATTATAAGTTTTTATTTAAACCTCTAACAATTGCCTATTGCTTTAGACTAGAGCAGTATGAACACATTATCTCAAAATACTTTCTTTTCAAGTCGTAACAATACTGGCGGATAACTATGGCTCTTCAAGGACGAGGTAACAATACATCTGCCCGTGTAATAACGCGCTAAGTAACTTAATCGGGTTTACGCTACCGCTGCTGTAATATATATCGCGTAAAAAGTCAACAGCAATTTATTGTTCTAAGTATATTGACTTAATTAAATAGGTTACCAGCTGATCAGCCTAAAACTGATACTAATATACTCTGATTTAAAATTTAATGTTTCGTTAATTCAAATAATAATTAGTCTGCTGTATCGTCCTTCGACGTCAATTTAATATCTATAATAAATTAAGAAAAAACGGTGGCACATTATGACCTAACATGAAACATATCGTGGAAACCTTGTTTCTTATTTAATACCACAGCCAATGGCTTTTAAACACCACGTCAATGTTTTTTTGCACATTCAAACTAAACTGCCTACATTTTGAACTAGGTTATAGAATTTTTATTCTGTACAACAGTTACTAGGCCTATTAGATCCTAGACCAATGTTTGTACAATACGCCGTTTTTCTAGTGAAGTTAGCGGCGAAAAAACAAACACTGTATTCTATACAATTGTATACAATTGTCCGTCCATATATGGACTTAATCAATCGCAGAGCAGCCAATCTACCTTGCTGGGTTGGGGATTGTTTCTTCCCTCGAACGGGTGTTCCTTCGGCAAGATTACTCTCGGGCTGTCCATGGCTGTTTCAAACTCGACGTTGCTGATCTCTCCGGCTCTTTTCTTCTTCCCGAGGTAAGATATAGATTCCTTCCAATCCCGACCGTAAGGGCTGTTGCATGGAAATATATTATTGCGAGTGTCGGTGTGAACGGCTTTGATCAACTTTGATGCGAACTGCCCAGCAGGTACATCCGGCGGAATGTACACTTGATAAGCTTCAAGCGCCATTCTGCTTGGTGGACTGGTTGGCTTATTTCCGAAAAAATAATTCGCGAGGCTTATAACGCTGTATTTCACGCCCACTAAAATAGCAAAAGCCGTTTTAATATTTCTACAATTTTCGCTACACAAAAGGCACCAATACAATGCGGCTGTAAAGTTTACAACTGACTCCTACTTTAATATGACCAGCTGCACCTTTACAAAAAAACTTCAATCAAAAACTTTAACGTAAAGTTTGCCTCAAAACAGCCTGTAGGTTAACATTAAACATTCAAATTGTATGTTTTCTTTCTTGTATCTCAACACATATGTTTATTATTTGGCCTTATAAAGCTTATATATTATCAAATATCAAATTCTTTTGAAAGCCCTTTGACCCATGATGTAAAGAAATTGCTGAATAAGATATTGGTTACGCCCCTTTCAATAAAGACGTCTGTTAATTATCATCCACCCAGAACTGAAGCTACTGTTTAATAAAACTGACACCTATTAGTGTAATTTGCTCAAATGTACCAAAAATTAACGAATGAATAAGTGTGAATAATGTGGGGCATGGTCATAAATATTCAATTTCACTAATTACCTTATCGTATTCGGAACTCCTAAACAGAAACAATTGTGTGAAGGTACTGGCGGGTGTTCACTTAAAAAACAATATAATTTAGAAAAAGAATTTAACTAATTATCCGAAGAGTTAGTTCATTTGTAACACACACAGCGTTAACCAAATAGTATAACTGAATTAAAACCGGCCGCTAATCGATTGCGTCCCATTGGTCAGGGATTTTGACGAACCTTGCCTGGCCCGTTGTTTTAATGGCTCATAACGTTTGTTCGTGACATAACGCCCCGCGTGTTTCCATCAATGGGCACAAACATAAGTATCTTATTTTACTCAAATAAAAGCACAAAACTAAACTTGAAGTCAAATAAAATTACTTACCTGTTAGTTGCCTTGGCTTAAAAAATATTCTTTGTTTTAGCGATATATCGAATGCGAATCATAGCTTGTGAAATAGCTGTATGATTTATAGAACATATCGCATTACGTCTCCTTCTTTTCTCTGTAATGTATTTTCATACCGTCAGTGCAACTCACCTGAAGGTAAAAACAGTTGAGCTATGTTATTTCGTGACCTCACGCCCGATTTACAAGTGATGACAAAGACGTAATGTGTTTTTGTTTGAAGAAAGAATAACCTATTGAATATGATTCCGAGTCGGTGTTTTTATAGCGGTATTTACTAAACAGTACTACTAGAATTTGGTAATAAAGTTAAAGTTTTTATAGGTATACCATATAGTTCCGCTTAAAATTTGCTGAATTTAAACCACGTTCAAATACACATGACCGATCGAGGGTTGTGTATCACGGTGTACATGCAGTGGCACAAACAGGAAGTTGCGGCTGTACAGGCTGAAAGGAAACCGAACAGTTATTTCTGGAAAGCTATAGTTTCCGGATTTATGCCACAAAGCAATAGAAAAGTCTGAATTGGTATGCGCAACAAAAATGTTAACATTTCTTAATATACTAAGACAATAAATTACTGTTAATGCCGCACGGTAAACTGTAAAATTATATAGTCATTTTTGAGCTTCTTTACAACCATACGCCGCGTACATTGATGGTATGGACTGTACGGACAGTTCAACCCGGGTGGAAACAAAACGATGGCTAAACCTCAAAGTCCTTAACGAAACACACAAGGCGCGTAATTACATTTCTAACGTATCGAAGGTATAGGCCACTATGCGTTCTAGGTGAGCCCACGACGACAATGGATATCTTACCGAACGTACCTCAGCAGATGATCTTTCAGTGTCGGTTGATTTGAGCCTCCGAGAATGCTTTATTACTCACGGTACGAGATGACTTACTTTCTACCTGGTACCGTAGGTAACAAGGCAGCATCGAAAACCATAATTATGACACTGCTTGATTAATTAAAGCGTTATTTTAAGACACTATTCTACAAATATCTTGTGCAAAAGTTTTAAATTTGTTTTTCGTTGAAACTAAGGGCCTTAATTAACAGCTCATAACATGGTCCTTTCTCTTAGTCAATATGTACAGAATGGTGTCATCGTAACATATATTCTGTGATTTGGAAATAACTCTTGTTCGATTTATACTAGTCCAACCGGAGGCGCCCAAAAAAGGTTGTTTGCAAAGGAACCAATCGATCGGGGTCGATCGGTCTCCTGGTTGGACGACTCGGGCAATTGCAAGTGAGGGGGAGCGATACGGAAGCGGTCCTCCCACGCCCGAAGGACCGAGACGTCGGAGCAGGAAACATTCACTTCTACAACTGGCACCCTCGGCAGTGCGCTGAGTAGCTTGGATAGTATTTTAATGTACGAGGCACACCACCAGTATTGACTTCGGCGAATGACAAATGCCGGTATAATGCCCGGGAATGATCTGTTGAACCAATTAAAATACTGATGTATCGAAAATTAGACGAAATTTCGCTTTACGCCAAAGTTTATAAGTTGCTTATACTCAACCAAAAGTTGTGCCTATTTAAATAAAATTCAACCTTCCATGGCTATAAACGTACTTACGTTTTACATGGCTATTTCGATTAAAAATTTAAGGCTCCTTTCCTGATAAAGCATTCGCAAAGTTTAAGTAAGATTGGTCCAATCATGTGGGTCCACGCACACATAGCACACCAGCATTTGAATTGAACGGAAACTGCGACATTTGGAAGCAGACTCCAGGAAATGGATTGCTTCCATTCAATAAAGCGTAGTGCAAGTGACTCAATTAATACAAATCAGATCGGTAAAAGAATTTAAAAAATGCGTTTCGTCAAACCAGAAAGATGGTCGTGTAAAACGACAAATATTTGAAAACTTCGCTGCATCTTAAATGTTAATAAATTCCCTTAAAAGGATGAACAAATATCTTCACACAACATAATTACCGAAACATATTCTAAGTAACACTTGCTAAAATTGCTGAAAATGACAAACAACGAATTTCTGGACCCTGTGGGCATGTATGTTTAAAACATACTGGTTAGTTACATTACCTATGTATCAAACAGATTAAGTAGACAAACGAACCTGGTGTATCTTATTCCATATTCCTTACATCATTATGTCATGTTATAGAAATTACTTTATTGGATATTTGCATTTTATACTATTCGCCCCTCCATGGGTAATATAAACTAATTTCAATTTCCTCTTTCACAAACACTATAGGTAGGTTACATTTGGTAAGATTCGTTTCTACGTTAACCAAGTTGTAGCAAGCTACGACAAAGCTACTCTGACAGAAGTTAACAAGTGGTGCCACTTCGGAGCAGTTGAGCAAATACGGCGCCGTTGTACCCGGAGTCGAAATTATTCGATTTCCGCCAGGAATCTGCGACGTTTTGAACATGCGAACTTATAAATGAAGATTTAGACAACTAACAGAGAACATGTTGTAGAGACTATAATAGGGCGACTCTGGGTATTCAGTTACAAAACACATTATCTATGTCACTGTTTAAGGTCAATATTATATATTTTAAAGATACATATATTCTTATTGGTTGATATGCGCGCTTAAATCTAAAGAACTTTCTATTTATAATTTGACACCTGTTTTGCTGACATTGCTAACACGTGAAGACAACTGCAGGTTAGAAAATTCTCAGTAAAACTGTTTCCCGCTATGGAAAGATGCACTACCACGCAGTTTGGTTTTGCCGTATGTTGCGTAACGTTATATGAAGAAGCAGGATAGCCAGATGCTTTAGGAAATCCCTGAAAGTGAAATTACAGGAAATGACTCTTTATGACAGTATAGAACCGGGGTGAGCGTGCGTCTATTCAAGTCGGGCCAACAATCAGAACTTTCTGCCTACTTTGCAGATGACGTGCATGGTGTTATGTAGGCTCGTGTTGCTTGACGAACTGCCTCTCGACAGCAAGCCAAACTCGTATACAGAGCGCAAAGTAAAATAATATACAATGTGTAAATACTTGACGAAAATAAAACTAAAATGTGTAAATACCTGACGAAAATAAAACTAATATAAAATATTGGTTCATTGATGTAAAAATTGGTTTTCAGTTATTACCTCGTTTGTTAAACTATATTTTGTCTGTACAACGTGGCTTTGTACACTGTGTGAAACCTAAAATACCACTTCTTGTCATCTTAATTTTAATAAAATATGTCACAAAGTGTAAGAAGATCGCGGGAAATCAATGGACGTTTTTGCGTAAAATGACGTGGTGACGTTGCATAGCTTGCCAAGCTCACCATGATTGGAAGGGTAAACATGCTGGTTTCCTTACGTAGATTTATTTTCATTTATTGCTGCGTAATGCCCGTTAAGGCATGTCAGGTCGCCATTTTATGTCGGCATTTTGGCGCTAATTATCTTAGATAGCCGATACCAATATATAGGGATGTTACTGCATTTTTTACTTTAAATTGTAGACGAACAAAATGATCCAACAAAACCCAAATGAAAGTAATATAATCTAGTTTACTACAGACAATCCCGAAAATATAAAATACTTTAGAAATTATACCACACTATTTCTGTTCTAATAGAATTGTCTATATGTGCGTGTGGTTATTAGCTTACGTCATTGCCTGGTATTATACCCCAATCTAATATAGTGCCACAGCTATTGGCTTCTTTATACGCATATGTGCTTTATAGGGTAATATTGAAAAACTGTAAGGAAAAATGCAGGATCCGATACAGAAAGGCATATGCCTCATAAAGATCTTATAAAGAGATCAATAGAGAACAAAAAAAAACAAATCAATAGAGAACAACACAATATTTAAAAAAAAATACATTTATATTTATTAAATTAAATATTTGTTCTTTAATTTATTATTTTGTTTACATAGCATTAATCGAGGTGGCATACTCTGCATATTATGAACAAATAAAATAATCCGTGTCAGAAGTGGCGGTTACAAAACATATATTTTTGGTGAACTTTATATAGGCTATAGTGGACATGAACCCATAAATACAACAGAAACCAAAGACTTTGTGAATTAGCCAACTTATGATCCGGTATTATTAACCAAACCGACACTATTTATGTTGTCGTTTTTAATTTCAAAGAAGTCGCTGGTCAAAAATGTCAGTATAGGATAGCATAGAATAATTATGTTTTCCCATTCACGAATTTAATCCCCGTCCGCGTAAATGGGAAAACCAACAGATTTAACACACTAGCAACAACTGACTAGCTAGCGAGTAGTTTCGTATCTGCAACCGTTGGGCTGAAAGGCACCGCACTAAACCACCAGGCTAACTTGTCGGACGAATATACATTTCGGTTGGAGAATCTTTCAGTAGAAACTGCAAAATTGAGATAAGCTTTTATTGTATAAAGGGTTTAAAAGTTTTTGAAGATTACAAATCTCAGCAGTTTTAAACTGCTATAGAAATATCTAATTGCCGCGAAAAATGATGGTGTCTACTTTTCGCGAATGGGCCCATGCATTATTTATAACCCGAGTGATAAGCGTTTAACCGAGTGGTAGCCGTAGGTCTAAGAATTGTCGAAGATTAAAAACGTAAACACACCATGTAAGTATAATTAGCGCATGCTAAAAATTTTAAGCTTAAAAAATGTTGTAAAATAAAGTGAAACATTTGGGGACAGCATTATTTTAATAACTATAATAATGAATTCCTTACCACATAACAACATCGTCTACTTACTCCACAAATGTAACCGGTGTGTGTTTAATTCTACTAAGAGTATCTACTGACCAATGTTTTATTTTTTAATAGCTCAGTTAATTGGATTATTTTTTTATAATGATTTACTTTTACAGTTTTTTGACTTGAGTAAGAAAACCCGAAAGACAGGCAGTGTGCCGCCACCCTAAAACCTATATATGCTTCTTCAACGACGTATGCTTTTTTATTATTTTGATTAAAACTCTGTATTGTTAACAAACCCAAAAACGAAGAGCTTTTAAAACAATAACGGTTTCTTATGAACTATAACTAAAGGGTCGCGGGCATCATTCTATGACTTAAATATGCGGAACGTACTCATCGATCGGTTAAACTGTATCGTTCTCGGGAAAGCACGTAAAATAGGTAAAGCGAGCGCGATAGTTTATTAAGACAATAGTTAAACATTAACCAACTGTGTGTCATTTGCGGCATTTAAATCACTTAAATTGCGTATTGCGAAAGTAGTAATTAGAATTATTTTATTAATAATGAAAAAATATATATTGTATTGATTTTTGATAAGCTCTGACTACGACATATGTAACACAGAACTTCGACAAATTCGAACTCACACACGAGTTTCGTTTTATTGTTCGCTGTATCTCGTACGGGAAACTCCCTGCTGGTACTGCGAATGTAAAGGACATGCAACCAGAACTCGGTGTTCGGGTTCTGGTAACTTTAATGATCCTATATTTTAGTTTGCTACAGCGGGAACTTTTTTGGTCCAGCTATATTAGACGAAATGGAACTGTTTCTTGGTCTATTTCACAATTGCCAAGTTAAAGGAAAGACTCAAAGACTTAAAACGGAAAAACATGATGTTGGTCAAATCGAGTCAAAGAATAGCGATTATATTCGCAATTTTATTTTTCTTGTCGACGGTGGCATCGGCGGACCGATCAAAGAAGTTGCTTAGAAAGTTTCTGAGGAATTTACCGAACATCCCTAGGACACTGCGCGATTATCGGTGCCGTGTTCACACCACCATCCAACATCGAGAGGCAGTCGCTAGATGGCGCCAAGTGATCATGATATGCCCTGATTTGGAGCAGATTTACTTGACCACAGTGGTGTGCAGTAGAAGATGCTACAATCCGAGAACATGTCAAGTTATCCCGGGGCTTAAAGGCATGGCAGTCAGGCAAACTGTGAGCTTAACACTGCGAAACGGATCCAAGAGAACCATAGAGCTTCCAGCTTCCTGTAAATGTGTTTCAACTGAAAGCACAGCAAACTGCAACAACAGGACATAGTCGAATGTCCTTTGCTTGCTTTATTGTTGATTCACCTTTGTACTCTTGTGTATTTCTTCTGCTACTGCATTTGATGTGCAAGTTTTATTTATTTGTTTTGTTACATTTTGTAATAAACTAGAAAAATCAGGATGTGTTTAATGATTTTGCACCGAAAGTTAATGCGCCTTAATTGAAAATGCGTGTAATATTAATTGTCGATAGGCTTTGACTACGACATTTGTAACACAGAACTTCCACAAATTCGAAGTCACACATTAGTTCCGTTTTATTGTTCGCTGTATCTCGTACGGGAAACTCCCTGCTGGTACTGCGAATGTAAAGGACATGCAACCAGAACTCCGGCTTTCGGGTTCTGGTAACTTTTAAGATCTTATATTTTAGTTTGCTATACGGTGGGAAAAATTTTTGGTCCAGCTATATCTAGACCTGAAATGGATTCCCTGTTTCCTGGTCTATTTCCCAATTGTCAAGTTAAAGGAAAGACTCAAAGACTTAAAACGGAAAAATATAATGTTGGTCAAATTGAGTCAAAGAATAGCGATTTTATTCGCAATTTTATTTTTCTTGTCGACGGTGGCATCGGCGGACCGATCAAAGAAGTTGCTTAGAAAGTTTCTGAGGAATTTACCGAACAAGCAAGACAGGAAGATTTTATGCAAACACAAATGCGAAATTATTGTCGAAGATAAAAACGAAAAGTCTTTTGCTGGCTGGACGGAAATTTCGATAAAATGCAGAAATTTGGAAGATGACGTCATTAACTCTGTCATTTGCGAACGTCAATGTATTGATAGGGTGAAGTGCAAAGAGATAAAGAAGGCAAAAGTGGTGCCTATTTGGAGAACTATCAAATTAGTTGAAAGAAAAGGTGCCAGAACACATCACGTTGACATACCTGTTGCTTGTAATTGCGTCGCTAAAACAACCTGCACCAAGAACAAGACCAGTCGAAGAAAATCTTAGACGCCTTTTACACAATATATTTTACCTGTTATTTATAACATCCACTTACCTTCGCACATTCTTTACTGTCGTACCTATTTTATACGCTTTTTAATTAATTTATTTGTTTCAATAAACAAAATGTATATTTATTGTAGTTTACTGTTATAAGATCGTAGAAAAGTTGTAATGCCAAATAGATTATTGTGCCTTTGCTATTGAAATGTTCTCAAACATATTAGTAATACAATGGTTAATACGCCACAGAAACGTATTAACAAGAGAATGGGATTTAAAGCAATCAACTTTGATTTATTTCAACTAAACACACAATTGATATATTAACAGTAAGTAATTTAGCTATGGTTGCACAACGAGAGATACATTTTACCAAATTTTTATATAGTTTAATAAAATTTGATTCTTGGATGAGGTTGAAAATATAAGGAATCAATTGGTCTCGAACTACTTAATCGAACGCAAATGTAAACATGCTTATTGGCTGGTTCTTTATTATGACATGAGCTATAACAGAGTCATTGCGTAAATCAAAAATGACGTTTACATGTGCTTCAAGCATGCTGTGGTTCCTCATTGTAATTCGGTAGCTTATTCGGGCCGTGCTAACTCTCTACGCTTAACCAAAACGTAGTTACGTCATAATGTTAATAGGAAACAGTATACCTTTCTTTATGCCTAGAGTAGCGTGGATGGGGAATTCCCAGGTAAAGTACGGTTAATATAGGTACATATACCACTGGCGCAGAACACAGACAAAACTAAAGTATTTTATCTTCTCTGGGTAATTCTGCACTGAGATTCAATAAATATAATGAATGCAACGGTGGTCAACCACAATACGAAAAGGAAAGAACCAAGATATCAGCTACTTTTTGCGAGAAATTGGAAGAAGAGTTAAATGCATTTTAAAGTAATTTGAATATTATATTAACACATTGGAACAGTTTTATAAGATTTCTATATAATCTATATTAAATAACATTTAGTCCGTAAAGCTCAATATTTTTATTATAAATAATATGTTCGAAATAGATTGACTGATACACTTGTAACTTCGGAAGTTTTACCGACCACTATCTTTCAGGCGAGCATCGTCGTTATACTGTTCGCCCTCGTGGTGTTAAGCTGCGCACGAGATATATCTCAAGAAAGAAGAACTTTTCATAAATTAAAGAGAAGTCTGCCACGGAGAGCAAGAAGGTAGTTTATTTGCGCATAATATGTGGACATAACTATTGTGGTTTACTGATAGCTGGCATCGTGCATTCGGATATGAATACGACTTTAGCAGCATACTTGCTTATAAATATCGTTACCGACTCATATATACTACACCACACTTACAGCTATAATTAACAATATGTATACACACACATTACAGTCGTATATTAAATTTTATTTATCGCTAGTGTGCATGTATATTTAATATATTTATATCCCTAGGACACTGCGCGACTATCGGTGCCGTGTTCACACCACCATCCAACATCGAGAGGCAGTCGCTAGATGGCGCCAAGTGATCATGATATGCCCTGATTTAGAGCAGATTTACTTGAGCACAGTGGTGTGCAGTAGAAGATGCTACAATCCGAGAACATGTCAAGTTATCCCGGGGCTTAAAGGCATGGCAGTCAGGCAAACTGTGAGCTTGACACTGCGAAACGGATCCAAGAGAACCATAGAGCTTCCAGCTTCCTGTAAATGTGTTTCAAATGAACGCACAGCAAACTGCAGCAACAGGACATAACCGAAAGTCATTTGCTTGCTTTTAATGTTGATTTACCTTTTTACTCTTGTGTATTTTTTCTGCTACTGCATTTGATGTGCAAGTTTTATTTATTTGTTTTGTAAAATTTTGTAATAAACTAGAAAAATCAGGATGTGTTCATTGATTTTGCACCGAAAGTTAATGCGCCTTAATTGAAAATGTATGCAATATTAATTGTCGATAGGCTTTGACTACGACATTTGTAACACAGAACTTCCACAAATTCGAACTCACACACGAGTTCCGTTTTATTGTTTGCTCTATCTCGGACGGGAAACTCCCTGCTGGTACTGCGAATGTAAAGGACATAGGATTGGATATTCATGTTTATCCCGGTGAAAGGGAAAACCAAGGGGGTTAACACACGGGCAATCGTCAGATCACCTCGCGCCCACCGTCGGGTTATACCGGAGCTATTGCAGTGTTTTGTGTATATTTCACACGTTCCTTCAATTTAGTAGAACTCACTAATCCGCTGGGTCCAGGCAATGTCCGTAAATTGCATTGCCCAAGGACACAACCGACTAGCTAGCGAACAGTTGCGCATCTGCAACCTTTCGATTGAAAGGCGACGTACTTTTCCGCCAGGCCAACCGGCCGGCTAAACATGCAACCAGAACTCGGCTTTCGGGTTATGGTTACTTTAAGATCTTATATTTTAGTTTTCTACGGTGGGAAATTTTTTTAGTCTAGCTATATCAGACGAAATGGACCTGTTTCCTGGTCTATTTCACAATTGTCAAGGTAAAGGAAAGACTCAAAGACTTAAAACGGAAAAATATGATGTTGGTCAAATCGAGTCAAAGAATAGCGATTATATTCGCAATTTTATTTTTCTTGTCGACGGTGGCATCGGCGGACCGATCAAAGAGGTTGCTTAGAAAGTTTCTGAGGAATTTACGGAACAAACAAGACAGGAAGATTTTATGCAAACACAAATGCGAAGTTATTGTCGGAGATAAAAACGAAAAGTCTTTTGCTGGCTGGACGGAAATATCGATAAAATGCAGAAATTTGGAAGATGACGTCATCAATTCTGTCATTTGCGATCGTCAATGTATTGATAGAGTGAAGTGCAAAAAGATAAAGAAGACAAAAGTGGTGCCTATTTGGAGAACTATCAAATTAGTTGAAAGAAAAGGTGCCAGAACACATCACGTTGACATACCTGTTGCTTGTAATTGCGTCGCTCAAACAACCTGCAGCAAGAACAGGACCAATCGAAGAAAATCATAGACGTCTTTACACAATATATTTTACCTGTTATTTATAACATCCACTTACCTTTGCACATTCTTTACTTTCGTACTTTTTTATACGCTTTTTAATTAATTTATTAGTTTCAATAAACAAAATGTATATTTATTGTAGTTTACTGTTAAGATCCTAGAAAAGTTGTTATGCCAAATAGATTATTATGCCTTTGCTATTGAAATGTTCTTAAACATATTAGTAATACAATGATTAAAACACGACAGAAACATATTAACAATAGAATGTGGATTTACAGCAATAAACTTTTATTCTAACTAAACACAAATGATATTTTACCAGTAAGTAATTTAGCTATATTTGTACAAGGAAAGATACATTTTTACCAAATTTTTATACAGTTTAATAAAATGTGATTCTTCGATGAGGTTGAAAATATAAGGAATCAATTGGTCTCAAAATACTCAATCGAACGCAAATGTAAACATGCTTATTGACTGGTCCTTTATTATGACATGAGCTATAACAGAGTCGTTGCGTAAATCAAAAATGACGTTTACATGTGCTTCAAGCGTGCTGTGGTTCCTCATTGTAATTCGGTAGCTTATTCGGGCCGTACTAACTCTCTACGCTTAACCAAAACGTAGTTACGTCATAATGTTAATAGGAAACAGTATACCTTTCTTTATGCTTAGAGTAGCGTGGATGGGGAATTCCCAGGTAAAGTACGGTTAATACAGGTAAATACCACTGGCGCGGAATACAGACAAAACTAAAGTATTTTATCTTCTCTGGGTAATTCTGCACTGAGATTCAATAAATATAATGAATGCAACGGTGGTCAACCACAATACGAAAAGAAAAGAACGAAGATATCAGCTACTTTTTGCGAGAAATTGGAAGAAGAGATAAATGCATTTTAAAGTAATTTGAATATTATATTAACACATTGGAACAGTTTTATAAGATTTTTTATATAATCTATATTAAATAACACTTAGTCCGTAAAGCTCAATATTTTTATTATAAATAATATGTTTGAAATAGATTGATTGATACACTTGTAACTTCGGAAGTTATATCAACCACCATCTTTCAGGCGAGCATCGTCGTTATACTCTTCGCCCTCGTGGTGTTAGGCTGCGCAGGAGATATATCTCAAGAAAGAAGAACTTTTCATAAATTAAAGAGAAGTCTGCCACGGAGAGCAAGAAGGTAGTTTATTTGCGCATAATATGTGGACATAACTATTGTGGTTTACTGATAGCTGGCATCGTGCATTCGGATATAAATACGAGTTTAGCACTTGCTTATAAATATCGTTACCGACTCAGGTTGTGTAACGAATTACTCCCAGACAGTGTTCTGGCTATCTGCGACGTTCTAGTTGTATGAAGGATTTATCCGAAAGTAAATGCACGTAATATACTACACCACACATACAGCTATAATTAACAATATGTATATACGCATATTTCGAGCGTATATTAAATTGTGTTTATCGCAAATTTACGTGTATATTTAATATATTTATATCCCTAGGACACTGCGCGACTATCGGTGCCGTGTTCAAACCACCATCCAACATCGAGAGGCAGTCGCTAGATGGCGCCAAGTGATCATGATATGCCCTGATTTAGAGCAGATTTACTTGACCACAGTGGTGTGCAGTAGAAGATGCTACAATCCGAGAACATGTCAAGTTATCCCGGGGCTTAAAGGCATGGCAGTCAGGCAAACTGTGAGCTTGACACTGCGAAACGGAACCAAGAGAACCATAGAGCTTCCAGCTTCCTGTAAATGTGTTTCAACTGAAAGCACAGCAAACTGCAGCAACAGGACATAGCCGAAAGCCATTTGCTTGCTTTTGATGTTGATTCACCTTTGTACTCTTGTGTATTTCTTTTGCTACTGCATTTGATGTGCAAGTTTTATTTATTTGTTTTGTTACATTTTGTAATAAACTAGAAAAATCAGAATGTGTTCAATGATTTTGCACCGAAAGTTAATGCGCCTTAATTGAAAATGCATGTAATATTAATTGTCGATAGGCTTTGACTACAACATTTGTAACATAGAACTTCCACAAATTCGAACTCACACACATTAGTTCCGTTTTATTGTTCGCTGTATCTCGTACGGGAAACTCCCTGCTGGTACTGCGAATGTAAAGGACATGCAACCAGAACTCGGCTTTCGGGTTCTGGTAACTTTTAAGATCTTACATTTTAGTTTTCTACGGTGGGAAAATTTTTTAGTCTAGCTATATCAGACGAAATGGACCTGTTTCCTGGTCTATTTCACAATTGCCAAGTTAAAGGAAAGACTCAAAGACTTAAAACGGAAAAATATGATGTTGGTCAAATCGAGTCAAAGAATAGCGATTATATTTGCAATTTTATTTTTCTTGTCGACGGTGGCATCGGCGGACCGAGCGAAGAGGTTGCTTAGAAAGTTTTTGAAGAATTTGCCGAACAAGCAAGACAGGAAGATTTTATACAAACACAAATGCGAAATTATTGTCGGAGATAAAAACGAAAAGTCTTTTGCTGGCTGGACGGAAATTTCGATAAAATGCAGAAATTTGGAAGATGACGTCATCAATTCTGTCATTTGCGATCGTCAATGTATTGATAGGGTGAAGTGCAAAAAGATAAAGAAGACAAAAGTGGTCCCTATTTGGAGAACTATCAAATTAATTGAAAGAAAAGGTGCCAGAACACATCACGTTGACATACCTGTTGCTTGTAATTGCGTCGCTAAAACAACCTGCAGCAAGAACAAGACCAACCGAAGAAAATCTTAGACGGCTTTACACAATATATTTTACCTGTTATTTATAACATTCATTTACTTCGCACATTCTTTACTGTCGTATCTTTTTATACGCTTTTTAATTAATTTATTACTTTCAATAAACAAAATGTATATTTATTGTAGTTTACTGTTAAGATCATAAAAAAAGTTGTAGTGCGGAATAGATTATTGTGCCTTTGCTATTAAAATGTTCTCAAACATATTAGCAATACAATGATTAATTCGCGACAGAAACGTATTAACAAGAGAATGTGGATTTAAAGCAATCAACTTTGATTTATTTTAACTAAACACACAATTGATATATTATCAGTAAGTAATTTAGTTATGGTTGTACAAGAAAAGATACATTTTTACCAAATTTTTATACAGTTTAATAAAATGTGATACTTAGATGAGGTTGAAAATATAAGGAATCAATCGGTCTTGAACTACTTAATCGAACGCAAATTTAAACATGCTCATTGGCTGGTTCTTTATTATGGCATCGGCTATAACAGAGTCATTGCGTAAATCAAAAATGACGTTTACATGTGCTTCAAGCGTGCTGTGGTTTCTCATTGTAATTCGGTAGCTTATTCGGGCCGTGATAACTCTCTACGCTTAACCAAAACGTAGTTACGTCATAATGTTAATAGGAAACAGTATACCTTTCTTTATGCTTAGAGTAGCGTGGATGGGGAATTCCCAGGTAAAGTACGGTTAATATAGGTACATATACCACTGGCGCAGAATACAGAAAAAACTAAAGTATTTTATCTTCTCTGGGTAATTCTGCACTGAGATTCAATAAATATAATGAATGCAACGGTGTTCAACCACAATACGAAAAGGAAAGAACGAAGATATCTGCTACTTTTTGCGAGAAATTGGAGAAACAGTTAAATGCATTTTAAAGTAATTTCATTATTATATTGACACATTGGAACAGTTTTATAAGATTTCTATATAATCTATATTAAATAACACTTAGTCCGTAAAGCTCAATATTTTTATTATAAATAATATGTTCGAAATAGATTGACTGATACACTTGTAACTTCGGAAGTTATATCAACCACCATCTTTCAGGCGAGCATCGTCGTTATACTCTTCGCCCTCGTGGTGTTAGGCTGCGCACGAGATATACCTAAAGAAAGAAGAACTTTTCATAAATTAAAGAGAAGTCTGCCACGGAGAGCGAGAAGGTAGTTTATTTACGCATAATATGTGGACATAACTATTGTGGTTTACTGATAGCTGACATCGTGCATTCGGATATCAATACGAGTTTAGCAACATACTTGCTTATAAATATCGTTACCGACTCAGGTTGTGTAACGAATTACTCCCAGACAGTGTTCTGGCTATCTGCGACGTTCGATTTTTATGCAGGTTCCATCCAAATGTAAATGTACGTGATATAATATACCATGCATACAGCTATAATTAACAATTGGTATATACGCACATTTCGGGCGCATGTTAAATTATGTTTATCGCAAATATACATGTATATTTAATATATTTATATCCCTAGGACACTGCGCGATTATCGGTGCCGTGTTCACACCACCATCCAACATCGAGAGGCAGTCGCTAGATGGCGCCAAGTGATCATGATATGCCCTGATTTGGAGCAGATTTACTTGAGCACAGTGGTGTGCAGCAGAAGATGCTACAATCCGAGAACATGTCAAGTTATCCCGGGGCTTAAAGGCATGGCAGTCAGGCAAACTGTGAGCTTGACACTGCGAAACGGAACCAAGAGAACCATAGAGCTTCCAGCTTTCTGTAAATGTGTTTCAAATGAAAGCACAGCAAACTGCAGCAACAGGACATAGCCGAAAGCCATTTGCTTGCTTTTGATGTTGATTAACCTTTGTACTCTTGTGTATTTCTTTTGCTACTGCATTTGATGTGCAAGTTTTATTTATTTGTTTTGTTACATTTTGTAATAAACTAGAAAAATCAGGATGTGTTCAATGATTTTGCACCGAAAGTTAATGCGCCTAAATTGAAAATGCATGTAATATTAATTGTCGATAGGCTTTGACTACGACATTTGTAACATAGAACTTCCACAAATTCGAACTCATACACGAGTTCCGTTTTATTGTTCGCTGTATCTCGTACGGGAAACTCCCTGCTGGAACTTCAAATGTAAAGGACATGCAACCAGAACTCGGCTTTCGGGTTCTGGTAAGTTTTAAGATCTTATATTTTAGTTTTCTACGGTGGGAAATTTTTTAGTCTATAGCTATATCAGACGAAATGGACCTGTTTCCTGGTCTATTTCCCAATTGTCAAGTTAAAGGAAAGACTCAAAGACTTAAAACGTAAAAATATGATGTTGGTCAAATCGAGTCAAAGAATAGCGATTATATTCGCAATTTTATTTTTCTTGTCGACGGTGGCATCGGCGGACCGAGCGAAGAGGTTGCTTAGAAAGTTTTTGCAGAATTTGCCGAACAAGAAAGACAGGAAGATTTTATGCAAACACAAATGCGAAATTATTGTCGGAGATAAAAACGAAAAGTCTTTTGCTGGCTGGACGGAAATTTCGATAAAATGCAGAAATTTGGAAGATGACGTCATCAATTCTGTCATTTGCGATCGTCAATGTATTGATAGAGTGAAGTGCAAAAAGATAAAGAAGACAAAAGTGGTGCCTATTTGGAGAACTATCAAATTAGTTGAAAGAAAAGGTGCCAGAACACATCACGTTGACATACCTGTTGCTTGTAATTGCGTCGCTCAAACAACCTGCAGCAAGAACAGGACCAATCGAAGAAAATCATAGACGTCTTTACACAATATATTTTACCTGTTATTTATAACATCCACTTACCTTTGCACATTCTTTACTTTCGTACTTTTTTATACGCTTTTTAATTAATTTATTAGTTTCAATAAACAAAATGTATATTTATTGTAGTTTACTGTTAAGATCATAAAAAAAGTTGTTATGCCAAATAGATTATTATGCCTTTGCTATTGAAATGTTCTTAAACATATTAGTAATACAATGATTAAAACACGACAGAAACATATTAACAATAGAATGTGGATTTACAGCAATAAACTTTTATTCTAACTAAACACAAATGATATTTTACCAGTAAGTAATTTAGCTATATTTGTACAAGGAAAGATACATTTTTACCAAATTTTTATACAGTTTAATAAAATGTGATTCTTCGATGAGGTTGAAAATATAAGGAATCAATTGGTCTCAAAATACTCAATCGAACGCAAATGTAAACATGCTTATTGACTGGTCCTTTATTATGACATGAGCTATAACAGAGTCGTTGCGTAAATCAAAAATGACGTTTACATGTGCTTCAAGCGTGCTGTGGTTCCTCATTGTAATTCGGTAGCTTATTCGGGCCGTACTAACTCTCTACGCTTAACCAAAACGTAGTTACGTCATAACGTTAATAGGAAACAGTATACCTTTCTTTATGCTTAGAGTAGCGTGGATGGGGAATTCCCAGGTAAAGTACGGTTAATACAGGTAAATACCACTGGCGCGGAATACAGACAAAACTAAAGTATTTTATCTTCTCTGGGTAATTCTGCACTGAGATTCAATAAATATAATGAATGCAACGGTGTTCAACCACAATACGAAAAGAAAAGAACGAAGATATCAGCTACTTTTTGCGAGAAATTGGAAGAAGAGATAAATGCATTTTAAAGTAATTTGAATATTATATTAACACATTGGAACAGTTTTATAAGATTTTTTATATAATCTATATTAAATAACACTTAGTCCGTAAAGCTCAATATTTTTATTATAAATAATATGTTTGAAATAGATTGATTGATACACTTGTAACTTCGGAAGTTATATCAACCACCATCTTTCAGGCGAGCATCGTCGTTATACTCTTCGCCCTCGTGGTGTTAGGCTGCGCAGGAGATATATCTCAAGAAAGAAGAACTTTTCATAAATTAAAGAGAAGTCTGCCACGGAGAGCAAGAAAGTAGTTTATTTGCGCATAATATGTGGACATACTATTTGTGGTTTACTGATAGCTGGCATCGTGCATTCGGATATGAATACGAGTTTAGCAACATACTTGATTATAAATATCGTTGCCGACTCAGGTTGTGTAACGAATTATTTCCATTCAGTGTTCTGGCTATCTGCGACGTTCTAGTTGTATGAAGGATTTATCCGAAAGTAAACGCACATGTTATAATACACCATACATACAGCTATAATTAACAATATGTATACACACACATTGCAGTCGTATATTAAATATTGTTTACAGCAAGTCTGCTTGTATATTTAATATATTTATATCCCTAGGACACTGCGCGATTATCGGTGCCGTGTTCACACCACCATCCAACATCGAGAGGCAGTCGCTAGATGGCGCGAAGTGATCATGATATGCCCTGATTTGGAGCAGATTTACTTGACCACAGTGGTGTGCAGTAGAAGATGCTACAATCCGAGAACGTGTCAAGTTATCCCGGGGCTTAAAGGCATGGCAGTCAGGCAAACTGTGAGCTTGACACTGCGAAACGGAACCAAGAGAACCATAGAGCTTCCAGCTTCCTGTAAATGTGTTTCAAATGAAAGCACAACAAACTGCAACAACAGGACATAGCCGAAAGCCATTTGCTTGCTTTTAATGTTGATTTACTTTTGTACTTTTGTGTATTGCATCTGCTACTGCATTTGATGTACACGTTTTTTACTTGTTTATAACATTTTATAATAAACCAAAAAAATCCGATTGTTTTCAATGATTTTAAACCGAAAATTAATGAGACCTAATTAAAAATGTATGTAGGAATAATTGGTGATGGACTCTGACCAAGACATTTGTATCACAGAACTTCCACAAATTTGAACTCACACACGAGTTTCGTTTTATTGTTCGCTGTATCTCGTACGGGAAACTCCCTGCTGGTACTGCGAATGTAAAGGACATGCAACCAGAACTCGGTTTTCGGGTTCTGGTAACTTTAATGATCTTCTATTTTAGTTTGCTACAGCGGAAAAAATTTTAGTCTAGCTATATCAGACGAAATGGAACTGTTTCTCGGTCTATTCCACAAATGCCAAGTTAAAGGAAAGACTCAAAGCCTAAAACCGGAAAAATATAATGTTGGTCAAATTGAGTCAAAAAATAGCGATTATATTCGCAATTTTTTTTTTCTTGTCGACGGTGGCATCGGCGGACCGATCAAAGAAGTTGCTTAGAAAGTTTCTGAGGAATTTACCGAACAAGCAAGACAGGAAGATTTTATGCAGACACAAATGCGAAGTTATTGTCGGAGATAAAAACGAAAAGTTTTTTTGCTGGCTGGACGGAAATATCGATAAAATGTAGAAATTTGGAAAATGACGTCATCAATTCTGTCATTTGCGATCGTTAATGTATTGATAGGGTGAAGTGCAAAAAGATAAAGAAGACAAAAGTGGTGCCTATTTGGAGAACTATAAAATTAATTGAAAGAAAAGGTGCCAGAACACATCACGTTGACATACCTGTTGCTTGTAATGGCGTCGCTAAAACAACCTGCACCAAAAACATGACCAGTCGAAGAAAATCTTAGACGTCTTTACACAATATATTTTACCTGTTATTTATAACATCCACTTACCTTCGCACATTCTTTACTGTCGTTCCGTTTTTTACGCTTTTTAATTAATTTATTACTTTCAATAAACCCATTCTAAAACGTATATTTACTTTAGTTTACTGTTAAGATCGTAGAAAAGCGTTACTATCGAATAGATTATAACTTTGATTTATTTCAACGAAACACACAAAAAATATATTGACAGTAATAATTTAGTTATGATTGTACAAGGAGAAATACATGTTACCTAATTTTTATGTACTTTAATAAAATTTGATTCTTGGATGAGGTTGAAAATATAAGGAATCAATCGGTCTCGAACTACTTAATCGAACGTAAATGTAAACATGCTTATTGGCTGGTTATTTATTATGACATGAGCTAGAACAGAGTCATTGCGTAACTCAAAAATGACGTTTACATGTGCTTCAAGCGTGCTGTGGTTTCTCATTGTAATTCGGTAGCTTATTCGGGCCGTGATAACTCTCTACGCTTAACCAAAACGTAGTTACGTCATAATGTTAATAGGAAACAGTATACCTTTCTTTATGCTTAGAGTAGCGTGGATGGGGAATTCCCAGGTAAAGTACGGTTAATACAGGTAAATACCACTGGCGCAGAATACAGACAAAACTAAAGTATTTTATCTTCTCTGGGTAATTCTGCAGTGAGATTCAATAAATATAATGAATGCAACGGTGGTCAACCACAATACGAAAAGGAAAGAACGAAGATATCTGCTACTTTTTGCGAGAAATTGGAAGAAGAGTTAAATGCATTTTAAAGTAATTTGAATATTATATTGACACATTGGAACAGTTTTATAAGATTTCTATATAATCTATATTAAATAACACTTATTCCGTAAAGCTCAATATTTTTATTATAAATAATACGTTTGAAATAGATTGATTGATACACTTGTAACTTCGGAAGTTTTACTTACCACTATCTTTCAGGCGAGCATCGTCGTTATACTCTTCGCCCTCGTGGTGTTAAGCTGGGCACGAGATATATCTCAAGAAAAAAGAACTTTTCATAAATTAAAGAGAAGTCTGCCACGGAGAGCAAGAAGGTAGTTTATTTGCGCATAATATGTGGACATAACTATTGTGGTTTACTGATAGCTGGCATCGTGCATTCGGATATAAATACGACTTTAGCAGCATACTTGCTTATAAATATCGTTACCGACTCAGGTTGTGTAACGAATTACTCCCAGACAGTGTTCTGACTATCTGCGACGTTCGATTTGTATGGAGGTTCCATCCAAATGTAAATGTACGTGATAAATATACCATGCATACAGCTATAATTAACAATATGTATATACGCACATTTCGGGCGTAAATTAAATTGTGTTTATCGCAAATATACATGTATATTTAATATATATATATCCCTAGGACACTGCGCGATTATCGGTGCCGTGTTCACACCACCATCCAACATCGAGAGGCAGTCGCTAGATGGCGCCAAGTGATCATGATATGCCCTGATTTAGAGCAGATTTACTTGAGCACAGTGGTGTGCAGCAGAAGATGCTACAATCCGAGAACATGTCAAGTTATCCCGGGGCTTAAAGGCATGGCAGTCAGGCAAACTGTGAGCTTGACACTGCGAAACGGATCCAAGAGAACCATAGAGCTTCCAGCTTCCTGTAAATGTGTTTCAACTGAAAGCACAACAAACTGCAGCAACAGGACATAGTCCAGTTTCATTTGCTTGTTTTTATTATTGTTTTACCTTTTTAACTTTGTCTATTTTTGCTCCTGCACTCGTTGTACACGTTTTAGTTTTTTTTATAACATTTTGTAATAAACTAGAAAAATCAAAATGTTTTCAATGATTTTACAACGAAAGTTAATGAGCTAACTAATACACGGAAAATATTTTTTAATTTAAAATAAAAATCCCCGAAATAATTATTTTGCGTCGATAAGAAGTTGCTACGTCGATAAACCAACATCGCTTAAGTGATGACTCATTAAAAAAATACTTAGATCCGTGCATGGAAATGTATGAGAAAAGCACATTACGTAATTTACAATACAAGTGTAATGATGCAGACAATAATTTTTATTAAATTTGGAAACCATTAGGGAATAATATTTGAACGGGAAGAATGTTATGATCAAACATAAAAAAGATAAGTAATTCCGGCAATTGCCCCGCAATACATGTACCAATTTTAAGACAGGCTCGTCGACAACGCCTTGTTGCGTGACATTATACGATCCTTTTTTTGCTCGGGTATAAATATCAAAACGAGGTTGTCGAGTAAATCATTCACGGTAGCTGTATAAACTGCGCATCACTCGTTTGATGTTTATTACGCGATCGATATCACTGTTACTCGCTTTAAAGCAGCAAATATTTTTTAAATTGTTCATTTTTTACAGAAAATAAAAATCACGGAAAACGTTTTATTAATATTTTTTTGCTTCAAGAACATCAACATGAATTTATTTATCAAAAGTGTGAGTTTGGGAATGGTCCTGTTACTTGCCTTACTGAAGAACGAAGCGGTAGCTCAGCAGAGTGGAAGCGGAGACGGAGGTATTTAGACATTATAACATATTATTAAACTACAATATATTAACAAGGGAGTAAGCACAAAACAAACGTTTCATTAACGTGGTGGATCATGATTGGCCATTTAGTAGACCTGCAATAATGAATACCGCTCCTGGAATATCCCGACCGCACGATTATGGGTTTAATTTTCATAGTATTTTCACACACAATTTACATAGGTGTGTTAGTAACATTTAGGTATGGGATTTTTCCGTACTGGTTTCGAAGCCAACAGCATTTAAAGGGCAGGAACATGGGGTTCTTCGATATATGTACACTGCTTAAAAAGATATCACGCTCCCTATTCAAATTTCTTGGCAGACAAATGAATTTTATTTTTTGTTGGATTCCACATATTGCACGAATCTTTTAAATCTGCACAGCCATTGCAAAATTACCCGGTTTTAACCAAATTTTCATATTACACGCACACAGTTGGTATAATTCATCCGTTATATAATGGTTATGCACTGGGTATATAACTCGCGCGCTTTTGAGATTGTTTTAGTACGTAAATGAAAGGTAACAATTAAAATAATTATTAACCCAAATTTGTGTTTTGCACTGCTTGTGCAAATATTAGATACGATAATCTTTTACACTTATATTATAGTACAAAACAAGCATGATTTAAGTTAAATCGACAAAACTTGAAGTAAAGGTATTGAAGGTATTTGTTCGGTCTAGTATGTATTAAAATTGTTGATTTCTGAATTTTAAGCTTTGGTGTGAACCTTGGTTTAAATGTATCCGCGCTGCTGCTTTCAACTATACACATAAATATATTGGGCGATTTTATATTGTTATTTGGCAAATACTCATTTACACTAGGGAATGTAATAAAAGGTTGGGAAAAGGAAAAATATGTGTGTTCCGCTGGATGCGGAGGCAAAATAAACGTTGTCTCGCGGAAAACCGTTACTAGTTGGCTATTACGCAAGAGGGGCGTTTTCATATAGATAATGTGGTATTGCTGCGTGTATTGTGAGGTTACCCGGGCTATCGCGTATTCAATACTGAAACCTTTTCGTTGAAAGGCGACACACTAACCCACTAAGTTATTCCGTGGGACGAGAGTGTATTATCCCATTATTCAAAAAACTAATTAGATTGTATGTTATATGTTTCTGCCTCCACACTTGATATATCATATACATTAAACATACCGTTAGTTTCTCAACACCGTCAAATCCCGTGACGAAGTTATTTCCTCATTGCTTATATGTTGCAATCTAAATTAAACAACAAGAATAAACAGTTATTTTGGTCGACGTATTGCAACAACTCCGTAATAGCCTTTTCCAAGTATCCTCCAATGTTATAGTTTATTTTTTTTATTACTATCACTTTAAAGGATTTATTATGTCCAAAATAAAACAGGTAAAGCTTATTAGATGTAGCAACGGCGAGTCGCAATTAAATCAATCTTTATTTGCGCATGTCAGGACAGTTTGTACTTGGTTCTGTAAAACTTGAAATCAATAGTAAAGCAAGTAATATACGATTTGCTGCCGAAGTGACAGCGTGACTGCCTTGTGTTGACAGCTACAGGTTTACGAATTTTATGACGCAAAATATTTCTAGACATTTAGTGTGCAAATGACGTAAACGAAGGTACACATCGCTCGGTAAATAGGCCTTGCCCTGTTTGATCAGACAACAAACTAGCTGGCGTTTCATTACGACACGCTGGGAGCAATTAATAAAATGCATTGTTTTAATACAATTACTTGTACGTACGTTGTCAACCATCCCTTTGTCAAGTTATTTGGATGACTTATATTATTACATATTAGGACGTTAGAACGGATGTTACAATTAGATTGCTTCAATAAGTTATGAAATGTAATTGTGCTGTCCATGAAGTGGTATAATAAACTGCACAAATTACAAGGTTGAGTTCATCTGGAATATAGTTGTTTTGTTTGTCTTCAGTTCTCTTTTTATTTGTTTAGATTGTGAGTGTCAAAATATATTTTAAAACGCGTGGAATTGACTTACGCAGAAAATACGAAAAATATGTAAAAACAAGTAAAACCAATATACCAAAAAAACAATGTCCGCCGGCATAGATATTTAATTACTCGGCCAAGGTCACGTCGTGATATTCTGAGATGGTTTACTTTGTACCGCTCGCCGAAAAGAGCGCTTCGTCAAATTAATTGTATTCATGGAGATATGATTTATCGTAAACTGTAGGATCTTTCCACATGTAATATTTCAAAAAAATCGATTCTACAAAAAAGTCATGTCTGCGTCACAAAAGACAGTACTGTACAACTTTTACATTTATTGTTGACCTGCTTCAAACTTGTGCGGAAAAATGGATGATGAATGTTTTTAGATTTTAAAACACTTTTTATCCGACTGATTAGTTTGGTGGTATATTACGTCGCCGTTCAACCGAAGGATTGCTGGTACCATAGCCAAGTTTTTCTAGTTTTCTAAAAATGCTTTTTAGTGAAATATCCATATTTGACATTATGTTTAAATCTTGCGAGAAACCATAAGACGAAAAGTGCGCGGTTGCGCATATTATGTATGTGTAATATATTTTGAAGAGTGTACAGTATATAGTAAGGAAAAGTAAAAACAGTAACAAAATGGCACACATGGTATATTGTGTATTACAAAAATCAGACTATCTTGGCAAATCTGACCTTTCTAAATAGTAATACTAATCAAACATTAAGCATTCCCAAGTATAATAAAATGTAAACACAGTCGGTCAATATTAACACGCCTTCGGAACTGCGACAGCCCTTTATATATCGGTCAATCCACATGATCTATATACAGTATGAAATAAGGTTCACTATGTGTAGTGTCCAATTTGCCTACAATTATAGTTTAGTGATGTATGCGGAGAGTCAGTTAGTGCAGCATTTTACTTATTAGAAAATATATTTTTATTTTGAAGATTAATAGCAAGAGGCCTTTTAACAATTAAAATGAATAAATTCGTCAGTCTTTCTTGTCTCATCTGGTACCTGACGACATCTTATGCTGCCAATACGACATCAAACGTTACAGTGCTGACGAGTTCAATAATGTGGACCAGTCCTCAGCCATCGGGAACAGTTTTCACAGTATCAACTAATCAGACAGCAACTACCGTACTACCAATAACATCAACAAATCAGACAACAACTACCGTACTACCAATAACATCAACAAATCAGACAACAACTACCGTACTACCAATAACATCAACAAATCAGACAACAACTACCGTACTACCAATAACATCAACAAATCAGACAACAACTACCGTACTACCAATAACATCAACAAATCAGACAACAACTACCGTACTACCAATAACATCAACAAATCAGACAACAACTACCGTACTACCAATAACATCAACAAATCAGACAACAACTACCGTACTACCTATAACATCAACAAATCAGACAACATCACCCAATCAGACAACATTAACTAATCAGACAACAACTACCGTACTACCTATAACATCAACAAATCAGACAACATCACCCAATCAGACAACATTAACTAATCAGACAACAACTACCGTACTACCTATAACATCAACTAATCAGACAACACCAACAAATAATCAGACAATACCAACAGTTACAAAAATATTAACAAATCAAACAACAGTTCAAAACAACCCAGGTAATATACTTAATTGGTAAGCCTTATTAAGTATATATACTTAATAAGGCTAACCAATTAAAAACAGTGCAAAAACTTACGCGGATTAAAGAAATGTTAAATTTTAAATATAAGTCATGACAAAATATTATATTATAAACATAAGGTTTAAGTATTTTTTTTAAAGATCAACAACGCAAAACCTCAGCAGTTTAAAGTTATATGACAAATAAGCAACCACTACCAGTGCCGTAAAGGCATATGACAATTTAATAAAAAAAATTACTCAAATGTGCATGCTTTATATTTTAGAGAGTTCATATCAATGCTTGGAAGAGCCGAGCGTTTGCAGCAAGTACGGGACGTGGTGCAACCAGTTAAATGATACAACTTATAAATGCCAATGCGAACCGGGCTTGACGGATCTTAATGGTTTGTGCGTACCAGGTAAGATAGTCTACAGCAGGGGTGTTCCAGTTTATGAACAATATCATAATGAAAGTAACTTCGCATATCAGCCATTTATTTAAGTTTTCAAACATCTTCGACCAAATATTTAGTAATAACAGTTATATAACTTGCATAGATACAAATATTTAATAGTTACTACTGTTACAAAACAATGCATGTGCGTCAAATCATGCTGCGTGCCATAAAAGAAACAGAAGTGGCACGCCAATAATAATATACTAGGACACTAGGTTATACTTTAAATATTATATTTTATTGGTAAAATCAAGATAAGATAATATTGGAACAAATTAAAAAGTGTAGCTGCTTTTACGGGAAAAGAATGAAAACAGTGTTGTTGTGAAAAGGTAACCCAGCTTTCATTAATTGCAGCATTGCAGTTCGGTGGTCGAATATCATTTATTATACCCCCAAAAAAGAGAGCTCGTCGGGAAGTTACAGAACCACAAGTTCGACCATTTGTAAGTTTAAATATTAACTGGACATATCACATATTTGTCCAATGCGTTCAATTTTTGTGACTAAAATTAAACAACGTACTAAGAAAATTGACAAAATTGTACTGTGGTTTAAACTACTAGCATATTATATATTCTGCTTTCTTGTAACATCTCTATTTTCAGTTGGAAAAAACATATAACAATACACAAGGATATCAAAGCGTTCGAAATATCAAGATAGATGAGAACGGTGCAGATTACATTCTATTATATGATGTTACATCCGATATAACTACTGCTAATATATCGCTGGCAATGGAAACCTCACTGGTCAGTTATTATTATTCTTGTTAGTTTATATAATTTTAAATTAGGATTGATAGTTCCAAACTATAGGGGGGTTTCCATATCCTAATGTATATCTATTTTCCAGAATACTTGTGGAACACCCTGCACAATTGGAAGTATGCAAGTAGACCAGACTACTACAATCAAACAATCGGGAAGTCAGTTGTGCTGTGGTTTTTGGAATTCCCATATAGAGTTGAATTTACGGTTCATGTTCGACGAAAAGTATACACACACTGTAAAACCAAAAGGGCCACAACAGAATTCAAAACATTATGTTTAAAATTTGTTTTGTAATACGTTTTATCAATGATGCCGCGTTTTGTTCCAAACTTAAAAGATTTGAAATGATATATAGAATAGGATAAAATATAGGCCTACATGTATGTCCCCGTGCCACCGTCGGGTTATCGGAGCTATTGCAGTGGGCTGAGTATGATTCAGACGCACCGTAAATTTGGTAGAACCCATCATTTTACTATGTTCAGCACACATATTTTGCCATAAAGCCCATTTACATGGCACTTTTAAATGGGTGCCTCTAAATACTACAGGACCACTTGGATCGCTTGGATCACTTAGATTGCTATGGAAAGTAATTCTAACCCTGCCCCAAACACTAATCTCAAAACTAACTTTAACTCGTCGTTTCGCACTCACAATTATTATAATTTACGGGGCGGTGTATTTCTTAGATTATAGTCCAGCGATCTGTAATGATTATATCGGCTACTGTGATGAAACCTCAACAACTTGTAGCAGCCAAGAAGGCGTACTTGTTTGCAACTGTAATACTAACTACGTGCCAATGGGAAGCAACAAGCAGCTTTGTACCTGTAAGTACAGATTGTTATTAAAATACTATCTACAGGCTTAAAATATGATTTACTTTTTTTTTAAAGTTTATTTTTTACACTAATTGCCATTCACACCTATATTTTATTCCGAATTAGTTGAAACTTGCAATGCGGACAGTGAATGCAACGGTCCATTTGGAAAATGTGTTGTAACACCTGTATCACCTGGCTACTGTCAATGTATTTGGGGATTTAGTGGAACTTATTGTAAAAGTCGTAAGTTTTCCATATAAAGTTAGAATATTGTGGAACTTACATGAGTTTGATCATAGCGTGGTTATTTGTCTTTGTTATCGTGGGCGGGTCTCTATTGTTGATTGCTGTGGCTCTCGTGATCTTTCTGTGTGTTTCTTCAAGCAAGAAGGGCAAAAAAGCAAAGTCAAAAGTATCCAAACATGCTGAAAATGGAACTTTACACGAGGTATGAATTAAACAATAACTTTTTGTATGGTCGGACAGCTTTATGGTATTTTGTGGAAAAATTATGTTGCTTATAATATTGAATTATTAGGTTAAATTAAAGCATCCTGTATAGCATAGGGTCTTTACAACACAGTGCGATAGTTCTGGTCACCAGACAGAGGACCAGAGCTATATTCTGAAATGTGTTTCGCCCTTTTTGTTTTGCATTTTCCACTGCGGTATTAATAGTAAGTATAATTCTCTATGATGATAATCAATTTTTCAGAACCCATTTTACGACAGTAAAGGAAATATGCCGGAATCGACTGAAAATATTTTGGTAAGAATTTGACACCATGTTCCGTTGTACGTGTTTTTATGCTTTGATTATTTCAGAACACATTTAATTACAAATTCAACGGAAATATGAGAGCTACGGTACCGTCCAATTTGGTAAGCAGTTAAAATAAGAGTTAACTTATAAGGACCAAATATATACCCAATACACAACTTTTTTGTAGAATACGGACGACGACAACTATAAGAGAAGAAGTCATGCCCCTTCAGAACGAGCAGTAAGTCTTTCGTTAACAATTAAGCGTTAACAGTATGGTCAAAACACGCATAAATTTGACTGAATGCATTTGCAGGGCTCAAATGCAAGCGACAACAGAAGCTATGTTCCTGACCTACAATACGAGGTATAGGTCGTTTTTAGTTTTATAGGCCTAACCTTTAGTTTTTTATAAACTAAAGTTTTTTAGTTTTATAGGCCTAAATTTTGATTCCTTTCTAGGTGTCATTTTATTTATCTGCTTGATACGCTTTTTATGATAAAATAGTTTATTTATCCTACCTAGTTTTGTCAATTAATTTAGTTCAAATAATAATGGAAAATAGACTCATTTTGTTGTTGGAATCGCGCTGCGTCAATGTACTACGTTTCTAATATCTTTCTATTACTTTACCAGGAGCACGGTCGATCCCAGAACCGCTCATAAATGGCTTTTTATCTATGTCTTCAGCTCCCAGTTTGATTTCTCATTATATGTTTACGCTCTGGCCGAGCGGCATATCATGATGTGATAATAATGACACTCTTTTATACGCTTTTCGCTCATAAATTGTGTTTTTAACAAAAAGTTAATGACATATTAAATTTTAAATTATTGTAACCTTGATGGCCATGACGTACCTACATGAATAATTTTCATTTGCTGTTATGTCATGTTATTTTGCACCGTTATTTCTGATGACGGGTTACATACATCAAGTTAATTAATGAATTTACATATTATTACTTCGCCACTGTTAATTCGCATTTTTAATAATACAAAAGTCTAAAGTAACACCATATGATCAGTTTAATATTTAACTGGCGACTCAAACGGCGAAACAAAAGTTTCGAGGTATGCGACTTTGCCAAGTTAATTATTTTCCAAACGTTTATTTAACGATCGAGGCGTGTCGTGCGTCATAGAATAAGCAGTTAAAACTGTGGTATTGCACGAATTCGCAATAACCGCTTCAACGTACAGGATTTATTACTTCAAGCGTGTTTTTCAAATACCAAAATACTAAATATAGTCGACATTGCCACAACAAATGGAACAACACTACTTAATCATACAAAGTATAAAACCACTTTCACCATCATTTCTCACGCATTTACTCTGTAAGTCAAAATGATTATGTCACAGAAAGTGATTGTGGAAAAACAGTTGACAAAGTAATGAAATTTTATTTTGATCTTTGCACATCATAAAAACTCACTAGATTAATGTTTAAATAATTAAGATTGTTGTCTCACAAGTTTTTTAAATATAAGATTAGTACATTGCTAAAAGAGAAACTATAATTATCATACAGTATATTGATTGTAAAAAAACATTATTGGAAAACTCTTTTTGAATTTTATTATAATTCACTAAAATTATTGCCATTTTAACCCGATATGTTTTAAAAAAAAACAATAAACAGGATAAATAGAATTTAAAGTAGGCAGACTCGGGTTAATGTGGAGTTTAACCATTTTTCTCACAACAAAGTCATTTTTTACCGAGCCAAGTTTCGAACCCAATATGGGCTCGTCACTAGGACTGATTTTTTGTATAAGAGTCGGTATTTGTATCGGTCGAGTTAACCATTTGGCCACACGACCGTACCTCACAACAGAGTCACCGCTCACCACGTTGCAATCGTGGGAAGCTACGCCCTCTAGCGGTAGCTTTGGTGGAGTTTACATTTTATAGCGATAACGTTGAACTAGTACAGTAAATAATTTCATGTTTTTGTTAGAAGAGGGGCACAATTGGCAACTTGTTTTTATATTCTCACAATTAACAAGCAAAATAAAATGACCCATAGTTTTAATAACCCATCTACGTTAGATAACACTGAGTCGGCCAAACATTAATAACTAAAATGAATTAAAATCCCGATCATATACTATTCATTTTTAAATTTCCTTAGCTTTTGTAGCGACCAAAATTTGTACAAAACATTGTGTTGTTTCAACTAATGGAACTTAAATTAGCGGCAAAAAATAAATAGTTATATAAGTACAAAAGTAGTAGTTTAGCTTTATATTGGAAATTAAATTAGTTTTAACCTACGAACGCTAAAAACTAACGAATTCTAAAAGTCACCGATAAAAATTAAACCATCGCTACAAACGTCGCTAGCTCCTAACTTTTAGTGTTTTTCACGTAACATCGACTGACCAGTGCGGTCGTGTGGTCGAATGGTAAACTTGACCGATGCATATATCTATTCTACACCAAAAACGGTCTTGGTGAAAAACCATTAAAATATTTTGTAAAAAAACGAAGGACTCTTCCAACCGTGACAACTTTAATTGTGACAACATAATGGTAAAGGAAGAAATTTTCTATTTAGTTTCTATGTAGTAAGTTAACATATTTCATAGCCAACAGGATAAAAAAAATCACCGCGGTCAGTTGTCGGCGGTGCTGAATTCGCATTTTCTCGTTATCTTGTAACACCGCTCTGTGCTTATCCTCAGGCGAACCCTGTAGCTGCAATTTTACAAAATGTACAAGATTTAAACTGGCGAAATTAATAAAATTTAAGTTTATTCCCAGCACCCTTTCGTAAATGGCCGACTTTGTGAACCGTGATGGAGAAAAAATGTGACTAAGCAGAAAATTATTAATATACGCTGATTAAAGATGGCGTATAACCAATTAAGACCTCTATGCGCGGGCGGATGTGACAAGTGGTACCCTCAATGAATCATTAATTTTAAACGAGTATTTTGCTGAGTAACAATGGTGGTGATTCCCCAATGTTCGTTTGGTTGGAAGCAGCATGTGTTAAGCTGAATGCACACATGTATCCGTTTGTATGCCGCGCGGCCAAACGGAACGGCATCGCGGCGATGCGAAACGGCTGTATGTCTGCATTGAGCGCGCGATTCATACGACTGCTTGTCGCACGGCTCAATTATTGCTGCCGCGCGGCTAAGCGGATAGAGTAGAATCGAGTTCTACTTTTCCGCGTCTCCGGACGGCAGCCGCGACATTCGGCATCTATCAATGTAGCCATATTACCTTGTGTGAAGTTAAAACTGTAGACTTTTATTATTTATTTTACAAGTTGTACACTATGCATGTGCACCGGTACCCTATGTTAGTTATGTTACCGATGCTTATTTAATTTGGCTATTCGACAGTGAAAGGAAACTATATTTTCAGGCAGATAGTGAGATAGGAAAATCATGCGTTAAACTTCCTAGCCAATAACTAAATAATTAATGTATACGTATACCGGTACCCTATACCTGAACGAACTACTGGTACTTTTAGGCTAGGGCCTACTTAGTTTTTAAATTGAAATTCTTTGCCACTATGGCTTTGTTGCATCATGAAAGCAGTAACAGTGACGAAGAAGATCTGTTTTTGTGTTACAATTCTACATATTGGAAATAGGATTGTTAATATGATAGTAGAAATTTGATTTGTTGTATAAGTAGTACCGTACAGTACAACTATTTGTTCTGAATTACTATTTTTTATCACATATTTAGCCTATACCATTATTTTTCATTTTAATGTTTTGTATTGTAGCACAAAGGACAATCTAGTTTTAAATAAGGTATTGGATAGCAGTGCATCTGGTGAAATTGAATACTTGGATGAAACAGAAAATGCTGGGGAATTTAATACCGGTATTCAATCAGAAGGTAGGTACTGCTTATATAAAAATATCACATTTGTAATTAAAATTATTTCTACTTTCCTAGATGTTTTAATCCAGGTAATTATTAAATCCCATTAGATTACAACCCAGCTACGTCAACCACACCACCAACTCCTACACGATATGCCAACTCGGAAAGTTGTAAAAGAAGGAAAATATTGACTGCAAATTCTCAATTTCAGGTTTGTTGTAATTTATAGGATACCCATGTTTATTGTATAGCGGCGGTTCCCAAACTTTTTTGAGCACGACCCAAATCTGAATTTGGTTAACATCTCGCAGACCTAAGCCTCGAACATTGTATTTTAACACTGAAAATAATAATGATTGTATTTGTATGAATGATTTTTGGCATTAAGTTGCTTATTTTTTTCAAATACCTACCGGTACGCTTCAGACAGAAACAAAATACCTACCGGTACGCTTTAGACAGAAACAGACAAGCAGTGGTAGTACGACCCATTTTTTGACCCTTGTTTGGGTTGCAACCCAAGGGCACATGACAACAGCATGTTACTGGTTTTGACAATGACTTTCCGGATTGTGCGAATCCAATAAGCCTTTCGCTCAGACTACTTAGTGTTGCGTCAATAGTATCTAGAATCTAGTACCGGTATCTACTGATAGTATCGGTTCAAAGTATTTTTTTCTTTTCAGAATGAAATACTGGCAATGGCAAGGCGAAATGAGGAAAGAATAAAAGAAAGAGAGAAAAGAAAGGTTTCACTACAACCAAGTGACAAGTTTGTTCACTTAGCATGTACTGGGCTGCTAAATTGCGTGAAATGCACCCTTCTGTATCATCACACCTCATTCGACAAATTAGTAATTTAATTAATCCTCCAGTAGAAATTGAGATACTGGAAGATCCAAATTCAATGTTAAATTAAAGTTGTCATTTCGTTGCCGTAAAACCTTTCTTTTCTTTATTTTATTTTATACCATTCAACTTTTGTTTTTTTAAATACAATAAGTTGTGTTCTTGTTACGACGGAATCCGATTATTATTTTGTACGGAGAGATGAAGGCATTACCGTGGGTAGGCCTATAAAATAAACTGGTATCTGTAGTTAGTTAGTTGCTCATCAGATTCAAACATATTGAATGTTGCCCTTTCATATTTTATGGTAATTTAGTGTTAATATAGCAGCTATCTAGTAGTGCAACAATATTAAGACTTCTGGGTGTAGCATTAACAAAGTGCATGTGTGCATCGCACACGCGGTCGAGCGATTACCGTGCGCGGAAACGGAGCCGTGCAGTCGCTTGCCGGAAGGTCGCGTCCCGTTACCGTTTCGTAGTCGCGCGTATGTGTGCATCCAGCTTTAGGCTGCGCGCCGGTGTTCTCGTTTAGCTGTAAAGTTTTGTAATAGTGGGGCAGTGCTTTTTGAAATAAAGGTGTTAACTGTACATCTGCCAGCTGTTTTGTTGGGGAAAAGTTGCCGATGTACGAAGGGGTATGGGCTCAAAATTGTTAAGTACAATTTTGCAGGGTTTTGAGTTGAGGTTGCAGATCCAAGCTTCAATTTGAAATTGTGAAAAAACCTAAGACTTTCTATATCAGGATTTTGAGTGGCAACTGTTTTTGTGAGGTCAGTTTGCATTGGAGATATAGGAAGGAATAATTAGTTGATCGCCTCCTGAGGGGAGTCTTAACACATAACGATTCCAAACTTACAAACTGGAGTTCACGTTAGGATGAGCGAAAGTGGCCGGTGGTGCGGCGTCCATAATCCAAGCCTTTAAACATCTTCCTTGTACGTATAAGCATTGCGCGCGTGCTCCTTGATATCAACCAGACTCAAAAACAAAGAGAAAGGGCTAGAGCGCAAAGTTGCATTTGAAGCATAAGATTGTATAATAAACCAAAAAGAAAAAATACTGCTCTAAATTCAAGAGAACACGGTACTGCTGATTTACTATGACGTAACAACTGGATAACACAAAGAAATGTGGACCTTAAAGGTAACTGCAGCGTGCCAATAGATACAGTAACCAGATTTGCCTCCCAAATGTACTGTTAGGTTAGTAATAGAAATTATGTGTTGTTCCAAAACGTTTACTAGATAAAATTACTTGAAAATAATTTGCTAGTGCGTTTTCGTCACAGGACTACAGAAGGTAAGAGCTTAACTATTTTTAATTTCATAAGACTGGTAAATCCGTGATGTCATTGCGTTCTGTTTGTCCAACAGTGGTCAAATGTTTTAATTCTTACTTAATTGCTTGCTTAACTTTTGGAGTTTTTGAAATGGCTAGATAAGACACAAATAACAAGCAAATTCCGTTTAATTGGGAACAGTAATTAAAAAAAACAACTGTTGTGTATCGACTGTGGCATATAACAATGTAGAGCACGACATAAATCACAAACATGGTAATACACACAGTATATAATAAGAAATATATACAAATAAAATGTGCAGTGAAGCGTTTAGTATTTCCAATACGTTGAGGGATTTAAATTTACAAAATGTCAAACCATGATCGCAGCTTAAATACAAGTTACATTTGTGTATCTGAGTGCATCTTTTTTCTGTACATCGTGCAATCGTATACAGTGGCTAAAGTTTGTGCAAAATGCGGTCTTCTGTTTTACCGCAATTTCAGCATTGTGTGCATGGTGAGTTTTTGCTAACCTTTCTGTCATGTTTAGTACACATACTTTTTTACATTCACAGCTGCAAGTGGTACAAATAGCAAGCTTTAAATAAACAACAGTATTGTGACAAATTATATATACATAGCTGCCAAATCCTTGAGATCCACGGAAGAATAAGAAAAAGCATTGCAGAGCGCAATATATACGCCCGCGAGTTTACAAATTTGGAAGGAAACTAGTAATAATGAATTGAAGAAATTAGCAGACTGTAGGTCGACTTTTTACGATAAAAAAAAAAGTATAATAGTAAATGTATATACAAAGTGAACTAAAGAGGTGAAGTTTAGAACGAATCAATAAATGCACAACGTGTGCGTATATCTCTATTCGGCTGGTGTAATATAATGAAGACATTGGGTGAATTTTGTGAACTATGGCGCCACCATGCCAAGGTCGAAGTAGCTAGGTACAGCTTCTTTCACTGCTGCGAGAAGTGCACGATTCTCATAGTTAGATAGGTCACTACAGCACTTGCGCAGTTGCTCCAAGTACGAGTCTATGTTTTCGCGAGTTGGAAATTCCTAAATTAAATTATAGTTTTTAACACTGGTACGTTGTTTTAGTTGCGTACTGTATATGTCATATATATTTATAAACTCACTCTAGAGTGCGGGAGAGCTATACCTCCAAGGTAGCCAAGCAATTGTGTTTTCATTTCATCGATAGTTGAGTCTTCTACTGCTGTATCGGCGGTGACACTAATTGCATTAGATGCGGCTGTCTGCGAATTCATATACCTTTGTCAGTAGGTTCGTTCCAAATAAAAACCGTATTCACTCGGAATTGTATGTTAATGCCAACCTTTCTTACCTCGGTTTCTGGTGATTCGTTCGACAGCGGTGAAAGCGTGACGTCATCCGCTGTGCTTCGGTCGGTGATGTTTTCATTTAGTGATTGTGACCTGACATTTCGAACTCATTAGATAATGTAAGGTATCCTCAGTTTTCGCAAAAGTGTACAGCGATTTAAAAGGTTAACAAGTAATTTTGTTGCATATCTTGTTTTACCATGAACTAAATCATTATACCTTTTTGTTATGACACGCATCAGTGTTTTTAGTGGTAAAAGCAGGAACAGCGATATCTTTTATTCTTTATAGTTTGAAGTAAACTAATATTTCACGTTTACGTTTCTTACCTTTGGAACATTTCACGCTGAAATAAAATCTCTTTTTCGTGGTCATGCACAGTTAATGCTTGATTATTCTTCATTTCTAGGTCGTCTTTGGTTTTCAGACCTTCAACTGATGTATCGATAGCTCTGTAGTTTGGTGACACTGGCTCCGACTTAACCAAATATTCTGCAATTTAACACAATAAGTTGTATAAATACACCAGTGAGAAATATTGTTAAAAACCTTTATTGCTTATTTACCTTTGTTTTCAAGAGAAAAACCGAATCGTTCGTTCAAAGACGTTATTCGTGCATTTTCCATTTGTGGTTCGTCAAGCTTTCTTAAGTCGCTTTGACTGCTTGAATCACCCAGATGTGGTGTTAGTCCGTGGTTAGACAATCTGTTTCGCTTGGCAAGTGGGCACCCTGACAAACTAAAAAAAAACAATGATAAAAAACTGTTGACCAGCAGTTACATCATTTAGATGTGCAATTAACTCACCTTCGATGAGACGTGTAATTCCCTGTAGCATGACCAGATCCGTCGCATCCTTCTGTTGGGCATCTGTAAATATTTGCAATATTAAACTTTTATTACTCAACCGGTATATTAATATTGTACATTGTATTTAGATAAGAACTGATAATTCTGTACTCTGTTTAGCGAAACTAATTCTCTAAAGATGTATAATTTTGGAGACCTCAATGCGTCTTTTTCTGCTATTCTTGAGATATTGTTAAATTTACAATTTGTTGACAGCGATATTCACAGTTCACGTCAGTAAATGTTTTCATTGCTACGTATACTCACTTTTGCTCACAAGCACATGCGGTGACCAAACCTCTGGGCGCTAGCGGACAACCAGACAAACTACGATGTGAAGTGTAATTCCCAGTGGAATGGCCTTTGCCGTCACACCCTGGCATTGGACAAGTCTGTATGTCTTTCCTTTTCGCTGTTAGTTTCGGTCGATTGGACCAAGGTCTGTCAAATAAAACGTATTGAACCAATACAGTAAAGAAAATTCATGTTTAGAAAGAGAAAAAAATACTTACGAAAAAGAAACAATTTGATTTCTTTCTAAGGGTTCCCCAAATTCAATAGGTTCATTTTTAAGTTTCGTGGGAAAGTTTGAAGGATGAGGTACAAACGCTGTGCGCGTAGTGGGTATATTCACTGTTTCATTGCGGAGCAGATGTGGCATTCTGTAAGGAATAAAATCATTTCTTTAAATACGCTTAAAAGCATGTACTAGTCCTAGTTGTTTTGTCTATGGGCTTTTTTAAGACGTTCAATTAGGTAGAACCCGTCAATAAATTGGGTTCAGTCAGGTGCGCTAAGCGCAATTCAGGGCTCTACATAAAGATTTAAGAGCACTTGTCCTGTAGGACAAGTTCAGTACCAAATTGACCTGTCCCATTTAGCTTACACTTGTCCCATAAAACATCACAATTTAATTTCCCGATTCCCGAGGTTCCAGACCATGTGATTAACACACCATTTAGCGATTACGTCACCCCTCAAAAGTCGTTCCTTATCTGGGCCAAAAATCCGTGCGAGTAATACTGGCGTGATTACTCGCGTAGTGCACGCCATGCGAGTAATAATATACTATTGCTAACGCTGTGCAAGAACCTAGATTCTTATAACGGCTAACCGATTAAAGAAAAATCGGGTTAACCAGCATGTTAGCCTACTGTTCTCTCTAGCTTGAACTTAGTAATGGGAAGAACATGGGAAAAACGCGCGCAGGAAATGGGTCTGTTGTCCTGTATTGAATCTAGGTCAACGTAACCCTAGGTCAAACCGCCGATCAAAGCAATAAACACCGCTACGAATCTTTAAAAAAGCGACGCTGCGGTTAGCAACTCCAAGACCTACAAAATTATAATACTATATTTAAACAGTTGTTACGTCATACAAACTACAGTTGGGAGCCATGTGTACTTGCATTGCTTGTGTGAGCTTCCACACGTGAGTGAATTCTTACTCGCTCGAAATTTGATGCTTTTTGGCCTTGCTTATCATGGAAACATGAATCGCCTTTCTTATTTCGTTGCGGTTTACATGAAGATGCGCGTAATATTGGTATTAACAAACACCATAGGCTACTCTGTCTTTCGAAATCGTTTTTTAATGTTGCAGTCAAATTGTAATAATTACCATTTAATAATACTAAGAATTAATAACCCATAGGTAAAATTGTTCAATTACCTAACCAATTGAAGCAGAGACGAAAACCCCGGATTGGGATGTTATGTTTTACCTCGCGTTCGACTTTAATATAATTTACCGATGAAAATTATTAAGTCGCGTTATTTTAAGATGTTTGTCTGTGCGTTGACAAAAGATATGTGATTATTTCACACGCTTTTGGAGTTTATTTTAATTTTATTTTACAACTTTATAATGACCCGATGCGAAGATTGCTTATCGGTCTTTATCATATTCGCCGCACAAAGATTGCGACCGAGTGTTAGCTCTTTTCAACTCGTCTCAGTTACCGCTAATAAATCCTAATTGTAACAAAAGCAACGGGCAACGAAATAGTAGGACGTTTCGCGCACGGTGGTAGATTAACACGGTTTGAACTCGAAGATATACACGGCGGCAAAGGATAGTGAAAATAGCGTTTAGTTTGCATTTTTTAACCTGTCCCGTCGGACAAGCGCCGCGCAGTATTTACTTGTCCCACGCTATAAATCACCTGTCCCGGACAGGCGGACAAGCGTGTATGTCGAGCCCTGCCGCATGACACAACTGAATAGCTAGCGACCATTTTCGATTCTGCAACTTTTCGTCTGAAAGGCGACGCACTAAACCACGAAGCTAATCAGTTTGATGCCTTTATTCATTCAAAGGTGGTTAAGGGTTTATTACTTTTTCGTATACTCTTTGAAGTACAAACCTTGCTAGCTCATGTTGGTTTTGATTGAGACGTTTAAAGCTTTCCAACAATTGCTTTCTTCCATCAAAGTAATTTACTGGAGGCTGAGTAAAAAATGGGGAAGAGTAGTTGCTTTCTGCGAATGTACGTTTCTTTGCACTCGCTTTTTGTCCATATGAAATAAATTCACTTGTACCAGGTCGAATGGCCGGTGAGTCCTAAAATACAAAAAAAGCATGGTTAAATGCTGTCTCCTACATGTTTGTATCGGTAGATATTAACATATCCATGTTTTTATATGTAACTGGCAAACAGTATATAACGATTCTTAACTACGAGTTTTTTGATCAATGAAAAAATAAGTATATATATATATATATATATAAATATATATATTATTGTTAACGCATTACCGAATATGAAAAAATTGTTCCACTAGGATTGGCTGCAGATGGCTTGCCCTTGCTGTCAAGCGCCGCTTGATCTTTTGGTTTGCAGGTTTCTGCACCGCTCAATTTGCACTTCACCGACAAATCGAGAACACCGTCGCCTGAATCTTCTGTTAGTTTGGTTTGCTTTTGTATTTTTGTTGGTGGCGTGCAGTTATCGACATCGGTGGCCAAGCTTTTTTTACGTCCCGGACTTCCATCATATCCGGAGTCGCGTCTTTTGTTTGCCTTGTCCGTATCGTTATCAGTGTTTCCATTTTCGAATTTAGAGCGAGCGTAAAACGGCAAGTGATTAGAGAATTGACCCGGCAGCAACATACCTCCAGTGCCCAGTACCCCACTGTATAAGCCAAAGTAAGCAGGATTGTGCACTTGTCTTATTAACTCACGCCGTAAGTCGGCAATGCCGTATGGAATTTCGGTTTTTGGAAAACTATCTCGAACATTTATTTGCGCAACATCTACCGTGTGCTTCTGTTCTTCAGAACGTATTCTTTGTGGAGATTCTTTCATCAAGCAATGCTTCGGTGATTCTTTCATTATACTTTCAATACTGTGATCTCGCTCGCTCGACAACTTCTTACCCTTTGCATCTTTAAGCGTAAGTTGGTTTTCCGATTTCCCATCGTTAGATGGAGTATCAAAGTACGTTATTCGTGAACGACTCTCTTTGGACGTTGAATCTTCTGAACCGCCACGAACTCGCTTGGACAATGCCACAAAAGAACTTAGTTGTTGCAAAGCAGTTGTTTGACAGCCCATCTGTTTATACAGAATACATTAGTTTATCAACAGTATGCTGTACATAATTTCAGCAAAACTTTATATTTAGTTGACAGTCTTTTTTTGGGGACAACCTTTATACTTACTTGAGACATGGCTGCTTGTCTTAAACGCATTGCTTCGTAAATATTTCCCACTCCATATACACCACCAACGTTTGCAGCGGTTGGGTAAGTGGGTGGAAAAAGATTTGGAAATTGACTTGGTTTAAAGCCTGCAGCAGTTGGCACTGAATCCAAGTAAAAACGGTGTAGTGACTGAAAGAATTTTTTTTTGAAACTATTTTTGCTTTTAGAGAATATTTATTGTTAGTTTACAAGGTATACCCTGGTTGAAAATGGAATAATTTAAAATTTGCACTTACGTTTAAACCCGTTTTTCCCTGGCTATCGTTGCTCCGATGCGATATACCAGCCCCCATTCCATTCAATGCCATCTAAACATGTAAATATATATTAAATCTAAAACACGGCTGAACACAGGACTTTAAATATCTAGTGTTTCCACTATACCTTTGCTTTGTGGTCGTCGATATTTTCATGTAGTTGTTCTGAATTATCCGATGCGTACTTGTTGTTGAATGGTTCTATGAAAACAAAATCCGTGATTAACGAAGTAACAAAATATTTTTGCATTTGCTGAGGGTGGATCAGATGAACGCAAATGTTACCTTTGGTATCAAATTGTCTTTTGAACTGCTTGCTGCTGTTTTTTAAATGCTGTTGTACTCGTTTGTTGCGAGCTGCAATGGGACAACCGGATTCGCTGTGGAAAGTGATTTGTGATCAACCTTACTCGTCATTCATTCAGTTGTGACAAACATGGTAAATTATTTCAATGTGACCGTACCTTCTGTGTGTTTGTCTATTTCCATTCACGTGACCCTTTCCCAAACAACCTTGCGTTGGGCATTTTTTCGCGCCGTCAGTCAATGCTTGAATTGCTAGAGACACATCGAAGATAATTAGTTTTATCTATTTATAAAAAAAACGAATTTTACGAAATGAGTTTAAGAATACCTTCTTTTGGCATGCGGTCTTTATTTGGACAGCCGCTAAAGCTTCGATGATGTGTGTACAATCCAGTTATGTGGCCGATTCCTTGGCAGCCCGGCGTTGGACATTTGTTGTCCTTGCTATAATTACTGGCAACTGAGAATGCCTGTAATCCGGTTTCAGACTCCGTTGTGGCAATTTCATGGAATTCACGATCCGATTCTAAAAATGCTATTGTCATAAAATGAGTCGATAACGCAATGCAAGATTGCTCTCCAGGCACGTGGAAAATTAATAAACGTACCAATACTCCGATTTCACACTGTCAAAACCGTGGCGAATTCAAACAAAGTACAACCCATGCTTGGGAAATGTATCTTTCAAGATGTCAAACGTGGCGAGCTATTTCCCACAAGGATTCACTAAGTGAACTTAATGCGACCCGGGTCAATAAAATATCGTAATAGACTTACCATCAGACGGACGCCTTGACTTTGACGAGTTATTTTCTCCGTCGTGCTGCCCACGATTCGCTTCAATCTTCATTGGTGACATGCGCGACGCCATGCTTCTGTGTTTTAACAGCCATTGCATTTTGTCGGGACTTGATTTAAGCTGCTTAACGCTGTCTTCCATTGTAACAGAGAAACTGGGCTCTTTGGAGCATTCGACATTTTTTAAAATGTCCGATTTGAAAGAGACACTATTTAATGCAGGTGAATTTTCGAATGAAGCTTCAACTTCTTCTTCCGAATATTCAGCATCGCTGCAACGAGTCGTCAATACTTTCTCGGTAACGCTCGATACTTCTTCTGTTTCGTCCAGTGACGGTGTAACAATTCGATCGTTTACTCTGGGAACGGGGCCCTGTCGAAAATATGCCGAAGCCTTTGAGTCCATCTGGAACTGTTTGCCCGTGGCTTTAGCCCACGCCAACATAGCCCAATAGCACTTGGTCATATTCGCAGTATTCGCTTGCTCGTCTTCCTTGTGTGTAGAAGTGAAATGCTGCTCACCTTCAGAGCTCGTCGAACTGTTATCGCTAGACGGTGATAGCGAGCCATTGCCTGTACAATTTATCAAGTTACAAAATCTGCCAGCAACCATAAATTAAAATAATACCTCTATCTTGTATTGGGGAGTGGTTTAATTTCTTGTCCGAACAGGCCTGCATCTCGTGCACGCCAGAGTAGGGCGGTGTAATGCTCATGCTGAGAAACAAAAATAATGTAATTAGATTAAAATAACTTTAACCCGCTGCGCTTTTTTGTTGCGTGTTCGATGAAACTATCTTAAATAAGTGGAAGCTTGCTCCATTTGAATAATCCTAGCGGGTGACTGAGTAACGAAAAGGGCTGCCGCCGATACCCCATCCGGTCTATATTCTGAACGGCAACATTGTTGTTAAAATCACCGACCTACATATCGGTTCTCATTTAATGCTGCTTGATTTCTTTATTTAACTTATGAACAGTAACATCAATAAAAGAAACGGATATCCGTAATTAATTGATCGTAAAAATACGTTTAAAAGCATTCGTTACAAAGGCTTATTTTTGTACGCGTATTGCGATAAGCATTCGGCTCTTTAAACAATTAAACATAAATGGTGACGGAAAATCGAGAACTATCTTACGCATTTAAAAATAAACCATTTTCCCAACGAAATTCCTACTGGTAAACCAAAATTTAAGCGAACATATTTTCTGTTTTCACCTTAAAATTTTTAATGCGGTCTACGATACGTTGGAGAATGTTTTTAGAAACGCAGTCAACAAAATTGAGTTAAAATTCTACACAAGGTTGATCATAGGTATAACTAGTAATATAGTAGCTATACAATATTTTAGTTGTTTTTCTTACTCAAATCTGTTTTCGCCGTTCGTTGACATCGGTGTCTTGACATGTGCACCAACGGACCGCTGTACAGCTGTATCCATTGGAATTGTAACACTTTTTACAAAATACTCTTGCTATTATATTCTTCCTATGAGGGAAAGTAAAAGATATTATAAAACATGATTTAGGTTTAAAATTGAATCTAATGCAATAGCGCAGTACATTTAATATGCCAAACCAAAATGGACGCCCGATAATACTTAACATACTGTAATGTTTGGTGTAAAGAACTTGATAAAAAATTTAAGTTTGTTTGATAGCAATTTGCGATATTATGAGAAAAGTAATAGGTTTAAACTTTAAATTAACTTTGTTATATATTATCAATTAATTTTTATACAATTTCAAATAGTTCGAATAAACAACGCTGCTTCTCTCTGTCTTCTTGATATAAAAAATAAGTTTGATTAATTTTAAAATCACTAGCTAAAAGTTTTCACATTAGTAGTAACCTCCTCGCACAAATAAGTGGTAAGCTTTTTTAAACTTTACAACACTCATAAACTTTTTCTTCAGCTAAAACCAACATGTTTAGAATTTCTGTAAAGTTGGCAAAAATAGTTCTAAACGTTAATTTGTCGGCATCTGTGGAGCGAAAAGTAGACCACCTGCCCAGCGCGACTGCTCTTGGCGGTTAGAGCGAGTTTTGTGATAACTTGAAGTCCGGAGACTTCGTTCTTATGCCTGCCATCTGTCTGACTTGGTGCGCGTGCGCCTTTTTTCTTTTCGCACATTCGTGTCTTTAAATTTCGGATAAGTGAAAGGCAATTTATAGACACGCGTCATCAAAGGAGAGTTTTGATTAAATAGTTTAATATTTTTTTCACCACATTAAACATCACCACTCATACCGCGAGTATCAGTAAAGTTTGTCATATATTTATTATTTAACTCAAACATGGAAAATTCACCAATAAAGAAAAAAACGCAAAAGCAAACCTACTAAGAACCGATAGTTTGTAAATGGTATCATAGTGCGTATTTTTTATGTTTATATCAGCTAAACTTAAATTCTACAGACGCGATAAAGTTATATGAGTCGGTAAAGCAAATTCTCTAAAAGCCATTATACATGAAATTAACTAAGATTGGGATTTATGTTCATTAAAAGAAAAATCAGGTCAATTGCGACTAATTTCGTGACTTGTGTCGATGGATGTGCTCTATAGAAGCAGGTGACCCGCCCTTTGTTCACAGGCCCGGTGCAAGCAACGGGGAAGGGGTAATCAGCGCACACGCAGCGAAAATCGAAAGCTAAATGCAGGATCAAGTGGATGGCATTGTTTCTGCAGTGGATGGCATTGTTTTCTATTTCGTGAACGAACACAATTTTAAGCCATGGGCGGAAGTCAATTACCTGATCGACTGGTAGTGAACTTAATGCAGTGACTTGCTTTTGAAAGGAAATCGTATAATTGTTTAATCCCGTGACGGAAAGTTAATCTGCAGTAAATGTGCAGGTGAACGTGTCTGTCTTTGTTTCCGTTTCACCTTTCCGGATTACGGCACGAGTTGACGAATTCTCGACAAAGTTAAAATGGCGACCAGGGAAACGGTGATTGAAAGTTATTCAGGCGTAAAAAGAAACCGATTTCACAAACCATTTGACAAATCGTAATCGGCTGGAAACATTTTTACGGGCGGGTTATTTATGTTTAAAATTTATTATAACATCTAGTGATGGTAGACACATTTTTCTCAGTGTGGCTTTCATCATCCAATAACATGTTACAAATCGGTTATAGTTGTACAAAGTGCAGATGTCTGCGCCAGATGTCTTGTCATCCCCGGTCCTTGCGAATCAGGGTCAGTATGGGATCGAGACGTTCATATGACATCGGATTATAATTGCCGCATTCGCATCTCACGAATAAAGCACTGACATAATGAGGATGAATGATTGCAAAGGACCAATGATGAGTCTTGGGAGAAAACAAAACGACCTTGCGCTGTCGTTTTCACGGTGTGATTTGTCTTTTAATTAAAATAACGTTATCTTCTGTAACCATTTATTGAATTATTTTGTTTGTTAAACTTCAATCGCGTGTAGGAGCTCTTCTTATTTATTGAGACGTTTTTTTCTCCACCTTATTTTTATTCACTTTCATTTTTCCCAGCGGTTCACCTTAGTAAGTAGGATCATAGAACGCAGCCTCGCTGACAAATTTAAATAGACCGGTCACTACCCACACGCCAGGAATGGTCTATTCGATTTCAATCGCATGATGTTATGACGACAGAATCACTTGATATGCGGGACAGATGTTTGCAAAGCGTTTATCTCTATGCAAAAGTAATCGATGCACCAATCGATGCTGTACCCAAAGACACCCAAGTGCGTCAACTGAGCTCGATAAATAAACCATAACCGAACTCCAAAAACGGGTATCTGCAACACCAGAACAGATGCGCGGAAGGCACTTGTATGAGACATGCAAGTACACTTAGTAACCTCCAAAGTACTTGTTTTATTGTACTACAATTTATTGTTTTATCCATTAAAATTATGACAAACATACTATTTAATTTACATATGAGTGAAGTATTATCATTATGTCTTTTTTAAAGGCTTATGCCGGGATGCTGTAAACGGCATAATTTTTAAAACACCTGCATTTATTCATCAGCAACAGGCTAATTGGTTTTTGATTTATTGTACTTTCACAGTGTTAAAGTGGACAGCTAAAAACGATATATCATGACACAGGAAGACCTTTTTGCTTATTACTTGAATGTCTTTTAAGAAACACAAAAGATTTCTTAATTTTGGGGTTACCTCTTGACATTATACCCGACCGCATGTCAGGTTGGGTTTAGTTAATAGCTTTCAAACCATGAAATTATATTAAAAATGTAGCGAAAATAATAAAGTACGGGTTGGGAATTAAAAGAAGTATTTTAAAGAAAGCTTTATTTCGAAGAAGTCGAAATATTGATCGTTCTATGAGTTATGTCGGTGTTGACAGTTCGGCAAAATCAACATCGGGCATCTGGTGAACGAGCGACGCCCACCACCTTAACAATCTTGTTGCTTAGAAAAACTAAAATCCAGGGCGCACTTTTTACCGCCGGAGGTGTATATCGATTTTTAGACAAAGTATACTGCGTCAGAACTCGGTTTAAATATCAGCACTCGGAAAATGGAAGGTCAAACCGAAAGTCTTTGTGGAAAACCAATAAAGTGTTGTTTTTTTACCGCGCTCTTTCAAATGCAAGGACAACATTGAATATCCCACCCCCATCAACGAAGATTTTAAATTTTGAAACAATGTTTCGTTTAAGTTTTAAAAAAACGATCATTTGGGGATTTGATATATGGGGAAACATAATAAAAATAAAGTATTTTGTGCCAAAGCCAGTTTTATTATGTCTGTAAATATAATTACTTGCATAAACATGTGTGGTAAGTTTTACATATTGAAAAGTATAGTTTTCAGTGTTGTGTGAATATTGGATTGGATTTGTTTCATGCTTATATAGTATAACGGGTATCGAATAGCTGGCGCATATGTATGAACGCGTTTAACGTTAACAGAACTAAAGACGCATCGTTTCCTTTCACATTACCGCGGCTGTAGTCAGTAATTAAAAGTGTAGGTTTACACCCGCTCCGGAACCTGTTATATATTACTGCGGCCATGTTGTCACTCGATGTAAAATACATGTGAATAACTAAAATTGTACTTTATTACACAGTTTGACAAGCTGACTTAATAATAACATGTATTTAAAACGAAACATCGTGTTTTTATTTAAGCTCGATGCTTCGTGTTTATTTTCGCATAGTTATTTTCAACTGCGCTGTAATATTACACGCAAATAGCTTAGCAAAGTACTTAGTAATCATCAATACATTTAATGTTGTTGGAGACAAAAAACGCCGCTGTACTTCGACGTAATATGGCGACGTTTCACTTATTTACAGCGGTGTTAATATGCAACTGTGGCCTAAAACTAAATGGAAAATTTTGTTCTAAACATTGGTCGGTATACGTTTGACCGACACACATAGACATTTCTATTATTATAGACTTAAGGTCTTCCAACTGAATAGTTATTACAAAAAATAAACGGATAAATCGGTCGAGCGGGTACATTTATGTTTCAATCAATTACGGCATTCATATTTAGTGAACAGGTTTAGTGGATTAATTTAAAGCTAATTCTTCGTTTGACCTAATATTTCCAATAGCGGAAGACAGTCTTGCCGTTTGGTCTCAATGGGAACACTTGGAAAAAATAATTAACGAACAAAAATGATGTATAAGTCACCGTAAGCCAAAACGAAAGTAGACAAATCGGATTAATTTCGGCTAACGATTCTTCTTCTTGGATCAGCGTTAATCAACTAATTCCTCTTTCAAAATTCAAATTAATTATCGCTATTAATATAATCCCCAGGACATGGAAATACGTTTATATTCCAAATCCTATTTCTGTTTCCATTGTCCGTGTGAATTGCGACAGGACAATTTGCAAAACCTCGTTTTCTCTTCGTTTTGTTTCCATAATGTTATACTGTTTAAATGGATTTTGTTATATAATTTTTGCAGCTATCGTAGCACAAAACAGGGTATTCTGGTAGTGTTATTTCTTTTAAAATTTGTTTAATGCCTCACACAGTTAACGCTTATAAATGTTGACTTGTTGAAGTGTCTGCGACGATCATTATTCACGCAAACATTTCCGCACGTTAAATTAGATTACGCCAATTCGGCCTCGACCGCTGACAGTGTGGAATTCGCAAGGCCTGTTGGAAGCCACTTGCTAATTGGTTTATAGTTGGGGCACGTGTCTCGTGTTGATTTTGATTGAAAGTGATCGGTGTACTGTTCGACATAAACAATGCCACTGTAATTTGTTTATCGTATGATCGAATTTCAACGTTATTTTATATCACACGACTGCTTACCGGATGTCCCTGATTACAAGAGTTGGCATGATTGATATTTAACTCCCTAAATTTATCACACTTGTTTTTTAAGTGCCATTGGAATAATATATGATTTAAAGTAAAGTTGATAACACAATACGTCAGCTCTATTTAACTTTCGCAACTATTATTGAATTTTCTCTTTTAGGTAATTTGTCGGCTTTGTAAAATTGCGACGGCTCACATATGGCGCAAGTCTGCCCTGCGTAAACAATAAACGCTATATGGCTGTCCGTAATAAGCGTAAAATTACGACTGGGACGTTCAATCTCACCCAGTAAACGACGGAGGCAATAAAAACTGTTTGAACGATAGATTGCATTATATATCGCAACAAAGGGGATCACAATAAATATAAAATAAGGATTTGGTTATTTTGTAAACCTGTCATGTTACATGTTATATATTCTGTAGTTTATATTAACTCAGAATTGATGTGGATATAGGTCGTACTTTAGTGCAATAGACTATTGGCCTTTAAAAATTTTCTCCATAACTCGGAAAATTAAGATTTGGGCAATATTTTCAAACAACGTTCCCGCCAGATGTTTCTAATTCACTTATGTAGTTAACCTTGGTGCGCATTTTTAAACGCACTTTCCCAAAACCTGTGGGACTTGTCAAAATCTGACTGACAAACTTGCTTTTAGGCTAACGCCACTCACTTTTTAAATCCTGTCCTATTTTAGCCACGCATGCATTTAGTTAAAATGAAACCTTTATTTGATGATAAATAGTTCTGTTTATAATGCAATATAAGTTATAATCGCTTTAAACATCTGACGTGCCTAAAATTTGTTTTCGACCACAAGGGACCACGTTCACAAATTGGACGCAATATGGGGGCACTGCAAGTGACAAAAACAAGTCGGGTGTAATTACGCGTCAAAAACTCGTTTATCAGCAGCTCTCGCGAGATGATAAAACGAAGAATCTGTGATGAATATTTAATGAGTGCGTCGCGTACTTATCACTGGTCGTCCTCTAATTCCCGAGCGATATCGGCTCAATTACTACTCTGCAATATGCTTACTGTGGACTTTTGTGTTTAAAGACAAAAAGTCTTAAATCTCATTTTTTCAAAAAAAGAGTTTTTGTTGCAAAACCCCCTAAAATTGTGCAAATTTCCCCTTGTTAATAGTTTGCTTGTTTTAAACTTGATTCCTTTTTTGCCTTTATATTTCTATTTTTATATTACAATATTGTTCTCATTAAAGCCTTACAATCGTCGGCGGTAAATTGAAAACATCAAAAATCGTCTCCACAAATCACTGATGGACAAAACTATTAGATTTGCGTCGGTGTATTTTTATGCAGAAAAAAGTGTAAAGTAAAGTTCATAAATATTTGATCGTACGATCACATGCTTGCCAACTGCTGCGGAAAGTTACGCCAACTTTTGGCACGTCGTTCTCATTGTTTGGGATAATACACAATATTAATAGAACGGTAATCGCCATTGTGACGCCATACATATTTTATGACCGAGTGCAACTGCGACCAACTATTAAGAATGAAATCCTATTTATCCCATATGCCAATTGCCCACTCATGAACCGTCCCACTACGCTAACCAAAGGTTGGTATTGTAAAAAAATGTGTTTTTTTGCATTGTACCGGAGTCAAATTATTGAAATCCACCGTTGCCATCTGTATAACTACGTCAATTGCGTTGGTGGGTATACCTCCACCTTCAAGTTAATTAATATGCGCTGGTAATGCCTATATATCATGTGGAGTATATTGATTAAAGTATTGCGCAATCAGTGTGGGTTAAAACACTTGCAACAATCATTCATAAAGGCAGGAAAACCAAAAAACCACGAAGCCGCTGGAAATTGATTCGATTCTTGAAACAGTTACGGTGAAGTTAAATACATAACTATATTTCTTTGGTATGTCTTGTTGTTTATAATTTAAAACAAATATATTACAGTTCCAATTATGAATTTTGACTTGTCCATTCAAAACCTTAACCTACAGTCTCCTGTTAGCCCGAGTAATCTATGATATCTCTATGGGACCGCGAACGACTGCAAGTTCACATAGGAATTCTCTCGTGTGAAAACTTGGACATTATACTCCTCCAAAGTCTCGGTCACCGCAGCCCTTTCCGGACTAACAGCAGCTCCCTAGCGTTATGCTGAAGTCGCACCGTGCATTTGTTCACAATATCAAAGTCTTTGCGTTTTCACTTAACCACATCCATGTTAACGACTGACATTATTAACACCCAACCTTTGGTCATTACACACGTCAAGTTATAGTCGTTAAGTTATTTACCAACCGATAACATCGATATTACAACGATTAGTACTGGTCATTGTCAGTTTTACAATTTAACTTTCTACCAAGGTAATTGAACAAAACATCAACCAATACACAAATAGGGCTCTGCAATTACTTTAGAGCCACGTCACTTTTAATGTTCGAACTTTACCATTCGGCGCCGTCTAGCTTTTTTACGGCGGCGGAATAGGATGTAGCCGTTGTATAGATCCCACGCTAATATTATACACTCTTCGTTCCCGAAGTTTTTTTACAACCCGAATATTGGCTTTTACTTACAGCGCTTTAGCTATTGGAGTCAGCATGGCAAATAGGAAAATTGCGGCCACTTCCTGGGACTGGGTGGCAAAGAATTCTCAAAGAGCATAGTTCGAGTTGTATAAATACTTAAAAGGCATCTCAACGAAAGTGCTCAGCAAAGAACAGACAGGAAACGCGTTAAATTGATATTTTATTGCCTGTCTTTTCCGGAAAGGCGTTATTTGACGCAAAATATGAACAACAACATATATCGTCATACCAGCAGTTTATTTGCTAAAACTAAATTATTTTTTGTAAAATAAAATAAGTTAAACAAATAATCTAAAACTATTGTATGAATTTATAACACTTACCTATGAAAGTTGTGGAATTTTCGTTCGCAAAACTACAATTTTCTTTTATTCTTCGTGCTTATGTGGATCGTACAAAACTTCAAACCTAACTTTAAGAATATATGCCAATTTTTATTATGATAGGCCTTCAAATCACGACTAAAATACTGGTGATATATATTTCATAGTGGCATGTATTATAAAACACATATCGAAAAAATATTTTTATTTGTCCTACTTTCCCTGTAAATCAATAGCAGAAAGTGTTGAGGTAACGATTGAATGACATAATATCGTTAACACTTCAACTTTCTTACTTATCTCGGCCGAGAAAGCGCCAATTCATTGTCAACAGGCTTCTGCCATCAATATTTAATGCGGAAACTGTTGCAGAGAAAGTTCCCGCGAACTGAATTCGCCTCGAATTGCCACGGCACAGAAAGTGGTTAAATTATCTTTTTCACTGCACTCTGATTATATTTACACACAATATTCTGTTTTGTTTCTTCTTCTGACTGATTTTGAATTTGAGACGGAACACCGCATCTGTTAGAATTTACAAACTGTTCTACTCTGCGATAGCTCGGTGTATTTCATTTCTGTGTTTTCTTTATCTCGTGGCGATTTTAACATACACTACAAAAGCGTCTTGTAACGTCTACGTCCACCACACAATTAACTTACCGTAGAAGATATAAGAAGTTACTCTAAGGAAATAGCTGTCGTGCGTTGTAGATTAACGTGGTTATCATTCGCACATAGGAAACGAAGTGTCGTTTCGCAAATTACAATGGATGTCAGACTCATGTTGGTAATAATAGCTTCATCAAGAATTTTGTTAATCGTAATTACAACTTTAAAAGTTTTTTGAGTTGATCGCTGTTTTTTAATATGTACCCTTAATGTACGAATACGTATAATAAATCTATTTGTTACCTTTTTTTAAAATACAGCCTAATATGCTAAATATAGATTTCATTTAGTTTGACAGAGCTCGAACGCGATACAAATCATTCGTTCCACGACGTCATTGGCGCACATTACCAATGCCCGATATCATCTCAACAAAGTTTGAAAGCAGGAACTTAGTTTGGAAGATGTTAAATTATGCATGAAGCGTCCAGCCCGAGCTCCCTTAATCTCCACGAATGTACCACCAGTCGACCCTCACTAATCCATCAAGAACTTGTAAAACTCTCCTCAAATCAATTTCTTAAGAATGAAATTAACAGACGAATCCGACTGCAAGAAATTTTAGCTCGTACCGATTACGTTGACAGTTACTCACACAACTTTTCTCGTAGGTGTTACTTTTTTGATGATGGTCAATAAGTTATGCGAGCTTTTTCTATGTTCAGGATGGCATATATATAGCCGAACCGTTGAGCAGTCCCTGGACTAAAATAATGCTTATAAATAACATGTAGCCACAGCCCAAGGGGTGTATTTGTGTATAATGTTTAAAGTATCATCCAAGAGGCGAACCTAAATAAAATAATATATGCGGTCGAAGGATCGGCCGCGTATTTCCGCACTTAGTGACACAAGAAAACTTGTGGTTTTGAAGACTACTGCCTGATGCTAGCTTTTTAATTTCTGCCTCAAATTTCCTCATATTGGACGACGACCACTTAGATCTAGACAAACGGTTTGATGCGCGTGGTTTTGTAGCATCCGATCTTTGTTTTAGAAAATATTTTAAGTTGTGTTATCAAATCTTTCACTGGGGACTTAATGCACATCCAACCGCGATGCGGTTAAGTGTCGAGACAATTGTTTAAAACTGTTATTAAAAGCTGCACACCATGCTATTTAATTTATAAATATCTCAACCAATCCCCCATCTGCCAAACTGTTTACTGCACAATAGTCATACCCAGCTAATTGGCGTAGTAGTCTTACTTTTTGGTAATTGCAGCATAGAATATCGGTATCACTTTCACGGGAAGTGGACAACCTTTCCGATGTTCGTTTATTCGGTCGAAGCGACAGGACAAATGGATGTTGGAACTGCTGTAACTTAATAACTCTGACATGATACTGTTATTTTACTAGGTATAGTGTATTGCAGCGTATTGTACGAGCTACCATGTATACACATTACCCAATTATACACGAATCGGTAGGTAAACGTGCGTTGTAGGATTGGGTAAAACTACACACCAAATTTTCTACCTTCGAGATAATGTCTAGAAACAATTTTAATGTTACGCAAACAATCTTGGAGTTACTATTAACCCCCCGTTTGTGTCACTTGGAATGTTTTGTTGCTTTAATTTTGTTCTTGCAAGGTTATCGAATGAAATTAGAAATCTTGAATTTGCTGAAGAGTTTCCATTTCTGTGCTGCGCTGCCACCGACATATCCTTATTAACGTTGATGCTTCGATTAATTCTGGGCACTGTGAATTAAGGGTGAATGGTTAAACTGTTCCGATCGCGTTATTACCAATCTTACTTTTTCCCGTACCTCCGGTAATTTTACTCGACGAATTTTGACTCACAGGTGTATAAGCTGTTAACCCTAGATGGCAATAAATAGTTAGTGAAGCGGATGTATATATCGGGTGTTTTAAACGACTTTATTAATTGGATCCGTAGAGGACTCGCAACATCTTATTGTATGTAAAAAAACGTAGAAATCGGACACGAAAAGGTAAGAAGAACAAAATTTTAGACATTCAGTAACGGTTTATCACGAGTTGACCTAACACCTATACACACAAATGAAATCGGCCAGTAAATTTTAAAACAAATAGTATGTATAGTCATTACGCATAGTGATTGGAAGTTTTTTATATGTAAGTTTATCATATAAAACGTCTTACCCAGGGAATTAACGGTAACAGCCGAATGCCTAATAAGCGACTGTCTGCTTTGTTGTGGATCTAAGTTGGGAATAGTATTAGCCGATCCGTGGAAATCGGGAGTCGAAGTCTGCTGAAGGGTGTGGTTAAGTAAATATAAACATCTAATATTGTGTACCATTTTACCTGATCATTTGATGCTCGATGTCGCCTGTGCGTGGCTCGTACTTGCTTTGTACCGTGCCGCAAGGTGGTGTAGCTGGGCAAAGCTGTTGGAAGCGAGGATCTGCTGTCCAGGTGCTGTCTTTCATAGCGCAGTTTGGATTGATCTGCCGATTTCATCACTGGGTTCCTTTTCCGATCCGAAAATTGTTTGTTGGAACGCGCCACCTTCACACTGTTCACGTATTCTCGGTGCGCATCTTTCAATGCACTGCGAGCACCAGCGGAAAGTTTGGCAAAATTAAATCTCTCAGTCAAGTTCGCGATGTTATTGGCTGTATGAATATATGTCAAATGTTTGTTATATTGCAAATGGTGGTAGCTTTAAAGTTCTAACGACACCAACCTACCGTTATGTTTTTCTTCTCGTCTGTCAGATACTGTTGGCCTTGCCTCAAGTAATGTCTCCCTCGTTTTAGAATATTGATGGTTGCGCCACATTCCCCTCGTATTTGCAAGCTCGCTTGTCTTCGGTCTAACTGTGCCTCCTCGGAAACCTTCGATGTCAGTTATACCGTTGCGTTTAGGAAGAAAGCAATTATCACTAAGGAATCTCCCAGTCCTGTGGTTTCCTGAATGATCCGTCCCGGACGAATTAGTACCTGACGTAAATCGTCGATAAAACGGGCTTGTATCTGCAGACATAATGCGCTGTCCTGTCGAACTGAAGTGATGTTTAGGTTTTGTTACACAGTTGTCTAAAACTTCATTACAATCATCAGAAAGTGTTTTGTGATTATCACTCTCATGCTGATCCAGCACGGGTGGCGCTTGATTCAGGGACTTATGTTTTGCTGCCGCTCGATGTCGTCGTTGCTTTCTTTCTCGCCAGTCTTCGTACTGACGCTGCAGTTGGACGTGCGAGTACCTTGGCATATAACGCTCCGCATTCTGATTGTATTGGATATTTCGTGGATGTATTTTTACAGGGCGGGCCGGAAACGAGTTGGAAGTATCCCTTTCTTTAATTGTTTGAATTGTACCATGCTGTATTGTGTTTGAAATAGCACTGTTTTTGACGCGTTCACGCTCTTGTTGCTTCAAGAACTGTTGCATCTAAAATTTTATACTTCAGTTTAATAATTAGTTAAAAACATACCGTACTTAATTTAAACAGTATTATGTGTGGTTTGTGATTGACATAATAGTCGTTAATTACATGACAGTCGTATATGCAAATAAACCATATTTTGACCTATTTCAATATTTGTAATAAACCTGTAGAATATCAAATGAATCACGCCTTCCACTGCGTGAAACTGGTGTTTTGAACATTGATGTTGTTTCTTCTGCTGTGATGGATGCATCTGACCTTGATATGACACGAAAAGGCACCGCTTTACGAACAGACGTCTGAAAGGACGTTGTGTTAGCAAATACCGAGTCAAAAAAATAATTAGTACCCACCCGACCAAATGGGTTCGTTAACCCGCAATCCAAACTTTCGCTTGCTGGCTCTTCGAAAGAATTCATTCCAAACGAGACACTTTCAGCAGGGTTCGGATAATACCCCGGCATATTATCTGGAGAGTCAGCGCAATGTACTTGATAGGAGCGTTCTGTTGGCGTCATGTGGGGTGACTCCCGTGGTACCACATGGATTTCTAGGTCCAAGTCGAACTTAACTATGAAATATAAAAAGAAAATTTAAAGAACTGAATTCATCGCTTTCATTTTATTACGCGTCTCTTTTTCTTAACGAAAATTCTTTTACATCTCTCTTGCCGTTTGTAAATCGAATCTACCTTTTACTATTAAATTCAAATTAATTTTCCGGCCGATTTACTATTTAAACTGTCAAATTAGTCAATTTGAAATTGAATAGAGTATTACTTGATTGTCAATCAATCGTAACTGTAGACCAGTGTTATCGGTTTCAATGTATTGTGTAACGTTCGATTTGAAAAGATACTACCATGTTCTTGTGTTCGTAATTGTCCGCTGTTTATTATTGGATCCGTTTGGCGCATATTCAATAGAACGCTTATGATACGTGGGCAATTTAATTAGTACACGCAATATCAACACCAGTTTAGAATGTCAGCCAAGTGGGGGACGTGTTGTCGATCCCGATTACATATATTTAAAATCAAAAGTCTCACAGCAAAACCAACCTCTCTGCTTCTTTCCTGCGCTCCCGGCACTTCCGATCTTCTTCATTGCACTTGGTGGAGGTGACGGTAATCCGACAAGATCGTCACCATAACCGAAGTTGTATGAAGATCTGTTCTCCAATCCTATGCAGTCATCCATTGGATTGGTTGAAATCAAACGTGTATCTGCCATTTTAAACTGGGTTTTGGCGTCTTCGGTGTCAACTCTGTTTGTGTTTATTTTGCTCAATGTTTCAACATTAACCTGTTCTGTGGATGTGTGGCTAAACATGTCCAAAAATTCTTGGCTGTTATTTGATGGTGATTTTAACGACTCGAAAAGCGAACTTGACGATATGTCGCCATCACCACTGCAATCTGCCGCAAAATTATTAGATTCCAGATTCATTGTCATAGTTGAGTTAGATGATGTCTCGTCTAAAGAGTTTCGGTTATCAACTGTTTCTTGGTTCCCTTTACTTATTTCGTGAGCACTCGTTTGTTGAGAAGAGTCGTCAAAATCTGCAACTAGCACAAATTTTCCGGTGAGGCTTCGGCTGGAGAACGGACGTTCGCAATTTGGACTGGAGTGGCTCGATATTGGTCTGATTGTCAACAATAACTCAGGTATATTGTCGTTGTTGTCACAGACTAGCGAGAGTAAGTCTTCTTCTTTGTTCAAATGTGTACCACCGAACTTGAATGTATTTTTGGATCTGTCTTCACAAGACTGATTGCGTCGTGGTGGACTTTGAATAGTCTCAATTCGAACCGCCCTTTCATAACATTCCTCGCTTTCGTTTCGAGGGCTTGTTATTACAGGCTGCCGTGTTCCAAGTGCGCCGCCCTTTACTCTCCCTGTCACCGTGTCTCGACTAATATTTTTGTGGTTTGGTTTAAAAATACCTGCCGTTGTAAAATATGTGGCGTCCTTTTTATCCTTCGTGTTCCTATCTTTTACCGATTCCAACTTTTGATCCGATGTAACGAATGCTACTTCTTCAGCTTGTTGGGCCTTGTGTGGTTGAAATCCTGCGTTTGTTGCTGGTACCTGGTCCCTCTCTTGTTCTAACAAACTTAGTTTGTATTTTGAGCAACATGTTTCCGAGTACGAGCCGTTGTCTACTTGTACAGATCGTGTCACCTTACCATTGTCTTTCTCCCCCTTGTACGCCCGTTGCGTATTGTCAGTCGCGCGTGCTTTGTTCGGTCTAAGCGACTCAAGGCGGATTTCGCGTATTAAATGCCGAATATCGTTATGTGTTCTGTCATCATTATCTTCCTCCATCTGGTATCCATTACTTACTCCGTTTTCCCAGCCAAAGCTTTCTACGTCTTCAGGTTCTTCAGTAAAAACGGTAAGACTTGATGCCTCCTCTTGAAATCTCTCCTCAAATTCAACAGCTTCAAATTTTTTATTACCGCCTGCTGTTACCACAAATCTTCGTGTTTCTGTTCCATCAGAACTAATCCGTGAACTTTCGTCATGCTGAACAAAATCAACTCTTTCGCTGTATGCGGTGGTTAACGACCGGGCTGAAATACAATTTTCTCGTTTATAATATAATGGGTAGATAATACTTGGAGAGTAATTACAAAAATGCCTTAACACCTTTGGTATCCCCACATACTGAATTAATAATAAACCACAGCTAAAGACACATAACTTTAAAGATAAAAAACGTTTATTATTAAAAAGTTTAATATATTGTCTTGCGGATTTCTGTTATCACACAAAACGTTATTAACAAAATTCAAATGGTTATTTCGGCCTTTTAGCAGTTTAGCAATTTATATTTTTTCACAGATCTACCTTTTCCCACAACTAGTTAGCAAGAGTTATAGCAATTCACATCCAAAATAGCATTTACCGACCTCTTTGCTGCATAAATGAGCACTCGTTGAATGGATATTCAGGAAACGTTGTTTCATCAGAGAAACTAGGTGTACCGAATTGGTGTCCTCTATTATTCATTATTTATATCCCTTTTCATATCAACATCAATTTTATTCAATTAATTAGTTGTTTATAAAATAAAAACATTCATGTTGATCCCTAAAAAGGCTGCCTCTAAATCATTTTTTCATTACTGCTGTAAGTGTTTAAAAACTATATCGATTTGTAGCAAAACTATAGTGAACTAATAACTACAAAGTAAAGTGAGGTCACATAATTTAATGAGTGCACTGTAAGTACCCTTTAGTTATCACATAAGCACTTATATAATTGTTTTTTACTGCTACATTCAATTTGTTTGGCCTTTTTTATTATCGTGTTCATTAAGCACCATTTTATGTGTGGGTAATAGTACGCCTTACTTCTGTTAAAATTTAATTGGAATATTTGTATTTTGATTAACGTAAATATGATAAAAAAAATAATTTAAAAAACAAAAAATGTAACTATACAATAACCCAAAATCAGGGGTTATGCCCCGAGGAATAATACAATTTAACTATTTTCGTGTTTTCTGCGACCATTAAAATAGCGTCCAATATAATTATCCAATTCAAATGAATTTTGATGGATGTTAGTTTCTCCTTAGAATAATACGCCCATTTTTGCAAGAATATATATAAACAAACGCACGACACGGGTATTTTGCCTTTTGGAAATCGTATAGAAGAAGTTTTCAAATCTGGTTGAAACTCAGATATGGTAGCTAGCATTACCTACATATGTTAATGAAAAAAATGGGTTTTACATTTGGGAAATTTCCTAAATTTGCGAAATACCAATTTTAGTGTTTTAGTTTATAACCGCAGCATAACATCCAAAATCATGGTCCAGTGTTTTTATTTTATTGGACGTAAGTCCACTAACAAAATGCATGTGTTAGGAATATAAAACAAATTTAGAAAATATACAATTTGTTTTTTTGTCAAGCGTATGACAGGTGTATCGTGTCCGTACCACATCGACCAGAAGAGTTATCGATTCTTTAACGGGTGTTAGCTAACACCAATAGTCATATTTTTACAATATCGAATGTGCAATAGTTTTAAACTGACATTAGGTGGGTTAATGCGTTCTCTTTCCAACGAAGTGTTGCACGATCCAAAGTGGCTTTCTGGTCGGTTGTGTTATTGATCATTGCACTCAGCGGACATGTACCCAAAGAATTTATAGGGATCTAATAAAAACTAAAGGATACCAAAGTCTTGCGGTCTACAGTTTGTTTTGTATATGCACTGCTAGAAGTGTCACACCGCAATAACACGATTATTTACGACAATCCAGTAACTTTTGTCATCATTTATGTTCCGTACTTTTTTTGTAAAATGTTGCATTTTATAGGCTAATATATCAAATTAAATTTGCTTTCAGGCTAGCAATGTTGTGTATTCAACTATGGGTCATTGATCAATTAACTGATGTTAGTCCATTGCGTGCCCTGGAACGTTTCTCTCTGCGTTTTCAGAAAATTAAAGTCTTAGATCATGCTCGCATGAATGTCCAGTTGACTTAATGTCGATTTTGTTGAAATTTTATAAGCATTAATTGCAATCCTCCGTATAACCGGCATGTTTAATTTAACTTCTGTTTCAAAGAAACTCAATGTGGCATCAGAAAGTAGGGTCTAATAACATCGTAACCGCAACTTGACCACATCTACTTAACCAGAGAAAAAGTCGATCATTACAAGGTATACGCAGAAAATGTAATAACAAAATCACATTACGGAAAAACATTATGATTTTGACCACTTATAAAATATATAAATAACTTTGTATAATTTCGGGGGCAAGTCTAAGAAGAAGCGTTAAGTTGCAAGCATAAACTATTTGATGCCCGAGTCACTAATTCAATAAATGGTTTAATTTCGATGGCAATACATATCGTTTTAATTCGACTGATATATATATATAAGTATATATAGAAATAGAAATAAAATCATTAGTTAGATACTTTAATTTTAGTATAAATGCATTTGATAGCGGTTTTGTTGATTTGTGCGCCGCGGTCATATGATTTGCTGTTAGCTTTGTTCAATAACGCGTCTTGGTTGATTTTTGCGATGGTATTTGAAAGATGGGTTTTAATAAATTGTATAGATTAAACAGTCATTATTTAAAATAACAATATCGTGACGTAAATCTATAAACTTATTAAATGTTTCAAGTTTGGTATAGAATCAGCAAATTGTTTTAATTACTTGTGTGACTAATTATTTCTAAACAACAAAATATTAGCTTGAAGACAAGCGTCTGAACTTAAAAGTTGTAACAGAAATCCTAACGTCTGCACGAGTCGAACCAACAAAGGAGATTGGAAGCACCGAATTGGGACCGAAAGGACACGTAAAGTAAAACACAGAAATATTAATATTGAAGAGAAAACAAGAGATTCCGCACCTTCAGCTAGCATATAACACATTTTGTAGCCGTGCAGCACGGTTTATCCATTTGCATGTCGCCGACTTGTATTCAATTAATAGTTGGCTAAAACGAAAGGTACCGAGACTGTTCCAACCTTGCATCCATCAAAGGCGATCGATTGGTTTCGCATATGCGTTCGACAGACTTTTTCTACAACATCCACCAGCGTATAAATGTGTAATGAGCGCGAGGCTGCCAAACAGAACGGCTAAGCTACATAGGGAAATTAGGCTTGGCTTTGGACTTTTTGTACGATATAGTCCTGTGGCAAATGGACTAAAAAGTCAAGATTCTTTTGCCAAGGTCTGTGAGAGTAGTGGTGTATTTGCAGCGTATCCATTAGTTATAACAAGTGGTAAAAGTAATAGCTTCTTTTGCAAAGATCCCGGATTTTTTTTCAATCTCGTACCTTTCTGAAACAAAAGCAATCAATAGTGAGTGCCTTACCTTGAACGTTTTAAAAACAGCCAAAAAAGATTAAAAAAGCGTTACTTTGACAGACATTTTTTACCGTATAACTAAAATCGAAATGTTCAAAGGTGAATATCATTTTTTGCTGATAAATAAAAGCATTTTAATCGATTGAGCAGGAAATGCTGCAGCAGTCCAGGTGAAAGAAAATACCAAAGTGCCCGCTTCATTAGCCTGCAGTGGTTCACAGCGTATCTAATTGCTTTCAACAAAATTTGTTATCGGTTTGTAACGTAGGCCTATACATATTTTATGAGGTATTATTAACCATTTTGCAATGTATTAAATGCAGAAAGTGTAAAGGTATTTTCACGATGCTGCTTGGTTTATTGAAGTATGTCATGCTGCTAATATCCTCGGTTCGGTCAATAGGCACCGTCACGCTGCAACCTGTGGTTATAGGTGAGCATAAACGTGGAGAAAAGATCTTTCATTTTTTTCTGACTTAGTTTCATATTCATTAGGAGATCGTTGCCAAGACCATTTTTTTGTTTATAATTTGTTATATGTATACTGGTCGCGTTAACCATTCGGTCACGCGAACGTACTGTTCACGAATTATGTTAACAATCAAACAATTTAGAGCATACTTGCGCCGCGGTGAGCCTACAATTTGTAAGTTTCTAAAAATAGGCTCCACTATCAATGTTGGCAATGTTCATATTAATTCATACATCGATCCCTATGTTGCATGTTATTTCTCAGAAAACCACCGGTAAATATAGAATCCCACTATACCCATGGGAATTTGCACTGCCTCACTGTTATATATGGGATTACGCCTGTTGAATAGGTAGATTAAAAAATTACAGAGATGCGAACGATTGATAGAGCTGTAATGATGAAGTATTTAATGAGCCACATGGGAAATTATTTTCTGGGTATATTGAACACCATTTCATTTACATTATTAATTCATGTTTAATATGATTTTTGAAGTTGGATAATATCACACAACTTGGACATTAGTTTATGCCAATAAAAATTTATGACATACACTACTTTTCAACCAGTAAAACATTTAATATAGTTGGGTTGTACCCTTGGTCCCTTATATATTGAATGTTTATGGCCAAGTGGTCAAATGTGCTTATCTGACATTGCTAGTAAATAGGACAAACTACTAAGGTTGAATAAAGAGTAAAATTTATGTTATAAAGACAGTATCATGGCTATTATAATTAAGCGGTGACGGTGTTCTGATGAACATAATTGTTATAGGGAACACTTTTTCCATTTGAGGGTACACCTCCTTTTGTCAGAGAATGACAGTCGCTATCGTCAGTTTACCCGCTATAATATAAAAGTTTGATCTATCCATTCCAATTTACTAAATAAAAGAACGGTAGGTGTCTTGCCAAGGACTCAACCCCGCTAATAAGTCGGGTGAATTTTGAATTAAGGCTTATTATGATCGAGTACTTCTACTTTCGACCGAACACCTGCACCTTTACTATCCTATGATTTCGGCCCCGGAATGAATAAGATTATCACATATCTTACTATTCTTTGATATTTTATTTCAGGTGTTTTATCTGACGAGCGCTTAGACCCCCACATGGTTGACAGCATAATGGCACAAGCGTGGCAAAATGTATTTTCTGACGATATGGCTACAACGGAAGTAACGTTTATGTACAGCTCATCTGAAATTGTGGATATCTACAGCACTTCGGATGTTGTTGGAAAAGGTATCAAGCATATTAATTTATAGTATTAACTAAGGCGGCTTGCAATATGTCACATATCGCGTTAATGAACTAGGCTTAATCTTTATTTTAAATTACCTCATCCTTTCCAGTTTGTCAGATGATGGGTCGCTCCCCTGCCACCATCATCGTTCTTTCAAGATGTGGCTGCACCAGATCTCTACAGTTCCTATCATCAGCGCTAAAAATCCCGATGTTTGAGATTTCTCTTCGCGGTTATTTTGACTGCGGTGTGGTATGCAGAAGGTAGGAACGGGGATTCTCGCATTTACGAGTCGCGCTTAAATTAACCTGAGCTTGACACTGCGGAAATTTGCGTCTTCAGAGCACTCTTTTAATATTTCCGTTTGGGAAACGGGTTAATCGATTTTTTTCTTAGAGATGAGACGTCGATGTTTAACAGTACAAGTGGGAACATTCAACTTACGAATGCCGACACAATCATGGGGTCGCCAAGACTCGATGCTCTTCTTAGTTCGTTTTTTTCAGAAGCGGCGTGGAGAAAGATGATTATAGTTTATGATTCAAGCACAGGTTAATTTTTTTACTTAAAAAAACGTTTACAATTTCACTGTTTTGTATTACCTGTTATTGTCATGTTCTACAATTTAGAATAGCATGGAAAGCATATTTCACCCGGATCCAATTTACAAGCTCGAACAAAACTTGACACTATTTTTGCAGGCATTGAATCGATCAGTCGAATGATGGGAAAACTTGAAAATCGAATGAGGAAAGTTACGCTTCAGCGTCTTCCAACCACCGAGGACGGAAGTCAAATCGACATCAGCGAGGCTGTATCATTAGGACGAGAAATGATCAATTATGCAATGGTTTGACTTTAATGAAACTACGTGGCGTGATATTTAACGCTGCGTGCATGTTTTTTTACCGACTTATCTTGTATGTATAGTGGTATTCGTTTCCCTACCTGGAATTTTTTTCTTATAACCGACACAGTTTTCCTAAGTCTTTTCATACTAAATTAAATTTTAATTGTGAAGTCGATTGTTAATTAACCAACAATTCGATTTTAGATGGCGTCTGGCACTTTTCTGTATTTTTTTAAATTTTTATACTGACGTGTTTTAACTTCTTTTCTTGTTTGGATTTTATTAATATTATTGATTCTATAACTAAACTATTGTTCTTACAGAAAGACATTCATGAAATGAATGAAGATGCTACTGACGACCAAACGTATTCACGTGACGTCGTTTTCGTAATATTCGGCGACGAGGATACTGTTCGAAAACTAGTACTGAACGTGGTAAAATGATTTTTAAAATAACGAAACTGATAACTAAAACCGTCATATCGTTATTATGGAGTTTAGTCTAATGCTTCTAATCTTTGTGGTATAATTATTGTTTAACAAACATAGTGGTTATGCTAGTAGTATGTTCATGCATCACAACATTTTCTCCTTTTTAGATTCCACAATTGCCGTTCAGTTTTTACGTGCACTATTACATCATCGATGTTGTAAGTCAATCGTTTTTAAGTTGTAATAGTTTACAGCTTGATTGGATTAATATGCTTTTTTAATATGCATGAATATGGCAGGGTTGGCGAACTAGTTACTTCATTGAGAGTATGTTGTTTCGGAATGGAGTCACGGTTATAACGGTTTCGGGTGCAAGACCTGCTGTGCCAGCTATTGTCAACGAAGGGACGTTTCTTCAGGTTAGCATTTTATCACGTAAACTTTTTGTCTCTTTGGTTTGTTGATTTTTTTACCGTGCTCAGATCCGAACCCAATATGGGCTCGTCACCAGGACCGTTTTTTGTTAAAGAGTCGGTACATGTATCGGTTGCGTTAACCATTTGGCCACACGACCGTACGTGTGGTTTGTTGATTTAAAAAGTTTTGTATAATGGCATTGGGTGCCGTCATGCGCATGTAAATTATTAGATCGCTAGTGTATATGGTGAACCGCTAACACGACTTGTAACCTGCTTTAAGTTTGCGTCAGCGATGTACTGACGCCATGGATTAATGTCAAGTTTCAGCCAATCCCCGGAGATTGTAATTCACTAATCTTATTTGTTAGACGTTGCTGTCCAAAGTTAGAGTGGTTTTAGCTTCGACCGAATCATCGTTTGTTCGCGCTGGATCCCTTGGAATGGATTTATCGGCCATGACTTCCAACAGAACATGTTCCAGCCCAGGCTTGACTGATGATCAAATTAATCTCTGGCTTGCTACTGAATTGCGCAGAAACATTCTTGGACGCTCGGGTAAATTCTTGGTAAAATTTATAACGTGCACAAATGCTGTAAATTTAATATTTCCAATACTTTAATAATTGTATTTCACCATATAAGCAGAAACTCCCTTTTTGTCTCTGTTATTTTACATCTCTAAATCACAGGTTTAAAGTCGTCCCGTACTGTTACAGATACAGCGGTTGAATCCAACAATCCATATTATATTTATGAAGTTTCGGATAACTGGACAACTGGGCTTGATTGTTGTGACGTCACGGAAGAGGGTCAGGTTAGTAGTGTAATGGTTTTGCAACATAAATAATGCATTGGGCGCAACCGGGTACGACGCACGTGATTGAAAGCAATTAATAATTGTGTTGCGAAACACCTCAAATAGAGTAGGCTTACTTGAACATTTGTTCACAGTTCACACTGGTAGGTTTACACTAAACTGTCCAAGATGATGCACATATAAGACATAATTAATCCACAGACCTATACATGAGTTTCAAACTTATCCTGGCCCATTTTTATTAGATCCAGTGTGAGTCAATACAAGCTAAATCGGAGGGCCAAGAGAAAGACGAGTCGGGCGTTTATCGTGGAACTTCTGCACCACGGAAAGTTCACATTGCCGAGAAGACAAGGCACGTTGTGTCTAATCGTGATTCCAGTTTGTTGAGAGAGTATGGAACGCGCTGGATAAATACGACATTTAGAGTGGCTACGTTGGAGGTAAGTCGATCATCTCTGGTTTATTTTCCCTGTTGGAATTGAAGTGACAATTCTGTTTGAATTATACAACGGCAATCACACTTGCGAGGCCATTATAAAACAAGGATAGATTAATATGTTGAAGAAGCCGCTGTAGTTTTGATTCCACATATTAATTCACGGAGACCAAGCAATGCCCGCAAAGTGACTTGTACACGGACATGACCAAATAGCTAGCGACTGGATTTGATGCCACTAGCTTTCGGCTAACGATCTGTCGCTCTGGCATATAACCTTGTCAGCTCGCGGTTTTCTTTTGGGTTTTCCTGATCGGGGCGTTGGTTAAGTTTGCTGCAAAAGGCTGTCTTATTACGGCCTCTGGCGAGCTGCGCAGCTGACAGTCAATAATTGCACTTTCCACTAAACGCCTACTAATTTAATATAGTAGCCACGATTTGTAAAGTTTAAAACTTAAGTAATCTTTGATCCAATTTATACTTGGTTTGGTGCAAGTTAAATAGTCTGATGCAATTTTATATTTTTACCATTTAAATTTACCAGAATATATAGGGCATTTAAGAGGTCCGAAAAGTTTGCATGCGAGACATTTCACATCTGCACGTTTTACTACCTGTGGGAAATTAGGTGGAAAAACTATGTTAACGATTTAAACCAAAGAAAAGGTGATTATTACGTAAAGAGTAATAAAACACGTAACAGTCGTTAAACCTCAAACGCTAAAGAATATTTAAAACATAAAATATATTAGACATTATATATATATATACGAGATGCTACAAACTAACAGATCGATTTGAGCTGTGACTGATTTTACTGCCTGAAAGGATATACAACGAATAAGGAGCTCCCCAGTTACATTCCATTCACTACAGTTTCGACCGAGATCAACAACTCACTTTTAACATCAACATTTTTCATTTCCTTCTACACCAACCACATCGTCGATGTCTGCACGATTATCATAAGACGGCTTTTGACCAAAAGCTTGGGCGGGAAAAATCAAATCTTAGGTTATTTTATATAGAATGCAATGCAGTCTGCTTTTTTTACCGAGCCAAGTTTCGAAACCCAAGGTGGGCTCGTGACTAGGACTTTTTTGTGTAGAGTCGGTATATGTATCGGTCGCGTTAAACATTTGGCCACACGACCGTACAATGCAGTCTGATACTCACCACTAGAAGTTTGTGGTGAGCTACGTCATCAAGCGGTATTTTAGAAATTTTAATACTGACTTTTCAAAATGTGGTAATTTTTTAGCGTATTTTTAAACGTCATATTCGCAATATTTTTTTACATTTTTTAAAGCAGAAATGTTGGACATCTGAAATGCTATTGCTTTTTGTTGGTTGTTTTGGGCTGCTCTAGGGAAATTCCCTGTGGAGATACTACTAAACATAAGTGGTTTAAACTTTTAATCAGATTTGATCCAGACGTATTAGACTAATTAGAGCAAAATGGTGGTAATTCAATTCTAATCTAATTTTTGAAATATTTCTATGCTCTCTTTTATATCTAATCTTCCGGTTTTCCCGAAAATGCAAGTTTGTGCAAAGGCGTTTTTCAGTTATACACGAATATCCCCTTGTGCTAGGAAAACTAGTTAAATTGAAGGTTATGGGTATTCCTAACCGTATAATAGTAATAATAGCAGTATGTTGGTGGCAGTATAGGATATTCATGTTTATTCCCATTAATGGGAAAACCAAGGGGGTTAACACACCGGTACCTCTAAATACTACAGGACCGCTTGGACCACTTGGATCGCATGGAGCGCTTAAATCGCTTGGAGCGTTTGGATCGCTTACTATACTTTGTAATTACAAAAGCAATAATATTAATGTTAACCAGTATGGAAAGTACGGCAGCTGCACACTCGAGTTTTTTTTCCCAGTGCGTCTTTGCACACTTGGGTAATTTCATACACGCTTGCGAGCTGGCAGTATAAATATCGTATAATTTCCAACAAACCTGTAAACCTACCTCTGGACCTCGGGTAATTTACTGTCAGTATGTCTTTTGTTACGTAGATAGATATGTTAGCTGATGGACACGATAGATTTAGGATACAATAATATGTTTGTTTAACATTTTTACAAAATAGTAATAAAAAGGAGATTTTGTGCACACTTGAAGTGTGCCCTCTTGGACGTTTGCCCACTGCGCGCTTACCTAGTTGGCT